>JAGFMF010011709.1:281655-312895 GCA_019455555.1 Galemys pyrenaicus | reverse complement strand
GGCGGGCAGGGCGCCAGCTGCAGCTCGAGTCCCCTTGACCTCCCCAGGCACTACCCCATCCAGCGGCTCCAGGAGGTCTGCATCTGGAAGAGCTCCAGGAGAATGAATGGTGAGGGGCCCGAGTCCAGCTTAGAGCCCCCCTTTTGTCCCAGCCTCAGCCCGGTCCTGAGGGAGACTGTCCTGTCGCCGCCAGGCCAGAGGCTATCCCAGGACAGCTGGCGTGCAGACCACCCCATCCGGATGCTGAAGCTGCCTCTGCCGCGCGTGGAGCTGCGGCCCTTTCCCCCGGGCTGGCCCAGGCCGGCCCGCCCTCGGCCCCCGCTGCCCCTACAGCCCACTCTGCAGCGCTACTTCCTGCCAGAAAACGCGACCCCTGACCACTACCGCTGACCCAGCTGTGCTCTGGCCGCCTCCGTGCTGCTTGTGCAAAATGGGCGTGGCTCCCCGCGGTCTGCTCCCCTGCCCAGGAGCAGGGCAGGAATAAACCCAGCGACCACAGCTGGAACGCGTCTCGTCTCCTCTCCTCTCGGGCTGCTGGGGGGCGGGGCCCAGCCCGGTGCATGAGTCTGCCATGGGATGCCAGGATCTGGGGCGTGGACGGGTGTGGGTCAGTGCCAGGAGCAGCAGTCCCGGGGGCATCTGCCAAGAGGGACCCCAGCACGCCAGGGCCATCAGATGGGTGCGGTCAGAGCTGTCAATACCGCGGGGGCGGGGAGGCTGATGGTCACGCGGGTCTGCAGCTGTTTGACCAGGGAGGGCCAGGAACCTGGCTGCCTTTGTGCTGGAAATGTGGGCCAGGGGACCCACATTTTCTGGAGAGGAATAAAGGGGGGCGCCCGGACCTCAAAGTTGCCAGGAGATGGAACTGTACGGTCAGGAGTTCTCTAAGCCGCAGTTTTCCCTCCTGGGTTAGAGGAATCAGCAGCAAAACACTCAGAAGCCAACTTCACCCAGGTGTGGAGGGCGAGCTTTGCCCTGCTGCTGCCCTTCAGAGGGCAGGGTTCAGGTGGCCTGAAGCCTGGGGTGTAGAAAGCACATCAGAAGGTAATGCTAAAACTTCACTTATTCTGGACGTGGGAGGGGAGGAAGAGGTAGATGTTTGTCAATTAAATTCTTTTATACAAAGGGACACCCTAAAATCAAAGACAAAATTAGAAGTGGGCCATATGTAGTGTGCAACTGAACACTTCATGTTTAATATATTTTTTTAAAGATTTATTTATTTATGCATACAAGCACTGGGGTACAGGCCAGAGGTGTGGGGGGGGGGTGAGAGGACTCACCACAGAGAGCGGAGAGCAGAACAGGCAGATCAACGGAAGTACACTGCTGAGGGGAGCAGCGAGCACAGCAGGAGAGGTCTGCTGTACCATGTGGGTCCCTGCCCTGGCCAGCAGCAGGGATCTAACTCGTGCTGCAGTGACTGCGGTTTGCCTCACAGTGCGTTGCTTAACCCACTGCGCCACCAGGGAGGCCCTCATGTTTAATATTTTGCAAAGGTTTATATATTTATGCATACAAGAATTAGGGTGCAGGCCCGAAGTGGGGGGGGTTGAGAGGAGTCACCAGAGACAGAGTGGAGAACAGAACAGGTGGATCCACAGAAACCCACTGCTGAGGGGGCAGTGGGGAGGCAGGCAAGGTCTGCTGCACCCTGTGGGTCCCTCCCAGGCCGGGGATGGACTCGGGCAGCAGCAGCTGCAGAGGACCCACAGTGTGGCGCTCAGCTCCCTGCACCCCCAGGGAGTCCCCACAGGGCTGTTCTGATGGCCAGCAGTGCCCGTCGAGCACTGGCCCCTGCTCTTGTCCCTCTTCCATCCCCACAACGGCTCTGCAGGGGCAGTGACAGCCCCAGCATGCACGTGGGGACACCGATGTGGAAGGAGGTAAAAGAGCCTTCCCCAGGACCACACAGCGAGTAAGTGGTAGGACCATTTTGACCCCATTTTTCCAGCCTCCTGCATGATTTGGGGTCCCTCCGAGCTCCCTGCTCTGTGACTGATGCCACCACAGCGTGTGGGGGCCCTGCCCTGTCCTTCTGCCCATGGGGTGCTTGTCCACGTCGCTTCCGCCTTCGGGGCTTCCCGTGCAGGCCTCTGGGGGCTGCATCTCAGTATCTCCTGGAGGGCTGCCTCGGAGCAGGACTACTAGGTTCTGAGCTGGTCTGGGAAGAGCCGGCTCCCGGCAATGGTGGTGTCGCCTCACACCCATAGCGTGTGGGCTCCAGAGCCCTGCCTTCGCTGCCACCCACCTCTCCTTTCCCCACTCCAGCCCCCAGTGGCTAGCGGTGGGCAGCAGAATGAAAGTAGTAGAGAAGAAGCGCATGAGCACGGCGCTGACCGCGGTGGTGCGTCTCGCCGCCTGTGCAACGGGCTGCAGCGCCCAGGACAGGACATCCCACGCCGGCGGGTTTGGCGAGGTCTGGAGGCAGCGGACTGCTTGCGGGCTGTGGAGGGGAAGGGCGTTGCGGTGGCACCCCGGTTAGCTCCCTGCGGAGTTCCCCCGGGGTCCCTGGACCAGTCGGGGAACTACACAGAGCGGGCGAGGCTCGTTGCCAAGAGAAGAGTGCCGGTAAGGGGGCTTCTCGGTCTGCGCAGCTGGGAAGAGCAGAATACCGCAGCTGCAGAGCCCCTGCACCCCCAGAAAAGCCCCTCAGGGCAGGCCCGGAGCCCCGTCTGCTTTGCCCTGGGCGTCCCGAGCAAGCCACCCAGGCAGGACCGGCGCTCGGCGGAGCACAAAACGCTGCAGGGGAGTCTGCCCACCGTGCGCCCTCCCCAGGCCGGGCTATCGAGCCCTCTTCTACCCGGGCCGCCCAGGCGACGGCAGGACAGAGCGGCCCTTCTCCGGCCGCCCGCCACGGGAGGAAGCATCTCTCTCGACGCGGCGGCCAGCGCAGCGCCCTCTGCTGGCTGCGCCGGGAAGCCGGCCCGAGGGGCTGAGCCGCGGGGCCCCGCCACGCCCGAAGCCCCGCCGGGCCTCTGGGCACACGCGCTTCTTTCCAGTCGCCGTCTTTCTTTCGTGCAGGTCCGTACCAGTCACGGCTGCCCTGCCGCTGTCCGGTCCAGAGCCCGACTGGACTCCCGGAATCCCGCTCTGGTGGGCTGAGCTGTGGCTCTCCCGGCCCAGTGGTCTTCAGCATCGGACGGCGGTGGCCGTAGAGCCCGGGGCCTGGGGCTGGCCACCCGGACCGGGCGCTGTGGGCACTCGGCACGGCTTCCGGCCCGCCCGCCCCGCCCCGCCCCGCCCCGCCCCCGCAGGGCCCGCCCCACCCTCCCAGAAGGCCCTGCGCGGCGCCGGCGGCCTCGGATCGGTCGCCTCGGCTTCCGCTTCCAGGGGGGCGGGGCCGCGGCGCGCGGCGGCGCGGGAGACCCGCGGCAGCGGCCATGCGGAAGGCCGGCGCGGTTGCTCGGGCCCCGGCTGGCGGCGTCGCTCCCGCAGGCTCGCAGATGCCGGAGGCCGGCGCGGAGGCGGAGGCGGAGGCGGCGAAACTGCTGCCCTTTCTGTCGTCCGGGGCGAGGCCGGACCTGCAGGCGGCCGCGGCGCTGCACGTGCTGGCGCTGACCGGCTCGGAGGCGGGCCGCCAGCTGCTGGCCGGACAGGCGGCGCTGCTGCGGGCGCTGGCCGAGCTGGCGGGGGCCCCGGTCCCGGCCCCGGCCCGCGACGCCGCCCGTGCGCTCGTCAACCTGGCTGCCGACCCCGCCCTGCACGAGCCGCTGCTGACGGCCGAGCCTGGGCTGCCCGCCCGCCTGCTGGACCGCGCGCTGGACCCCCGGTGGCCCTGGGCCGACGAGGCGGCCGCCGTGCTGGCCAACCTCAGCCGCGAGCCGGCGCCGTGTGCCGCGCTGATGGAGGCGTTCGCGGCCGCCGAGCCGGGGGGACCCGACCTGGAGCTGCTGGTGCGCGCACTGTGCACGCCGGGCTACAACGCCCGCGCGCCCCTCCACTACCTGGGGCCGACGCTCTCCAACCTCAGTCAGCAGCCTGCGACTCGCGTCTTCCTGCTGGACCCCGACAGGTGAGGCCGGGGCGCCGCGGGGAGCGGGCGGGGCGAGCACGGCCGGCACTGAGTGGTCCCTCCCTCCAGGTGCGTGGTCCCGCGGCTGCTGCCCCTTACGCAGAGCCCAGACTCCTCGGTGCGCAGGGGCGGCGTGGTGGGCACTCTGCGGAACTGCTGCTTTGAGCACCGTGAGTGGGGGGGCGTTGCAACGGGAGGGAGTGGGGGGAGATGACACTGGGGCCTCTCTGAACTAGCTCCCGTCCTTGCCTCTCCCCACCCCCAGGACACCACGAGTGGTTACTTGGGCCAGAGGTGGACATTCTCCCCTTCTTGCTGCTGCCCTTGGCTGGGCCTGAGGAGTTCTCGGAGGAGGAGATGGAGCGTGAGTGCCTTGGGCCAGAAGCCTGGAGCGGCCAGGGGGCTGGTGTCCCGAAGGGCCCTCAAAAACCTAGCAGGGAGCTGCCGACCCTGAGCAGGCCCTCAGGCACGGGCCCAGCGGCTCCCGCTCCGCCCTAGGGCTGCCAGTGGACCTGCAGTACCTGCCTGCAGACAAGCAGCGGGAGCCCGATGCCGACATCCGGAAGATGCTCGTGGAGGCCATCATGCTGGTGAGTGGGGCCCAGCTGGTGGGCACCATCCCAGGCGTTGCGGCCTGACCCCAGGTACCTCTGCCTTCGCAGCTGACCGCCACGGCCCCTGGCCGTCAGCGGGTGCGTGACCAGGGCACCTACTTGATCCTGCGGGAGCTACACAGCTGGGAGCCGGAGCCTGGTGTGCGGGTGGCCTGTGAGAAACTCATCCAGGTGGGTGCAGGGCTGGGCGTGCCTGCAGGGCTGGGGCCTGCGTCCATGGCACGCCACCGGCTGCTCATCAGCTGCCCTCCTGCAGGTGCTCATCGGGGACGAGCCGCAGCCTGGCATGGAGAACCTGCTGGAGGTGCAGGTGCCCGACGATGTGGAGCGGCAGCTGCGGCAGCTGGACCGCCAGGAGCAGGAGCAGCGGGAGCGGGAGCGGCCGGCAGTCCCTGAGCCACAGCCGGAGGGCGGCGTGCCCAGCTGAGGGCCCACGCCAGCCACCCGTCCAGCCTGCCCGCACAGCTGGCTCCGGGACCCTCAAGGGCTGAGAAGCAGAGCCCTGTGTGGGGGCAGGTCTGTGCCGAGGGACAGTCGCCGTGGAGGCCCCCAGCCTGCTCTGGGAGGAGGGCCGGGAGCACCGTGCAGCAGAGCCCGCCAGGCCTGCCTTGGGGATGGCCAGTACAGCGCGAGGTCCCGGGCCCAGTGAGAGGCTAGGCAGGGAAGCACAGACAGCCCCGGGGCTGCGTGGCTCCCCAGGTCCAAGGGCCCTGCCGGTGCAGGTGTTCCTGGCTACCCGTTCCCCCAGGCCCATCCTGCCCTGCCTGAGACCAGCCTCAGAGGACCCACCCTGGTGGCAGCTCCAGCTCCATCTGTCCCAGGGTCCCTGGGCCACGCCCACCTGTCCTCAGAGCCCTGGCTGTGTGCCGCCTCCTGCTGGGTGCCACCCTCTGTCCCCTGGCTAGCTGCTACCTCCCCCTCCCCTGGGCTCTCCAGAGCCTCTTGCCCGCCCCTCAGAGCCCACCTCCTCATTACCCCCTGCACTTGGCTCCTGGTCTCCCGGTCCCCCTTCTCTGCTGTACCCCCGAGTGCTCCCTGGCAGTGGCACCGCTAGGCTGGGAATCGAGGACTGAGCCCCGTAAGTGCAGAGGTGCTGGCTCACCTCCCAGGCTAGCCCCCACCCCCCCATTAAACTTCTGACTTGGAGTTGTGCCAACGGTTCCTTTGGGCTGCGGGGGCTCAGGCCTGGGCCTGCTCCGAGATCAGCACCCGGCTCGAGGATGGACGCTTTATCTGCCTCTCCAGCCCTCACTCAGTGGCCAGGGCGTGCCCAGGCAGGCTGCTGGTGGCCGCGGAGGAGCTCAGCGACAGTGTCTGCCGGAGGGCGCCCAGTCCAGGCAACCCTGCACCCCATCTCTTGTAGCCCCAGGGGTTCTCGCCAGGGGTGTCCTGCCGCGGGGGGCGGCGCAGCTGCAGGAGCTCCCTGGGAGAATCCGAGTCTACGTCAACGCAGGGTGCAGGGCGCTGGCCCCTGGTGGGCTTCTGTGCCGTGCACCACGTCTCTGCCAGCTGGTGCGGGTCGGGTGCGGTTCGCTGGGGCTGCTCACCTGCCCCGCCCAGCGGCGGGGCAGCCTCCGGCGCAGGGCGGGGGACGGTGCGGAAGAGCGCGTGGGCAGACGGCAGCATCCAGCGGTGTGCGGCCACCTGCGGCAAGCCCAGGCGGGCGCGCGGGCGCAGCTGGAGCAGCCCTCGGATCAGGTCCCGGCACTCTGAGGGCGAGGGTCAGCGCTGCTGTCTCGCGCCTCCCCCTTTGCGCCGTGGCTGTGCCTGCGCCAGCAGCGCCAGGGTAAGCGCACGCCAGGGTTGGCTGCAGTGGGCCTGGCGCTCCCGCAGCTTAGTCTGCGCCACCCCGCCCCGTGCCCTGCGGCTGCCACTGGGGACCGCTCTTGCTGCAGGTCCTGGGATCGTCTCCCCCCCATCGCGCACCTTGGGACAGGCCCGGCTGGAAGGTGGGGCCACAGCGCATCAGGCGCAGCATGCAGTAAGGCTGGCGCTCCTTGAAGGGCAGCTTCCCGGTCACCATGGTGTAGAGGATGACGCCTCTGTGGGCAGGGGCTCTTAGAGGCGCGGCCCTGCCCACCCTTGCTGCTGCCTGGGGCGCCCTGGGGGCACTCACAGGCTCCACAGGTCGGCCTGCTCCCCGTTGTACTTCCTGTTCATGAGGATCTCTGGGGCGGTGTAGGCCACCGAGCCGCAGAAGGTGCTGAGCAGCGAGCTCTTGAGCCTCACCCGGCTGGCGAAACCGAAGTCTGCGGGCACGCCAGTGAGAGCCCTGGGTCGGTGGGCGCGCTAGGCCCCTGCACGAGGGCCCAAGGTCTGGCGCCGCCGCGTGCAGGCTGGGGCCCCGCAGTTCAGTGGGGGTGGGCTGTGGCGCTGGCTGGTGCGGTCTTCCGGGTGGGAAAATGGGCAGCTGGGGGCCAGGGTGGGCGGGGCGCGGGCTCACCTGTCAGCTTGAGGAAGCCCCGGTCATCCAGCAGAATGTTCTCGCACTTAAGGTCCCTGCAAGGGGGGAGGGGCCTGAGCCTGGCTGGGCGCACGCAGGCAGGGCAGGCCGGTGCCCGCCCAGGCACGCCCGGCTCCCTCACCGGTGCACGACACCGGAGCTGTGGCAGTGGGCCACGGCGCTGACCAGCTGCCAGAACAGCACGCGCGCCTCCTCCTCGTCCAGCCCCGGCTGGCAGCGGCGGTCGGACGCGGCGTTGATGTGCTCGAGCAAGTCCCCACGCGCGGCCAGCTCCAGGACCAGGTAGGAGCGCTGGCTGTTCTGGTAGGTCTCGTACAGCTGCACCTGCCGAGCCCCAGGGGGTGGTTCTGCGCTGGAACGTGGCCTCAGTGGGCTGTATGGGGCCTTTGGATGGCCCCCAGAGATGGGTGGGCCTGGGTGGGCAAAAGGCTCGGGGGCGGGCCTGGGGCAGGGTGGGGCCGGTGGGTTGCCCACCACGTTCAGGTGCTTGTAGGTGGCATTGAGCGACGAGATCTCACGGGGCAGGAACTTGTGGGAGAACTCCACCGGGGCGTTTGCGATGGACACGATCTTGATGGCCACCTGTGGGGATGAGGCGGCCACTGTGCCTGGACCACAGTCCGGTGTTCTCTGGGCAGAGCGGGGTGGGGCTGGGGCAGCGGTGGCCTTGGCCTCCCTCCTGCCTCTCCCAGCGCTTGGCCAGGCTTCGGGCGGGCAGGGCCGGCAGGGAGCGGCCCTCACCATGGTGTGGCGCTTGCCCCGCAAGTCAGAGGCCAGCCGGGGGTTCTGCTGGATGTGCTCGCGGGTGGCGCGTGCCAGGTAGACCTTGGAGAAGGCCCCGGAGCCGATCTTGGAGGAAAGCAGGTAGCCCCGGTCGCGGCACTCCCGCACCTGCTCCAGGAAGGTGCCCTGCTCCAGCCTTCGCCCACCATTGCCCCTCATGGGGCAGGTGCTTCCGGGGCCCAGGGCTGGGCACACCGGGGAGGGAGCCTGGGCAAGGTGAGGCCTGGCAAATCAGTGCCACGAGGGGCAGGGTCAAGTGAAAGAAGACTTGCTGGTTGGGGCAGAGGCAGGGACAGACCAGGGCTAAGCCGGAGCAGCGAGGTTGGGGGAGGTTGGACTCTGGGAAAGCCAGGGCACATTCTAGAACGGAAGGTTCTAGAGCTGCAGCTGCATTGTGCCCTAGAGGGGTGTTCTGTCCACAGGACCTGCCTGCCCTGAGCACGTGCTGCTGGAAGCTGCCTGTGTGGGCCAATTTTGGGATGTGGGCACCCAAGGATTGGAGGCAGGGCAAGGCCCCAAAAGACCTTTAAAGAAAGTGTGTGTTCCTAAGGACGTGAGAGGGGAAAGGGGATATACACTGTGTGACGACAGGGTGCTGAGCCCCTTTCTCCAAGAAGGCACCTAGTGGCCGCCAAGCGGGCTGCGACAGAGGCTAGGCCACAAGGGCACGAGGGGGCAGTCCTCCGCCCAAGGCCTAGAAGCTTCCAAGGCCAGGCCCCCGCCACAGGAAAACCTCCCCCAGAGCTCTGCTTGGCCGTCCTCACACATGCCCACACTGGCAGTGCCTGGGCCTGGCCTGCCCTCCAGGTGGTAGTGCCTTTGCGGGGGCTCTGGGCCCTGGAGCCCCTGGGAGCACCGGCACTTGGCAGGGGCCTACAGCTGTGGGCGCTGCTGGGCGCCAAGTGCTGCCCTGTCACAGTGGCCTCCCCTGTGGGCAGTTCGCCTCTGCCGTCAAACCAGAGCTTGGCCACGTCACAGATAACTGGCTGGGGCCTGTGATGGCCCAGTGGCCGGGCTCCAGCTGCCTGGCTCAGCTGCGAGTGGGCATGCCAGTGGCCGCAGGCTGCTGTCCTGGAGGTGCCCCTGGGGCCGGTGAATGGCTGCAGGCCGTTGCGGGGACAGCCAGCTCTGCCGAGTTGAGCTGTAAGGCCCCTTCCGCATCCTGCGAGCTGCCAGTAGTGTGTGCCAGGTGCAGAGCCTCGCGGTGCTGGCCGGGCCTGCAACGCAGTGTGCTGGGAAGGCTGCGGTGACTCTGGCCAGGCAGTGGGCTCCAAGCTGCTGCTGTGCCCGAGTGGTGCCCACAGCCCGCACTCCGCCCATCGGCCCCTCAGTGCAGGACACAGCCGCGGTAAGCGGTGTTGCTGCAGAGACGGCAGGATGCACATGGTCTTGGGCTCTGCCTTCGCTCCACCAGTTACTCCCAGTTGCCAGCTGTTCCATGTGGCTCAGGTCTTGAAGCCCTCAGAGGCAGGAGCAAACTAGGTGGGGGGCGGTGGGGTGGTTCTCAGGGCACCCTCCTCTGGCTGGTGCTGTCTGGGGGCTGCGAAGGGGAATTTGGGGGATGCTCCAGGGGGGCTGCGGGTCTCCCTCTTCCCTTCCTGCCTGGCTGGGAAGGCTTGGGGGGGTCCCTCCTCCAGAGCCCCATGTTCCGTGGGCTATCTCTGTCCCTCACTGCGACAGGGCAGTCCTTTTCATGGGGAAGGCCCGTCCCTCAGGGTTTTGTCCCTGCAGCCACAGGGCCCATCTGCCTGGGGTTGCCATGCTCTCTGCAGACTCCCCCTGCCACGGGCTGGGGCTCCCTGCTCAATTTAGCTGCTGGCCTCATCCTCCTCCAGCCTTCCCGCTCCCTGAGCTTTTGGAGGGTCCCCAGGCCGCTATTTTGGGGGCAGTGACCAGTGCAGGGGACTCCGGCCGGCAGAGCAGGTGCCAGTTTGCCAGGCACTTCGGCCCCACCTGCGCCCCAGCCCCGCAGCTTGTCAGCACGAGGCGTCTGGCTCCCGACCACAGGGCTGCTGTCCTGACCCCGCGGGTGTCCGCAGGACATGCGTCTTGGGTGACCAGTGCGTGGCCGGTGCGTCCTAGAGCGCCGCAGGGAGGGTCCGGGCTCCGGTAGTTCAGGGCGTGCGCAACCCTGGCGGGTAACAGGCGTGACAGAGCGCGCGTGTCCAGGTCGGGCCCAAGGGCGCCTGGGCCTGGACGGCGCAGCAGTCACAGCCAGAGGCCAGCCCGGCGTCGGTGCGCAACGCGCCTGCGCAGTGGCCGGCAGCTCCGGGGCCGCTCGCGCGCAGCACAGGCGCGCAGTCACGCGGCGCCCGGAGCTTGCGCAGTGCGGCGCGCGGGGCCAACGGGCGGGGCGGGAGCGCGCGCGCGGGGGACGCGCCTTGAGCCAATGGAAGCGGGGGGCGGGGCCGGACCGCCGCGCCGGGCCACGGTTGGCCGGACGCGGGCGGGGGCGGGCTCGGAGCGCGTGGCCCCGCCCACCCCGGTGCGCGGTGGGGCGGAGGGCGGTGCCCGGGCCGCGGTGCGGCTCGCCAGGTAGGTGGCGGGGTCGGCGACCCTCCCGCGAGGGGTCTGTGGACTTGGGGCGGCCGCCTCGGCTCGCAGCCCGGCCGGGGGCGTCCTCGCGAGGTCGCCGGGTGAGGGCGGGGTTGCCCGGACAGCGGTCGCTGCCTCCTCGGGCTCAGGTGCGCCGGACTCCGCGGAGCGGCGGGAGGTGCGGGGGCCGGGCGCGGGCGCGGGCGCGGGGTTCCTGCCGCGAAGGAGCGCCCTGCCTTCCCCGCCCGCGGCTCCGGGGCGTCCCCGGACCGGCCCCCGCGCGGGGCCGGCCGCTCTTCCTGCTCCCTTGCAGCGAGAGGCCGCGGCGCCGGGCTGGCTCGGCCGGTTGGACGGCGCGGGCCGCGGACCTGGACGCACCCGCGGCGCGGCGCCGCCCGCCGTGCCGCCCTCGGCTCCCCGTGGAGTCGGGTCCCCGCCTCCCTGCGGCCGCGGCCCGCCGCGGTGCTGCCCAGGGCCGCCACCGGCCGCGCGGGCGCGGCAGTTCCTCTACTCCCGGGGCTCCTGGCGGCCCAGCCCGCGGGGGCGGGGCTGACCCGAGGCTCCAGGGCCGCGAGGCGGGCTCTGCGGAACTGGCCGCCCGTGGACCCTGGAAGCTTGCCGACGGGGGCAGACTCCGTGGCCTGGAGCCTGGCGGTGGGTGGGGGGACTGCCGTGGGGGCAGAGACCTCTTAGGAAGGGCCCCGGGGAAAGGAGGGTATACCGAGTGGGGGGCGGAGGAGCAGGAGGGGGTGGGGCTGAGTGCGGAGGATGGGGAGCAGGTCAGCTGGCGCTTCCGTCCGGCTGCCCCGGGGCCTGGGGTGCTGCGTCATGGCAACAGGAGCCCTGTGCCCAAGCCTGGCTGTCGGGCGGGGAGCAGGTGTCTCAGGTGATCTGCAGCCTAACTCTGTCACCCTGAACTGCGTGTCCAGTGCACTGTCCTCCCTGCGGGGGTTTGCACCCCCTCCAGGCTGCTCCGGGTCCTCAAGCCCTGCACAGGTGTGTTTGTGATCCGCCACCAGCCTCAGGTGGGGCCCAAGCGGCGCTCCTGGCTGAGCTACTCAGGCCCAGAGACCCGCCTGCCCACTCATGGCCCCTCCGGCCCCGGGGACAGCTCAGGACGTGGCCTGGCCAGGGGTGGGTCACGAGAAGTACTCCCCTCACGGAGCTGGAGCCGCCTGGCTTGGGCTTGCAAGGGCCAGGACCACTGGGCTGGCTGGTGCCGTGGGGGCCTGGTCGTGTGGCTGGCTGTGGGGCGAGTGAGCGCTCAGGCCTGTGGGTCACCGTGGGCTGGTGGGGAGAGTTGGAGGCCTGGGTAGACTTTGCAGGCCCATAGTGTTGAAGCCGGAGCTGGGGCTGGGGCGGGCACACGAGCGCCCAGCCTGCCAAGCTCCTGCTCCCCTTGTCTCTGGCTTGTCCTCTGGCCTCATGGCCTTGCCTCAGAGGCCACCCCCGTCTGTCCCTCGCTAGGGCCAGGTGAGCACCTGCACCCCTGCTTGCGTCCCCGGCCCAGGTGTCTACGGGCAGAGCAGGGGGCAGGCCACAGGTGTGGCCAGGCCGGCGGGGGTTGAAGAGGCCTGGACGCGCAGGCTCCAGCTCTGTGCTGGGAGGGCCTGTGGCTGAGTCTGCGTCTGCACCCCGGACCTGCAGGGCAGCCCCGGTGGGGGCCCAGGCCCCCTTTGGGCGCATCCACCTCCCCAGCACACTGGTGTTCTCCCACCTAATGCTCGGCAGCTTCTGATGTGGACGGTGAGCTAGGCCTGCCCGCAGCGTGACCTCCCCTGTCCTTCCGGGGCTGCCAGGATGAGCCGCTGCTGCCCAGAGGCTAGGCTGGGATGGTGGCCACAGTGTCCTGGGCGCAGAGCTGCCAGAGCCTGGGGAGGGAGGCCCAGCGATGCCCTTGCCCAGGTCTCTGCACGCCCTGAGCCCACGCCCTCCACCCAGCGCCCCAGTGCCTCAGTGGTGATTCTTGCTGAGGCACGTGCCCCAGTGGTCAGCCTCAGCATGTGTCCCGTGGGCAGCAGGGACACAGCCCCTACTGCTCCAGGCAGCTGGACCAGGCCGGTGTGCTCCCCCTCTGGCTGAGTCCTAGGCACCAGGCTGCGTCCCTGGGTGGGTTTGCCGGGGCAGGCAGGCACAGAGCTGCGGGTGACGGTGCTCGGGTCAGGCGCTAGTCTCTTGCCCGTGCAGCGGGCAGAGCGTCCGCAGGGCCTCGTCCACTTGGTCTTTGTTGCGGAGTTTCTGCTTCGGGTGTCAGTCACGAGTGCTTCCTTTTCTTTCAAGAAGTCTCGTTGCTTTGGCCCCAGATTTGGGTCTGTGAGTCTTTCGGGTCTGTCTACTGCACAAGGTGCAGGCAGAAGCCCACTGCATGTCCCATGGGCGCTGGCCCTGCCCTGGTGGAAGTCCGCTGGACTTTCAGCCTTGAGAATCAGCTGGTGCAGTCCCGGCTGCGCCCGCTCCCCACTTGGCTGGCTGCGCCAGGCCTTAGTATTGCCATGTGAGGCCAGAAGCAGGCTGCAGTGCCACGGGGCCGTGGGGTCTGGCTGGATGGCCTGGGGCAGCCGGGGTCCCCCTCTGTGCGGTGGGACACCTCTCGGTGGCACGGTCAGCGTGCCTCAGGCCGGTGCTGCTCGGTGCTGGCTCTCCTTGCTGACTTCTGCCTTGTGACCCTCTAACTGCTGGTGATGCTGGTCCCCGAGGGCCCACCGCAGAAAGGGCCTCGCGCCTGCTGGTGCCACGTTCTGCTGGGTCACCCCTGCCCTGTGCAGCCCCAGGCTCTGAGCCGTTGCCTCTGCAGGCAGGTGGCCTGAGCTCCTTGGGTGAGGGTCAGGCAGAGGGAGTGCCTGTGTCCGTGAGTTTTTACTGTAAGTTTTTTTCTTTTAAGATTTATTATTTACACACACAAGAACTGGGGCACAGGCCAGAGGTGCAGGGTGAGTGGAGTCCCCAGAGACAGAGCGGGGAGCAGAACAGGCAGACGGACTGAAACACACTGCTGAGGGCGCAGCGGGAGGCAGGAGAGTCTGCTGCGCCCTGTGGGTCCCTCCCTGGCCGGGAATGGAACTGGCACTGCGGTGGCTGCAGAAGCCCCACAGTGCCCTGCATCTAGTTTCTTAGGAAAGGACTTGGTGTCAGTCTTTTTCACTTAATCCTGTAAATTTCTCACACATTTTGATTGTCTTTGTTTTGCTTGACTTCAAAATGTTCTATAATATCATCTTTTAATTTTCAACCTGTGTGTTATTTTTAAGCGCATTCAGTGCTTTCTGGAAGTTTGGGGAGCCCTGGAGAGCTTACCCCGCTGGTCTGGGTTTGGTTTCCTTGAGGTTGCATCAGGCCGGCTGGTTAATCCTGTGCAGCCGGCACGCCTCCCTGCCTCCCGGAGTGTGTGTGGCTTGTTCTGCTCATCAGAGCGAGGGTCCCATGAGGTGCCCCCTGCCAGCCAAGGCTTGTGCCTCTAGTCGCTGCATCTCCAGGCCTGCCAGGAGGAGGTCCGTGGCCCTGCTGGCACCTGGGGCAGGACAGCCTGCCCGGCCCCGCCCCTCGGCTTCTTCCGGCCCCGCCCCCGGCCTCCTGGCCCCGCCCCCACCTGGCCCGGAGCATTCCCCCTCTCCTGCCCCTGAGGAGGGCCTGGCATCTCTGGGGACCCTCTGCAGGCCCCTGCGCTTCTCTGGCCCGCAGCCTCCTAGTCCCCTCTACACTTTTGTGCCCTCCTGCCCTCGTGTGCCCGGTGCCCTCGCAGGATACTGGCAATTCCGCTGCTGTGCTTGGGGGCGAGCTGGCGCTCTGGGGCAGTCCAGTTGCTGGGTGCAGGTGACCGGGTGCTTTCGCTGTCTGGGCTCTGGCGAGGCTCTTCCTCAGGTCCGGGTGGGGCGAGCGGGACGGTGCGTGGGGGCTCCGGCCGGCTACTGGCCCAGGAGCGTCCACCTGCCCTGCACAGGCGCCCATGCCGGGCCGTGCTGCCCCATGCCTCCAGGCGCTGGGTCTCTGCTCTCCCGGCTCAGCCAGAGGGAGCTGCGCGTGTCCAGCTCTCCTTCCCTGTCACCCGCTCCCTCCAGGAGGACAGAGGTGCCATCCCTCTGATGCCGCAGCCCCTGCGCGCTTGCCCACCGCCGACTGCCTGGCCCTGCCCGCTGCTTCCGTGAGCCCCTCCCAGTGGGCGTCCCTTCTGCCATCAAGTCCGGGCTCTGGTGTGTGGTTTTTGGGGTTCGTTTGTCTGCTTCGAGGAGACCTACCACCTCCCCTGCGCATTACGTGCCCCCACCCCCAGCACGCCAGGTGAGCGTGCCCCCCCAGCCCACGGGGGTGGTGTGGGCGTCTGCTCGGTCAGCGGCTTTGCTCTTGGGCACTCCGGGGCCCCAGGCAGCTCCGTGGCCAGTGTCAGGGGCTGCGGCCTCCGGAGCCGCTGTCCAGCTCTGTAGCTGTGAGGATGCGCCTCGTGCTGGGTCTGAGCATCGCAGTCCAGGTTCCTGCGGGCAACCCCTGACCGCGGGAGGGGTCGCCTGCTCTGCCAGCCCTGTGGACAGGGCCTCAGGGCTGCCCTCTCTGCAGAGTGAGGGGTGGTGGCCAGCCATGAGGCAAGACCTGTGTCCTCCTGGGCGCTCAGCCGGAGTGCAGTGGACACTGCCCCACGACGACGACTTTCACCCTGAGTGCCCACTGCTCTCTGTTCTCCAGGTGGGGAGCAGCTGCCTGGGGTGCCTGGGCTGAGCCCAGGATGGCGACAGAGCCCTACGTGAGGAGTGAGTGGGCTGCGGGGGTGGGTGTGGTGTCCAGCATGCAGTGTGCATGGTCTGCAGCTGGTGGCTGCGCCAGCACTGGCCACCCAGTCTGCCAGGCTCCCCTCTGGCCGCTCTGCCTGAGGCGGGCACCGGCCGTCATCTGCAAAGCAGGGCCACCTGGGAGGCCCGGCCCCACACAGCCCCCTCTGGACCGGCTGTCCGCAGGCCTCGGGCAGACAGGCCCTGGGCCGGACGCCGGGAGGTGCCCGGTGTCAGCAGGAGCTGTCCTTGGGGACAGGGACAGGACGGACAGCGCGGGCTGAGGGCGGGGCCGGGCAGGGGGTGGGGCCGAACAAGGAGGGCGGGGCTGGGCCTGAGCGGACGTGGGCCTGTGTGCAGGGCTCTGTGCCGTCCTGCTGGACGCCGTCACCGACAAGGACCCGCGGGTGCAGGAGCAGGTATGCGCCGCGCTGCACGGGCTCGGGGAGTCGCGGCCGGAGGACATGCTCAGCGCCTGCGAGGGGCACCTGAGGCAGCACGAGAAGGTAGAGCCCAGAGACCCGCCGCCTGCCGCCCACCGGCCGGGGCTACAGCTCAGGCCCGGCAGGTGTCTCCTCCCGCGGTCCTGTGGCCGGGTCTGGGCCCCGAGAGGCAGCAGCTGGCGCCGGCTCAGCGGTTGTCCCCTGGCTGCCCGCAGCTGGCGCCGCCCTGCCGGACCAGGATCCTGCAGGCCATGGAGACGGTGCTGCGCAGCCGCCTAGATGAGCTGGACAAGGACACGGTCCGCGCGCTCGTCCTCCTGGCCGCCAACGAGATGACGCGGGTGAAGGTGACGCTGCTCCCGTGCTGGGCCGTGGTTTGGGCGGCCCCTGCACCGTGTGGGCTGTGGGCCCCTGCCTCCGAGTGGCTGGGTGTCAGTTGGGTTTTGGGGTGCAGGAGTTGGTGAGTGACTGGCAGCAGGCCGCCAGCAGCGTCCTGGTTGCCGTGGGGAGGCGCTTCGTTGGCCTGGTGATGGAGGAGCTGCTGACCAGGTTCCAGCCCGGGGCGCTGCCGCACTGCTTCGTGGTGCGGACGCTGGCCGACCTCTCGGTGTCAAACGGTGTGCGCTGCTGGCCACAGCCCCACAGCCTGTCCATGGCCCTGGCCCCGCCCCAGCCATGACCCCGCCCCTCGGCCCTGGCCCCGCCCCAGCCATGACCCCGCCCCTCGGCCCTGGCCCCGCCCCGTGGCCCTGGCCTTGCCCTCAAACCCTGTCCAGGCCTCGCCCTGCCCGTGACAGGCCATGACCGGCTCCTCCCACAGTGTTGGGCACAGTGCCCTTCCTCACGTCCATCCTGAGCACGATGCTGCCCATGCTGGGCTGGGCCAAGCACGACTCCACGCGGGTGGTCTTCTGCTACGGTGAGCTGCCTGCGGCCGTATGCAGGGTCCGCGGGGCGGGGCCGGGCCCGGCCCCTGTGGCCACTCTCAAGGCCCTGCTGCCCCCACTGGGGCCGAGCTGCTCGGGAGCCCGAAGCCCAAGGGCTTCAGCCGCCAGGGCCGCCCCTCCTGTCTGCATTTTTGAGGGCCCAGTGTGCTGCGGACCCCCCACAGCCACACCCACAGACCTGCCCAGGGGGGCTGCTGGCAGGGTCGTGTCCACCATCCTGGGGGCCTGGCTGGCCAGTGACAGGCCAGGGGCTCACCGTCGGCCTGCAGCTGTGCAGCGCTTCAGTGAGAGTGCCCTGGAGTACCTGGCCAGCCTGGATCAAGCACCGGACCCCACCGTCAGGAAGGACAGCTTTGCCGCTGACATCTCCGACATCTACGAAGTCCTCTTTCACCACTGGCTGCAGAGCCGCGAGGCCAAGGTACGGGCTGCACCCGGGGAGGGTGTGAGGCCAGGCCGGGTGGCGGTGCGGGTCCCAGGCGGGCCCATCTGCATCACGGCGGTTGGCTCCCACTGAGCCTTCCCGGTCCGGTCAGCGGGAAGGGCCCTGTCAGACCTGCACTGGTGCCGCTGTCCCTGCAGCTCCGGCTGGCCGTGGTGCAGGCCCTGGGGCCTATGAGCCAGCTGCTACCCAGCGAGAAGCTGGAGGAGCAGCTGCCCAAGCTGCTGCCCGGCGTCCTGGCCCTCTACAAGAAGCATGCCGAGGCCCTGCCTGTGTCCCAGGTGAGCCTGGCCGAGCCCCTGGACATGGCGGGGACCTGGTTCTCCCCATCCCCGCACTGGATGGGAGCCCCGCGGGGGCCTGGGGTCCGTGGCACTGACAGTCTCCCCTTCCTGAGCAGAGCCTGGGCCAGATCCTGGAGGCGGCCGTGGGCATCAGCAGTCGCACGCTGGAGCCCCAGCTCGACTCCCTCCTGGCCGCTCTGCACGCACAGGTGGGTGGCCGTGCGAGCAGGGGCCAGGGCCAGCAGCGGGGCCCCGCCCGGGGGTGAAAAGTGGCCATGCTGACACCTCCTGTCCTCTGACCGGCACCCACACACAGGAGTGGGGTGGGCAGCAGGGTGGCCATGCGGGGTCTGGGCACTGGACACGTTGCATGGGGGGGCCGCGCATGGCGGGCCCAGAGGCTGGTCAACGGGCTCCCCGAGCAGCCGGCGGGCGGGTGGTGCCGTCTGAAGGAGGCTGGAGCGGCGGGCCAAGGCTGCCGCTGGCGGAGGACCAGCCCCGTGGGGGCGTGAGAGGCGCCTGGGTGTGCACTGAACCGACAGAGGCCCCAGGGGCAGGTGGCGGGTCAGCGGCCCCAGGACCCTGCAGGATGCCCTGCTTGGGCAGTGGGCAGCCGGCGGCCCTGGGTGCTTTGTGTTCATGGGGGCAGCCGGAGGCCAGCGCGTGGCTCGGCCCCGCTGGGCAGCGAGTGCTTCTGTGCCGCGCGGGTCGGCTTCACGCAGCCGACCTGCCGCTGGCCACCACAGGCATTCGGGACACTTGGAAGGTCTCGGGGACCCGCAGCGGCTCCCCGGTCCCCGACCCCCCGCCACGTGGGGCGCCTCGTGGGGCGAGCGCCGGCCCCATAGCCCCTGCTGACCAGCTGAGCTGCCGGGGCTGCGCCACCTCTGGACCAGGGGCCGGGCAGGGAGTGTCCTGGGTCTGGCCTGGCCACACCCACCGAGGCCCCGCATGGCGGCGGTGGCTCCCCGCAGGTCCCTTCTGGTCTTGGGGGGGACCGGCGGCCGGTGGGTGCCTGGGCGGCTGCCGCCTCTGCTCTGACCGCGCTCTGCGCCGGGGGTCCCTGTGGCACCCGCTGCGGCTCAGCTCGCCGCCGCCCCCAGGTCTGCGTGCCCGTGGAGACGCTCAGCCCCCTGGCGCTGAGCAACCAGAAGGAGGTGCTGCGCTGCCTGACCGCGCTGGGTGAGCCCGGGGGGCGGGGCGCGGGGCGGGCGGGGCACGGGGCGGGCGCGGCTCTGGCTCCGCGGGGCCTCTTCTGCCACCCTGGTCACTCTGCTGCCCTCAGCTTGCTGCTCGCCTGACCGCCTTCTGGGCTTCCTGCTGCCCAAGCTGGGCGCCAACGACGAGCGAACCCGCGTGGGCAGCCTGCAGATCCTGAGGCACGTCATCAACTCGGCCCGTGAGTGCCGGCGGCGCTGTCCCTGGGGCTGCCCGTGCCTGCCCGGACCCGCTGGCCGCGCCCCCCGGAGTGGCCAGAGGCTTGCGGGCCTCTCCGGGGACGTGGCCAGGCAGGGGCGGGAGGTGCCCGTGGGTCCCTCGCCAAGCCTGCTGGGCACGCTGCCTTAAAGGGCCACCTGTGGTCTGCTGAGGCTAGACACCCAGGGGGGGGAGCCACCCCTGTCTCGAAGACGGGCCGCCCTGACTCCCTTCTGCCCCCAGCTGCCCGCATGGAGGCCAAGAAGCCCTTCGTCCTCGCCTCCCTGAGGCTCCCCCTGCTGGACAGCAGCGACAAGGCAAGCCGGCGCCTTGGAGGATGGGCTGGGGCAAGTGGGGCCCGCACACGGCGGGGGGTGTGTGTGTGGGGGGGGGTGGAGCCAGGGGCTGTGGAGATGGCTGCACTGTCCAACAGCCGCGGCCCTGCAGGTGAAGCGGGCGGTGGTGCAGGTGGTCAGCGCCATGGCCCACCACGGGTACCTGGAGCAGCCGGGCGGCGAGGCGATGGTGGAGTACATCGTGCGGCAGTGCGCGCTGCCCGCCCAGCCGGAGGCGGAGGTGAGGGCCCCGCGCGCACGTCCCCGCAGGGTGCTGGGAGGGCCGCCGGGTGCGTCCTAGGAACAGCTGTCTCCGGCCACCTGCCCCAGTGGCACTGCTCTGTGCGCCCGCCAGGCCTCAGGCGTGCAGCGTAGCTGGCGCCGCGTGCTGGCCCTGGCGGCTCTCGCAGGAGCGTCCGTGGCCGAGCCCTCGGGCAGAGGGGCGGGGCCGAGGCGCAGCTCCTCCTCTGCGTCTGCACTGGACGCCCCAGGCTCCTTGGTTTGGGCCGCGCCTGCTCCGCGGTGTCTGCCACGAGGCCGTGGGGACGTCGCTGGTCCAGTCCCAGCCAGCAGGGCTCGCTCCCTGGGATGGCGGCCTCCTGCGCAGCTGTAGACACCCCTGCCTCCTTGTGCGTTGGGGTCGTCTTCCTGGGTCCCCAGAAGTAGCTGGTCGGGTGTGGGTCAGGGCTGTGCTTGCACCGGGGCTGGTGGACGCCAGAGGCCGGCCAGTCCGGCCTCCCCGCCCCTCCCGTCTGTCTGGTGGGCGTGCCCGCGTGTGCCGGGCAGCTCTGCCTGGCTCTGCGTCCCTCGCAGCACGGGGCGGGCCCACCTGGCCTGTTGCCCGCTGACCGGCCCCTGGGCGCCTATGAGCACGCCAGGGTTGCCGCTTCGGCTCCTGGGTGGCTGTGGCTTTCTCACGGATGGGCCTCGCGGCCCCCGCGCACCGGCCGCCCCACGGGCCTGGGTCTGCGCCCGCCGCGTCCCGCCTGCCTGGCCTGCAGACCTCAGTGGGGCTGTGCGCATGCGGCTGCCTGGCCGGGTATTTCCCAGCCGGAGTCCGCGATGTCTCCTGCGGGCTGCCGACCGGCGTGCGGCTGAGGAAGAGGCAGCAGGAGGTTGTGGACTCCCAGCTGCTGGGCATGAAGGTGCCCGGGGCTGTGTCCAGTGTCTCCTCCGCCCCAGCTCACCTGAGTGCCCTGGCCGAGTGGTGCTCTGGGCGGTGCCGGCCCTGTCCGCGAGGGGCCTCAGCCCTGGGCAGCCGGCAGGCACTCTGTGTCCTTGTGGCCCAAAGCCCTGAGTGGCGCCTCTCAGGGCTGCCAGGCCGCGGTGCTGGGCTGTTCACAGAGCTGGCGGGCGTGCGCACCAAGGGGAGGGCCAGGCCAACCCTACGCCTCCGCTGGGCCGCTGGCGTGGCCGTTGCGCTGTGGTCAGAACCAGATTCTCCGGTCGGGGTCCTCATTTTGCACGTGGTAGCGGTGGGGGCGGTGCTGCAGGCGCCAGTGCCCATGGGGACGCCTGGCCTTGCGCGTCCGGAGCGGCCCCCTCCGTGCAGACTGGCCGCTGTAGGTCGTGTCCTGGGGCTCCGGGCTGCCACCAGGTAGCCAGAGGCGAGCGTGGCCTCCCCCTTGGCACCCCCAGCCCGGGCCCGACGGCGAGACCCCGGCCGAGGACAGCGTGCGGTCCGTCAGCGTCAGCACCCTCTACCTGGTCAGCACCACGGTGGACAGGATGGGCGACGTGAGTGTCCGCCGCGGGAGCCCGCCCCGTGCCGCCTTCCCACCCCCACCGCTGCCGCGCCCTGCCCGCCCCCACAAGGCTCCCGCCGACCAGACTGCCCCCAGGTGCTCTGGCCGTACCTGCTCGAGTTCCTCACGCCAGTGGGCTTCACCGGGGCCCTGACCCCGCTCTGCCGCAGCCTCCTGCACCTGGCGCAGAAGCGGCAGCAGGAGCAGCCTCACGGCTGCCTGGTCGACTACTGTGCTCGAGGTGGGTGCTCGGAGCCCCGCCCCGCCTGCGCCCCAGCGCCGCCCCCCCCCCCGCGAGGCCCCGCCCCGCCGCGCAGGCCCCGCCCCCGGCTCTGCCCCAGCCCGCCTGTGCGTGCACTTCCCCAGGGCCGCCCCGCGGGGTCGGGCGCGGCTGAGCCTCTCCTCCTTTCCAGCGACCCTCCCGTCTCCCTATGCCATAACCGCCAGGCTTCTGGTAAGCAGATTTGGGGTGACCCCTGAGCGGGGCGCGTCTCTCCCTTAGTGAAGTGCTGGCCGTGAGCTGCCCTCGCCCCCCGCCCCCGCCCCTCGCCGGCTGGTGCCACGACAGCCCCCCGCCCCGCCCTGCAGACCGTGTCCTGCGACCCCTATGCGGGGGACGGCCGTGGGCCGGCCTCGCTGCGGCTCCTGCGCGTCCTGCACGGAAGTGTGCACCCTCTGCTGGGCCAGCGCTGGGAGACCACCATCCCCCTGCTGCTGGAGCACCTGGATGGTGAGGCCCGAGCTGTGCCTGCCACGTTGGGCTGGCCCGGCGAGCGGGGCCTGTGGACGGGAAGGGAGCCCCCTGGCCCGCGGCCGGGTCTGGACGTTGCTGGGCAGGCGTGGCCGCCGGAGGCCCGAGCCCCTGGCGTGGGCACGCCCTGGTGTCTGGCCTCCTGCCTCTGTGGACGGGCCGGCGGGCGGTGTCGTTTCAGAGCACACGGAGGCGTCCCTGCTGCGGGAGGAGTGGGAGGAGAAGCTGCTGATGGTGAGAGGGGCGCCCGGAGGGGCGGGCCTGGCCGGGGACAGGCCGCTCACGGCGCGCCCCACCCCCAGTTCCTCCAGGACACCCTGGCCACCGTGGCTGACAACACATGGACCTGCCAGCTGAGCCTGGAGATGTGCAAGCAGCTGCCCAGCTACGATGGGGCACCCCAGGAGAAGGTGCGGCGTGTCTGCTGGGGGCGGGGCACCCCGGGCAGCTGCGGGGTGTCGGCTGCAGGGCACCTGACACAGCTTGAGGCTGTAGCTCTTGTGCCTCACTGGCCACGAGCCCAGCTGGTGGGGAGGTCTGGGCCCAGCCCCACGTGCTCTTCGGTCGCTGCCCAGGACACTGGTCAGCAGTGGTCAGTGTCACAGCCCAAAGACAGTTGGCAGGGTGGGCAGGTCTGGCTGCAGTCGGCATGAGCCCCCCGGCTCTGTCCAGAGCTTCCTGTACAGGTGCATAGGGACCGTGCTGGGCGCCGCCTCGGACGGGGAGGTGGTGAGGAAGTGCCTGCAGGAGCTGCTGGACACGGCCCGGCACCGGGAGGGGGCGGAGCAGGAGGTGCGTGGCCAGGGGTGGGGCGGGGCCGCGGGGTGGGCCGCGGGGCAGCTGCTGGTGACCAGGGCATGGGCCGCCCCAGGGTCTGGCCTGCTGCTTCGGGATCTGTGCCGCCTCCCACCTGGACGACACGCTGGCCCAGCTGGAGGACTGCGTGCAGGCGGAGGTGTTCAGGAAGTCCGCCGGCATCTTCAGCCTCTTCAAGGTGTGGGTGGGGCCCGCTGTCCTGGGTGTCCAGTCTCCGCGTCCTGGGGCAGTGCTGGGCTTGGGCCCTCCAGCCGGGGAGGGCAGGCTGCGGTGGGCTCGCCCCGCGCCGGCCCCGGGGGCTGGAGTTGTGAGGCTGCGCGTCCGCAGGAGCGGAGCGAGACGGAGGCGGAGCGCGTGAGGAGCACCCTGATCCTGTGCTATGGCCAGGTGGCCGCCCAGGCGCCCTGCGAACTGGTGCTGGCCCGGCTGGAGGCCGACATCCTCAGGAACATGTTCCTGTGCTTCCACACCAAGGTGGGCGGGTGCCGGTGGGGCGGGGCGCGGCGTGGGGGCCGCGTTCACCCTCCTGCTCTGCCTCGCAGGTGCTGGGCGTCAAGGTGGAGAGCAAGGTATGCTGTGGCGCCGCCTTGGGCTCGGGCCTTCCCGGGAGGGCAGGCTGGAGACTCTGACCCCGGCCTCGCGCGTGCGCACCTCCCCCCCAGTCCGGTGCCCAAGGGTGGGCAGGCCACCCTCTGCACCGCCCGTCCCGGGTGTCCTCGCCCTCCCGCCTGCGGGGACCCCTGAGTGCCCCACCTGGGCCCCCTGAGGGGCGAGGCTTGGGCGGCCTGGCTGGCGGCCAGTGCGGGGCGTTGTGGTGAGCCCTGCAGCCCGGTCCCCAGGACCCGGCCCTGAAGCTGTGTCTCGTCCGGAGCGTGTGCGCGGCCAGCCGGGCCGTCTCCAGCAGTGCCCAGGCCGGTGCCTTCCACTTCGCGCAGAAGGTGGAGCTGGTGGCCCAGATGCTGGTGAGCGTCCAGAGCTGCGGTGGGGGCTGAGGTCCTCCAGCCAGGCTGAGCCCCGCCCGCTGCTCCCCAGGAGTTCATCAAGGCCGAGCCTCCGGACTCCCTGAAGACGCCCGTTCGGATGAAGGCTATGCTCGCCTGCTCCCACCTGGTGTATCTGCTTGGCCGGCGGCCGCGGGGTCCACGGGGGGCCACGAGGGGCCACGCCTGCTGAACAGACTCGCCCTTGACTTGCTGCTCAGCCCGCTGGAGCCTGCGCTGGAGGAGCCGCTGCGGGCAGGCCTGATCCGGGGCTGCCTGCACAGCGTCCTAGCCGTGCAGCCGGGGCCCGAGGGCCCTGGGGACCGGGAGGTAGTGCCAGGCACTCGGGGGTCCGGGAAGGCACTGCGGGCAGCAGGTCATGTGATGCTGGCCCTCGTCTCTCTCAGGCCCTGCTCCAGGACACCATGCAGGCTCTGGGGCACCTGCTGGCCGGGCTCCTGCATCGGAACGTTACCCCCCAGGGCCTGCAGGTCATGGTGGAGGTGGGTGTGGTGGGCACCGGCAGGGGGGCTGAGCGGGTGGGCGGCCTCTCCGGCCCGGCGGGTGCGCATGGGGCCCTGGCCGCCTGGCCTCAATGCAGGGCTGGGATGGGGTGGTCCCCTCCTGCCAGCCTGGGCAGTGGAGGCTGGGAGCACCTCTGTGGGAGGGCCTGTCCCCTGCAGGCCAGCTCTACCTGGCGAGTGTCCGACTGCTGCAGGACAGCGACAGGCAGGGTGGTCTGCTGGGGAGGCCTGCTCCCTGCTGGCCTCTGGCCCCAGCCCAGGAAGGGAGGCCTGGCAGAGGCTGCGGCCCAGGGCCACCCGCCCTGCAGCCGCCATGTGCACTGCCCCCTCCCCCTAGCACCTGAGCCCCTGGATCAAGTCCCCGCGGGGCCACGAGCGGGCGCGGGCCCTGGGCCTGAGCGCACACCTGCTGCGGCACTTCCTGGAGCACCTGCACGTCAGCGTGAGTGGTCCCCACAGCCTCCTGCTGGCTGCCCGGCAGGCACCCATCTGCCTTCTCCCTGGGGGGTGCCCTCAGCTGGGGCTCACCGGCGGCCCTGCCCCCTGCACGGGTGCTGCTTCTCCACCCGGCCGTGCTACGCCTCGGGCCGGCAGGGGCTGGACGGGCCGCTGGCACCGGCTGGCCCCCACAGTGCCCCAGCCGCCCCGTGTCTGCCCCAGGCGCTGGTGCCCTTCCACAACCTGGGCCTCCTCGTCGGCCTCTTCTCCCCCCGGTGCGCAGACCTGTGTCTGGCCGGCCGCCAGGAGGCGCTGAGCTGCGTGCACACCCTGCTCTACGTGCAGCTGGGCTACGAGGGTGAGGCCCCGCTGGGGCGGCAGGCGGACCACGGGCCTCCAGGGGCTCAGCCTGCCTCAGGGGCCTCCTGCCTCCTCAGGCTTCTCGCGGGACCACCAGGACGAGGTGGCTGAGCAGCTGCTGGCCCTCAGGGAGGGCCTCGTGCACCCCGACCCCACCACCCTCTTCCACACCTGCCACAGCGTGGCCCAGGTGCGTGCGCGGCCCCGGCTCGGCTGCCCTCGGTGTGTCGTGGCTGGGCTGCGGGCCCCCGCGTGCCATCGCCCTGACCGGCTGCCCCTGCAGGTCGTGGCCAGGCGCCTCCCGCCAGACCAGCTGATCGGCCTCTTGCTGACCCTGTTCGAGGGCTTGGGTGACCTGGACGGGAACTGCTCCCGGGCGGCCTCGGTCATGGTCGGCTGCCTGCTGAAGGAGCGTGGCCACATGCTGCTGGACAAGGTGCAGGCGCCTCCGGGCGGGGCCGGCCGGCCCGAGGTCGTGGGGTGGGTGCCAGAGCCGTGGCCCCTGCAAGGGCCCTCCGGGTGCTGCGGGCAGTGCCCTCGGCCGCGACTGGTCATGAGGGCTGCCGGGCACTGCCCCTGCTCTTGGCCGTGTGGCGACCACAGGGGTCACGCGCATCGGGCTGGGTGGGCGGCACCGCCTGTGGGCCCAGGGGCTGGGGCTGCTGGCCGGGCGTCCTGCGGGCGTCCCTGAGACCCTGCCGTGTGCCCAGGCCAGTGCCCGGCGTCCGCGCCGGTGGAGGGAGGCGCCGTCCGCGGCCACCTTGTGCCAGCAGCAGCCCTGCTGCGTGGCGCGTGCTGGGCCAGGCCCGGCCACACCCGGCTCCCGTGTCCACGCCGCGTCTCGCCCAGCACTCGGGGCGCCCGTCCCGCCGCTGCGGCTGCTGCTGAGGGACCGGGCTCCTGGGCCCAGGGTGAGCCCTGGTGGGCAGCGCCCCCCTGGCCACGTCCTTGGCCCACTGGCCGTCCTCTGGCCGGCCGCGGAGGTGCCCGGCCTCTGCGTGGGCCCAGGTCCCGGACGGGATGCCCCAGACACCCGCAGCCAGCGGCCTGACGGCCCCCTCCGCTCTGCCTGCTCATGCCCAGCCCCTCGTGACGGGGCCGCCCCAAACGCTTACCCGGGGTCTCTGGGGACCCTGGAGCCCCTGCTCCCCGCGGCTGGCCAGGGCGTGGAGCCAGCTGGGGCCTGCCTGGGCCTCTGCGGCGGTGACCTGCTGACCGGCCGTCTGCGTCAGGGCCAATGGCCAGGCTGGGAACCGCATCCCCCGTGCCCCTCCTCCCTGGGCCTGGGGCAGCGGCACGGCCTGTCTGTGTGGTCAGCCGTTGCCCTGCCCGGGTGGGACCGGGCTCTGACCCCAAGCTCCCGGCCCGGTGCCAGCCCTGAGCGGCAGTGCCGCCCGCTGCAGGTGCCAGAGGTCGTGAGTGTGCTGCGCTGCCGGCTGCAGGAGACCCCGGCCGAGCACGTCCTGCAGGCCGCCAGGCATAGCGTCCACCTCCTGGCGACCCAGCACCACGCAGCCGTGGTGTCCAGCCTCCTGGGCAGCCCCCTGCCCTTTGACAGGTACTGCCGGCCTGCTGGCCTGCGCCGGCCCCTCCTCTGCCTCGCGGGTACCTGGGGTGCAGGGCCTGGGCTGGGGGCAGGCCTGCCCCCACGAGGGCCCTGCTAGGTGCCGGCTGCATCTCCTGCTCCCCACCCTGCCCCAGACCTCTGCGGGGCCTGCACTCCACGTGCTGTTCTGTCCATCCCCCAAAGGCTGCAGGCTCTGTCCTGAGGCCCAAGCGACCCTTACACTGGTCCGGCCAGCTCATGCCCTTCGTGAGTCCTGCCTGGCAGAGGCTGTGTCTGGCCAGGAGGCTGGGCCCTGCCCGCCCTGCCCCTGCCGGTCCAGGCCCAGGGGTCCTCGGAGCGTGGCACCTCTGGCGGTGACGCCCCCGCCCCGTCCAGCCACTCCTGCATGCTGTGGCGCGCCCTGGCCGCAGAGCCGAGCCTGACCGCCCGGGTCCTGGGCCTGCTCCTGGACAAGATGGGCTGCGACGTCCCCTTCAAGGAGAGCCGGACCTTCCTGCTGAGCAGCTCCCCCGAACGTGTGGCCACGCTGCTGCCCCTGGCGGTGAGTGCTGGGCCTCCGGGCACCGGTGGAGGAGAGGGGGTCTGCCTGGGTGGTCAGCTCATGTCGGCTGCCTCCCCAGGCCACGTGTGCGCTGCGGGAGCTGTTGGCCGCCCCCGAGTCCAGCCCCGCCGTGCTGGAGCTCTACCCCAGGCTCTTTGCCGCACTGCTGCTGCGCATCAGCTGCACCCTGGATGTCCAGCTGCCCCGCAGCCTGCAGGCCAAGGAGAAGGAGAGGCGGGGCCCCGGACCCGCCCCCCCCAGCCTGGAGCCCTGCAGGTGCCACTGGACCCCCAGGGGAGGGAGCTGGGCAAGCGTGGTGTCGGGCTCCCTGGGCCTGGCCCTGCCAGGGCAGCCAGGGGTGCCTGCTGTCCCGAGGAGGGTCTCTGCTGGGTGCGCTGGGCCTGGGGGCAGACAGGACGGTGGGGCAGCCACCACAGGGACAGGCTGGCCGAGTGGGGAGCCACGAGAGGCGCCCACGCTGCTGGGCCCAGCTCCTGTGCCCTTTGGGCGTTCTTCAGCCCCGCCCAGGGCCTTGCTGCGTGCCCACTGCAACCCAACTCGCCTCAGGCCGTAGGACAGCTGCTGGGCAGCCTGGGCCACACCAACCTGCTGCTGCTACCGCCATCCTTGGAAGGGGCAACTGTGTGGTGGGCCAGGCCCACCCTTGGCCACTGAGCAGGCTGGTTGGTGCGAGGTGGCCGCAACAGGACGAGGTGGTTGCCGGAGTGGGCCCCATGTGGGCCCCGGTATGGGCCGTCTGTCCCTGGCTCCAGGTCTGCCCTCTGCAACCCCGAGCGGTTTCCTGTGCCAGCACCCGGTCGGCGCTGGGCCTGGGCATCCACCGGCTCGGGGGCACCCAGGGGCTGTGCCGTGACCTGTGCGTCAGGCTGGCTGGGGCCCTGCAGCCCGGGTGCCTGGGCACAGGCTGGGCTGGGTTGTGCCCCCTTTTGGGGTACTGTCCAAACCAGGGCCACCGTGACCTGTTTGGGGGGCTTTTATGGAACATTTTCACCTATCCCCCAAAGTTAAGAGCCACACGCAGGCCTGGCCCTGGGCTGGGACCCCTAGCGGGTACAGTGCTGTGTCTGTCCCCCAGCTCCGCGGTGGCTGCCCTGCAGGCCGTGCTGCTCCGGGGTGGCAGCGAGGACGTGGTCCACTGCGTGGAGCTCGAGGGAGGCTGGGAGCTGCTGCGGATGTCGGCCGGCCACGAGCAGGGGGTTGCCCTGCTGGCCAGGTGAGGGCGGGACCCAGGCGCCAGCCCGCGGCAGGGCAGGGTCGGGCCATGCAGGGCTCACAGGGTCTCATTCCAGGGCCATGGCCAAGCTCGCAGGCCCCCGGCTGCCCGCCACGGTCCGGGCCCTGCTGTGTGCACAGAGCAGTGTGTACGAGGTCCAGCGGGTCACCGCCACAGCCTTCCTGGCAGAGGTAGGAGCCGCGGTCATGCCCCCGGGGCTGTGGGTGGGCGGCAGGCCTGGGACCTGCCCTGTGCAGGCCCCGGCCCGGCGGGTGGGCAGCACCAACACCACAGGGGGCACGGTGCCCCGACCCCAAAAGGGGCTGTGGGGGAAGGGCCCCAGGCTTGGCCACCCCCACCCCAGCTCGAGTGGCCGCCCCCAGGCCCAGCCCGCTGGTCATGGTGCCTTTGCCCCAGCTGCTCAGCAGTAAGGTGGCCGATGACCTGATGCTGCTGGACTTGCTGCTGGACACGCTGCTGGCCCGGCAGAAGGACACAAGCCCCCGCGTGCGCTGCCTGGTGCTGCGTGGCCTGGCCAATGTGGCCTCCAGCTCCCGGGAGCAGGTGAGAAGAGGCCCCGTGGGCGCCAGCCCAGGAGCGGCGAGGCTGGGCGGGCAGCGCCGTCCCGCCCCCTGAGTGCCGTGCTGCCCTGTGCTGCCTAGGTGCCAGCCCACAGCCCCCGGCTGCTGACGGCCATGATTGCCGGGTTGGACGACGGGGACGACCCACACAGCCTGGTGGCCCTGGAGGCCATGGTGGGCCTGGCCAGGTTGCTGGGCCTGCTGGACTCCCGGGAGCTGCGCTCCGTGCTGCTGCACGTGGCCATCCGCATCCGGCCCTTCTTCGATAGTGTAAGTGGGGTGGCCCCGGGGCACCCCGGCCCTACCGGTGGGAGTGCGCCAGGCAAGGGCAGCAGGAGGGTGCAGGGAGAGCCCCGCCTGTGTGGGTGGGCCAGGCCCCATGGGGTGACCCCAGCACCTCCCAGGAGAAGACAGAGTTCCGGGCCGCATCCATCCAGCTCTTCGGGCGCCTCAACGAGGTTTGCGGCGCTGACTGTGAGGACGACGTCTTCCTGGAGCAAGCGGTGGGCGGGCTGGCTCCCCTGCTGCTCCACCTGCAGGACCCGCAGGCCCCAGTGGCGGAGGTGGGCCCGCAGGGGTGGGGTGGGTGGGCGGGCCTGGCCGGCCCCCTGGACTCAGCCCCGCCCCGCAGGCCTGCAGGTACGCCCTGCGCACGTGCGCGCCCTGCCTGCAGTGCGAGGAGCTGTCGGCTGCCTTCCAGAAGCACCTGCAGGAGGGTCGCCGCCTGCATTTTGGGGAGTTCCTCAACACCACCTGCAAGCACCTGGTGAGGGGGCGGGCAGCCCGAGAGGGCAGCGGTGGGCGCGGCAGGTGGGCACCCATGGCCTGTGCCCCACTCCCCAGATGCAGCGCTTCCCCGAGCTTCTGGGCCGCCTGGCCAGCACCAGCCTGTTCTACTTCAAGAGCGCCTGGGAGGACCTGCGAGCTGCCGCTCCCCTGCTCACAGGTGAGCATGCCCCCGCCCCCACCCAACCCCGCCAGCCCCCGCCCCTGCCTGACCCTGCCTCCCCCAGGGTGCCTGGTGCTGCACGCGGAGCCAGAGCAGCGGACGCAGGTGGACCTGGAGCAGCTCCTCGCAGGTGAGGACCCAGCCCGCACCCCACCAGGGCCCCCCCACCTGTGGGCTGCACGACCCTGCGGGCACCGGGGACTAAGTGATTTTCCTGGATTTCAAGGCTTTTTTCCCTGTCACTGGTGACCTCATCGTTTCTAGTAATTCACGGAAACTTCCTAACTGTTCCAAGAGCTTAAAAAACACTAAAAAAGGAAAAACTATCTTTCCGTTGGCTCCTGAGCCTCCCGGCGGAGGCCCGTGAGGAGGGGGCGGTGGGCGGCCCTGGCGGGAGGGGGCGCCCCGGGTCCTGCCTTGCGCGGCTGGCAGGGCGTTGGTGGGACCCCTGGCCGGCCGCGCCCCAGCCACCTCCCCTCCCCCAGCGCTGCAGCTGCTGCTGCGGGACCCCGCCCCCGCCGTGCGCGCCCGCGCGGCCGAGACGCTGGGCCGCCTGGTGAGGTTCGCCTGAGCCGCCGGGATCCGCCGCCGCTGGAGGCCAAGTGGGGCCGCCGTGTCCCCCGTTCCAATAAAGCCATTCGCTCCTCGGCAAGTGACGTGGGGGTGCGGTGCTGTGGGCGCGAGGGGCACCCCCAATGGGGACGACGGCGCGGAGGCACGGGCAACGGAGGCGGCACACCGGGCAGGGCGGCTGTATTGGGGGGCGGCTAGCTGAAGAGGCGGACGGTGCCGTCCGCCCCCGCCGAGAAGACCCAGGGCTGGGTCGGGTGGAAGGCCACGTCCAGCACGCCCAGGTCGCGGGTCAGCACGTGTCCCTTGAGCACCTTCACCGGCACCAGCAGTGGGTTCTGCAGCAGGTCACTGTGGGGAGACGGGGCTCAGCGGGGGAAAGGGGTGGGGGGGGCGGGGCCGGGCCGCGCCGGCGCCCCTCACCTGTACACCGTGCCGTGGCAGACGATCACGCTGCCATCGTCCGAGCCGGAGGCGAACAGTGGGTAGCGGGGGTGGAAGGCAACGGCGCGCAGGGCCTTGCGGTGGTGCCTGGGGGGGGTGGGGCGCGTGAGCAGTGGGTGGGCGGCAGGCACCACCCGACCAGCGCCCCGCCCCCCCACTCACCGCAGCACCCGGTAGGGTCTGGTGGACAAGTCGAGGTCGAACCACACCAGCTTGCTGTCGTAGCTGCCGCAGATGATGTTGTCACCTGCGGGCACAAACGACGGGTCTGGCGGCCTTGTCCGGCCGCCCAGCCCGCTCCCTCACCCGGAGCTGCGCCCCCTCACCTGCGGGGTGCACGGCCAGGCTGGAAACCCACTTGCAGTTGGGGAGCAGCTTCTTGGTGAGCTCCTGGCGCAGCAGGTGGTAGAGGCGCACGCTGCGCTGGGCGGCCACCAGCAGGAAGGGCCGCGCGGGGTGGAAGGCCACCCGTTGCACCTGCCCGTGGCTGCGGCGGAAGGGGCTCTGGCTGCGGCGCCGGCTCAGCTGGTGGATCAGCACCTGGGTGTGGCTCGAGGTGGACAGCACCACGGCCATGTAGTCCCCACGCCCGTGCCAGGTCACCTGCGTCACGGGCTGCGGCGGGAGAGATGGGCTGAGCCTGGCGCCCCCCCCCCCCCCCCCCCCCCCCCCCCCCCCCCCCCCCCCCCCCCCCCCCCCCCCCCC
>JAGFMF010011709.1:194949-280045 GCA_019455555.1 Galemys pyrenaicus | reverse complement strand
CCGGTCATCCGGTCTTGCACGGTGCGCCTGGGGACCGGCGCCCGAGAGCATTCGTGGCGCCCCACCCCGCGCCCCGCGGCCCCCCCGCCCCGCCCCCCTCCCCCCCCGCCGCCCACCAGTAGTCCGGGTCGTCCATCTTGTCCAGAAACCGGTCCAGCTCGTCGCGGCTGCGCAGGGGCTTGTAGACGCGCCGGCCGTCCAGGTCATAGCCCACGTGGGGGAAGTCCGCATACCACTCCAGGGGCACGTTGCCCACCGTGTTCCGCACATCCTGGTGGCAGGACCGCGTCAGCGCGGGCACCCCACGACCCTCCAGGGCGGGCCCAGGGCGCGGGCAGGCAGGTCGGGGGACGGGCTGCAGGCTGGCGGGCAGCAGCACCCGGCGCCCTCCCGGGGTCTGACGTGGCAGGGCGACCAGCGCAGCCCCCAGCCCCCAGGCGCCGGGGCTGCCCCCTCACATTTTCCACTGAAGCAGTGCCAGCCCCAGCCTCCCCCGGATTCCTTGGCCGGGGCCTGGGCAGCCACAGACGAGGGTGACCTCATCGCCCGCGGGCTCCCTCCCCTGGCAGGGGCCTGAGGCAGACGTGGGGAGCCACGGGCAGGAGCTGGGGAGGACCCGGGGTGGCCGGGCACCCAGGCATCGAGGCCTCTGCCCCAGCAGGCGCCCAGGACCCCCGCCCGGGACGCCCCGGCGGGCAGAGCAGCCACATTCCGGGACACATTCCTGGCGGAGGCCCCGCCAGCCACCACCCTCCCTGCGCCAGCCGGGTCCAGGCTGCCGCCCAGGCAGAGGCCGCGGCACAGGAGCACCACTCGGCCCCCACCAGCCTCCCGCCTGCCACCTTCAACCCCTCCCGCCGGCCGGCGTCCAGAGGCTCTCCGGCCCGCTGGACCTGGACAGGCCAGGCTACGGGCTCCTCCAGGGGCGGCCTGGGTGCAGGGTGGGCGCTGGCGGGCTGAGCAGAGGGCGCCACTGGCGCCCGGGCGCTGCGGCCGGAAGCCGGCAGGTGCAGGCCGGCCGGGACACTCCACGCGCACATGTGCTCTGCGCCGGGGAGCAGGAGCCCTGGGCCCAGCCCCCCATCCAGCCACCTGGCACAGAAGCGGCGCGCACATGGGAGGGAGCAGCAGACAGGGTGTGGCCAGGCGCCGCCGGGCAGCTGGGTTCACTTGGTCATGCCAGGGGGAAGGCAGGGTCGCGAGCTTGACCCCCGTGCCCGGGGAGGGGGAGGGGCGGCGGCCCCGCCGCGGCCAGGGACTTCAGGGTCCTGCCTCCAGTGGAGGCCGAGCCCGCGATCGCGTTCGCGCTGGGCCACGACCCCCTCCGCGCGGCGGCGGGAAGGCAGAGGACTGCGGCCGGCTCCGGCGGCTGGCGGCCTCCGGGGGCCGGGGGCGGGGAGGAGGCGGGCCGGCGCGGGGGAGGGGCCGCCGCCGCTATAAAGGCCGGGCCGGCCGCCCCGCCGCAGCCCGGGACGCACACGTGCGCGCGGCGCCGCACCGCCTCCGCGGGCAGCAGACCCCGCGCCTCCCCGGCCCCGGGCGCCGCGAGGCCCGCGCCCGGCGGCGGCGGCATGAGCGGCGTGCGGCGGAGCTGACGCCGCGCCCGCGGCCCCATGTCCTTCGCCATGCTGCGCTCGGCGCCGCCCGGCCGCTACCTGTACCCCGAGGTGAGCCCGCTGTCGGAGGACGAGGACCGCGGCAGCGAGAGCTCGGGCTCCGACGAGAAGCCCTGCCGCGTGCACGCGGCGCGCTGCGGCCTCCAGGGCGCGCGGCGGCGGGCCGGGGGCCGGCGGGCGGGCGGGGGCGGCCTGGGGCAGGGGGTCCGGCCCGGCCGCGAGCCCCGGCAGCGGCACACGGCGAACGCGCGCGAGCGGGACCGCACCAACAGCGTGAACACGGCCTTCACGGCGCTGCGCACGCTCATCCCCACCGAGCCGGCCGACCGCAAGCTCTCCAAGATCGAGACGCTGCGCCTGGCCTCCAGCTACATCTCGCACCTGGGCAACGTGCTGCTGGTGGGCGAGGCCTGCGGCGACGGGCAACCCTGCCACTCGGGGCCCGCCTTCTTCCACGCGGCACGGGCCGGCAGCCCCCCGCCCCCGCCCCCCGCCCGCGACGCCGAGAACGCCCAGCCCAAGCAGATCTGCACCTTCTGCCTCAGCAACCAGCGGAAGCTGGTGAGTGCGACTGCCCCCGGGTCCAGGGCGGGGGGGGGAGCGGGGCCCCCACCGCGGGCAGGGCCTGAACTCCCGGGTCACAGGTGCCCAGGGGCGGGGCCTTCCAGGGCCACATGGGGGTTGGGGAGGGGGCACGGGACACCCCTGCGCGAGTGCTGGGCACCCTGTCCCTAGAGAAGGTGCAGCGCGGGTAAGGGCCCGGGTCAGCCTGCCAGGCCACCTGCCGCCCCTCTGGCCCGCAGGCCCCTCAGCCAGGGTCTGGCCGAGGCCACAGGTCTGGGCGGCTGTGATTTACGCGCCTGTTCAGCCTGGTGGCTCCGGAAAAGCCGGGTGAGCAGGAGAAAGACGGCGAGGTTCGCCCCAATCCCCATTTCCTCTCCAGACAGCGCGCGCGAGCTCCTGGGGCCTGAACATCTGGGAAATTTAATTTTACAATTGCGGCCGGGCTCCTGACTGCGCGGGGCTGCCGGCCGCACCGGGCCACGCTGGGGGAGCGGGCGCTGGGCCGCCTGCCTGACGCTGCCCCCCCTGCAGAGCAAGGACCGGGACAGGAGGACGGCCATTCGCAGCTAGAGAGGACCTGCGCCGGCAGAGGCGCCGCCTCGGCGACAAGGAGGCTGACCGTCGGCTGGCAGCTGGACTCGGCCGGCCGCGGCCTGGCGACGGGGACTTCCTGATGACCCCACCGGGCTCCCTGGTCGCCGTGCTGGCGTCTCGCGTCTCTGACGCCGGAATATATAAAGCGGAAATTTTGCAGAATTAAAGTCAAACGGTACCCTGTGGGCACAGCCCCCCGCTGTCCTCCTGCCAGCTGGCGCCCTCTTTCCACCCCCGGCCACCCCTCCTCGGAGAGCGGCCCCCACTTCCCAGCTCCCAGGGCAGCCTCCCCACGTGGGCCCGGGCACCCCAGCCTCTGCCCACGGTGCCCCACCCCAGCAGTGGCCGTGGAGCAGGGAGGGGTGGCCAGCAGGCAGTGGGGCGCCGGACCAAGCGTGGCCCGTGTGTGCCCACCCCGGGCCCCAGAGATGGTGCGGGCCTGATGGGTCCAGCTCCCCCACCGGGGCCCCGCGCCCACCGCAGCTTCCCATTGGGGGGGGGGGACTCGGCGCCAGAGCTGCACAGCTGGCCGGTCGTTAAAGCCTGCAGGTGACGCGGAGCTCGTGTTGCGAGCCACACGGGCACTGCGGGGGGGCGGGGCAGCCCCGAACCCCGGGCGGCTAGCAGCCCACTTCCGGGAGCCGCGGGAAGGGGCCAGAGTGCCAGGTGCGGCTGCCCAGGCCTCTCGGCGGCAGGGTGCGCTGGGTCCTCTGGCGCAAGCGCCCAGCAGAGCAGACTGGGGCGCCCCTACCCCGCAGGGCGGGCCCAGAGCCCAGGCGGGAAGAGGTGGCGTGGCCGGGAGCGCGGGGAAGGCCGTGCCCACCTGGCAGGAGCGCGGGGGCTCCAGGAAGTCTCCTGGAGGAGCCCAGCTGGGGTTGGTGCAGCCGCCAGGGTCACCGTGCGCCACACCCTGGGCCCAGCCGCCGGCCAGCTCTGCCGAGCGCCTCGCGAACCCACCTGTGACCCGGCCCCAGGCCGGCCCAGGGCCCTGGCGTACAGACTGGGGACTTGCTGCCGAGGTGGACAGCCAGGCCTGAGTGCGCAACGGCCATGGCCGGCCCAGCTGCCAGCAGTGGGCAGTGCTCCTGCTCCCCTCCCCCACAGAGACCCAGCCAAGGGGGTGGGGAGCCCCAGCCCCCGCCCCTCCAGAGGTCCGTGGACGCCCGGGGTGGGGGGCAGGTGCTCGGGCTCACGCACCCCCAGTGCCACCCTTCGCACCTGGCCAGCCGGAGGGCCACAGCGGGCAGGCTGGGCTGGAGGCACCCGCCCGCCGTGCACATGATTCATCACGGCCCCAGGCACCTGCGGCTGCCAGGAAGCGCACGTGACCCACCGGGACCCCTGGGCCCAGCCGAGGGGCACAGGCACTCCCAGGGCGCCCCTGCAGGGAGGGCCCTGGCGCTGGCGCCCCCGCTGGCGAGCGGCTGGAGTTTTTCCGCCGCTGGCTGCGCCCTCCCCTCCCCCAAAGTGGCTGCAGCTGTCAGGGAGATTGGAAGTGCAGGTACAGCGCTGGCCGGCTGCCCGCTCCCCCAGAGTCTGTCTGCGAGAGAGGAAGCCGGCCCACCTCTGGAATCCTTCACTCGCTCCTCGTTCCCGCTCCCACCTGTCCCCCGGGAGCCGGGGTCAGCCGCCCTCGCGAGCGCGCCCCTCGCCCTCTCCGATTACAATGCGGCAGTGTTCCCGCCGCCGCTGCCTTCTGCAGTGCCTCCTCCCGGGGTGCTGCCGGCCCACCTGCCGCCCCAGGCCCCTCCTGCCCGCCCGGGCCCCAGGAGGCCAGAGCCGAGGCCCAGCCGCGGGACCCGGTGGCTAGGACGCCCCTGGACACTGGGCAGGCTGCCAGTGCACCCTCTGGTGCTGCCGCCTGGGCCCAGGCTGGGACACCCACAGGCAGGCCCCGGGCAGCAGCGAGCACCCAACACCCCAATTTCCAGGTCCTCAATGCCCCGGGGCTGCCCAAAGGTGACAGACGTCCCTACGTGGACACCCCAACTCTCCGCCTCCCCAGGCAGGAGACCCCAGAGATGCCTGGCAGCAGGGGGTAGCGAGGGCCCCGGGACCCACCTCCAGGGCTGGCCAGGGCAGACCAGCACCCGGCCCCAGAGGCCAGCGCTGAAGTCCACCCTGTGCCAGGGCCCTCAGCCCAGCGCCCCGCCCGCCACAGGCGCCTCCCGCCGCCGCCACCGGAGAGCGGGGCCGGCACCCAGGGGTGGGGCGCCCCGCCGGAGGCCGCCAGCAGCGGGGCCAGCAGCCCTCGGAGGCAGCGCGGGGGCGGGGGCCGCCAGGGAGGCCGGTGCTCTCCACAAGCAGGGAAACCTGAGCCCGGGCGGGCGGCCAGGCGAGCAGGCTGCGTCTGGGGCGGCGGGGGCGGCGCCGGGAGCGAGGCCGCCAGGCCCAGCGGCTGCTGGTTCAGTAGCCGGGGGAAGCCATTAACGGCGCTGCCAGAGCAGACGCGGCCGCCCCACGGGGCCTCGGTCGGCCAGGCCGCGCACGGCTGCAGGGTCGGGCCGTCGGCCCCCGCCCCGGTCACCAGGACCAGCCTCAGTGTCCCACTGTGGGCAGCGCCTGTGATCCTCGCCCGCCTGGGGACTCCCGCGTGAGGTTGCGCCTGCGGGGTGGGCGGCCGCAGAGGGGCGAGCGGGCGGGTGCCCCCACACGGCTCAGGGCCCAGGCCGGCATCCCGGGTGCTGGGGTCCGGCCTTGCTGAGCAGGCGGCACCGAGGGGCCGGGCCCTCGAGGGGGGCCGGGCCCTCGAGGGGGGCCGGGCCCTCGAGGGGGGCCGGGCCCTCGAGGGGGGCCGGGCCCTCGAGGGGGGCCGGGCCCTCGAGGGGGGCCCGCACCCCGTAGCAGCGCAGCAGGCGGGGCCTCCTGGCCACAGGCGCCTGCGGCCAGACCCGGGGAGAGGGGCGGGGGCTTAGCCTGCAGGCCCTGCCCAGCGGCCTCGTGGGGCCACAGGGTGTCCGCCACCCAGCCCCTCCCAAGGTCAGCCGGCCGCGGGGTCAGGGCCCCAGCCGGGGCCTGAAAGCTGAGCCACTGCCCCAGGCCCCAGGCCCCTGTCACTCAGCCGCCAGATGGGATAGTCATCGAGGACGCGCCCCCGCCTCTCCCCTCACCATCACCGCCGATTTCTCAAAATACCAAATACAAAAAAGTAGCCGACAGGATGTGGCTGCCGACAGCCAGGGCCCCGGGAGGGGAGGCGGGCAGGGAGCCGCAGGCCGGCCCCCCCACTGAGCGCCCGCTGCTCCGGCCAGGAAGCCGATTTATTTTGTTTTGTCTCCGTTCTCTGAACGCACAGAGGCCGGCCGGGCGGGCGGCCAAGGCTGCTGCAGCCGCTGCCAGGAGTGCGGGGGCGGGGGCCGACAGCAGCAGGTAGGGCTCTGGGGGACACCTCCGGCCCAGACCCGCTGCCCCGACCCTGGACAGGCGGTCAGCCCCACGGCCGCCCCCGGCCCAGACCCGCCGCCCCGACCCTGGACAGGCAGTCAGCCCCACGGCCGCCCCCAGCCCAGACCCGCCACCCCGACCCTGACAAGTGGTCAGCCCCAGACTGCTTCTCCTTCCACAGCCCGAGGGCGCGGGGCCCCAAGGCCACCTGGGCAGGGTCCATCTCACCCACAGTGGATGGCAGGGGCAGCCCCTGCTGCCCTGTGCCCACCCAGGACGGGGCCCAGCCTAGAGTGCTGGCCACACAGGCCGCGGCCCCACCGCGCAGGCGTCACATGTCCCATGCAAAATCGCTCTTCCAGACCGAGCGCGGCGTGGCCAGGACGCCCACTTGGGCCTGGCTAGGTAGGGCCTGCTGCCCTGTCCAGACGGAAACACCCCCTCCGCACAGGGTGGCCCACGCACCTCCTCATCAGAGCTGTCCTCTGCGTACTCGTCCTGGCCCCCCGCTTCCGTCCTCACGGCCTGCGGAGAGAAGGGGCATGGTCGCGTGGGCCTGCACCAGCCCTCGGGCAGCCCCGCAGACACTTGGGGGCGCGAGTGGTGCTCGTCCGGGCCCGACGGTCACCCCAGGCCAGGCTCTGGCCCTGACAGCTCGCAGCACCCAGCCCCACGGCCCGGGGCTCAACAGGCAGCCCTGCAGCCAGGGCCCGCTAGGTGGGCAGGGGTCACCGGGAGCTCAGCCCACCCTGGCCCGAGGCCCCAACCGGCAGAGCAGCTGCCGCTCTGCGGGGGGTAAGTTTTTTTCCAGATGGGGTGAGCTGGAATTCAGTCTCCACATCCCCACCCCGCCCCGGCCGACACGGGAGCGCTGCCCGCGAAAAGTGGGTCACGGGCCATGGGGCTCAGAGGCCAGCAGGCCGGGCAGCCCCGCCTCGCCCACAGGCTGCCCATACCTGCCCGCCAGCGCCGCCAGCCACACCTCGCGTGGACTGTGCAGTCCAGTCCAGCACTGCCCACAGCCCTAGCCACCCGCCCAGCCAAGTGGGGTCCACACAGGAGCGAGCCCAGCCAGGAGTGCCCTCCGGCAGGGTCTGGGGCTCCACGCCCAGGTGGTTTCCAGCCACAGGCGCAACAGGGTGCCGGCTTCCGCCAGGGGGCAGCAGAGCGCGGCAGCTGCGGAGCGAGGACTGGTGGGCCGGAGGGGAGGGACACAAGGACCAGGCCCGAAGAGCCGGAGACTCAAGAGCGCTGAGGTGGGAGGACCCACAAGGCCTGAAGCACCCCTTACTGCTCCTCCTCACGGCTCTGCACCCGCACCCTGGGTCCTCAGGCAGACGGGGGCCTGGGGGGTCTGCCAGGCCCACCTGTCCAGAGCGGTGCTCCACCCAGGTGCTCCCCCAGTCCGCCAGAGAGAAGCACCCGGCCTGGGACCGGAGACCCCCTCGGCCAGCCATGGGCAGGGCAAGGGTGGTCAGCGACATGCAGGGTGCACGACTGCACATGTGGGGCCTCCAGGCCAGTCCTGGGGGTCCTCGGGACCAACAATGCCCAGGAGAACTTGGTGTCCGCAGGCACAGTCGCCTTCCCAGACACAGGACGGGCCGGGGGGCTGCAGGCAGACATGGGTGCTCAGGGGTGCCGGGAACGAGCTGCACCTGAAGAGGCCGTCAGCAGTGGGGGCTCCGGGGCCTGCGGAACTTGGTCCCCTGCAGGCTGAGGTTCTGGCTGCCAGTGACCCCTGGGCTGGCTCCGGGCTGGCGCCCCGCCTAAGCAGCAGCGGGGCCTTCGGCCCAACCGGTCGAATCGGTTCCTAAGCTGACACCAGGCCCGGCACCGCCACCCCTCCCGGCCCCGCAGGCCCCACGCACCGGCCCCAGGAGCAGTGCCGTTTCCAGGGTCCCCTCAGGCGACCCCAGACACAGGAGCCATGAGGGACCAGGGCGGTGCACCCCGACCTCAGGGGGTGCACCCAGCTGCTCAGCCAAAGGGAGAGCCCAAGTGCGCGTCTGAGACCGAGGCGGCAGCCGCCTTTAGAAGCTGGCAGACGTCCAGGAGAGGGAGCACAGCGAAGCTGCGGCCGCTGCCCCAGCCTGCAGCTGCGAGGAGCTAGGACAACGGGATGGAGGGGCAGGCCCACGCCGCGACGCCCTGTGACGCTCCGGGTGCCGTGTGGGGCCTGCGGCTCAGAAAGAGGCAGCGGCCCGTGGCCGGCCCTGCCTGGGTGGCCCTGGTGAGGCCAGGGCTCGGCGGACGCAGGTGCCTGCTGGCGCCCAAGGAAGGATAGGCGGCGTCATGGCTAGCCCTGCGCCCCACAGGGCCCTAGGCAGAGGCTCCCCAGACGGGGCCAGCCCTCGGTCCTGGGGGAGGCCACGCTGGGGTCGTCCTCCAGGGGTGCACAGGTGCTCTGGGAGCGGCTCCCAACCCCCCATGCCGCACGGGCCAAGGCCTCCCACGACACCATTCCGCCTGTCCCCACCTGAGAGAACCGCCAGAAAGGGGGGCTCCAATCGTGTGGCCCTGACTCGGAGGGCGCAGGGCCTCGGCTGGATCCACAGGCTGCCCATGCCAGCTCCTCGCGGCAGCACGGGCCGGCGCCTGTGCCAGGCCCTGCCTCTCAGGGAACCAGGAGCCCGAACCCGCCGACCTTCTGGCCAGCGGGGCAGGGCCCGCACAGCAGGCCCCTGCGGCCCCGAGTGGCCCGTTCCCCGCCAGCTCGGCCCCGGCACCGCGGCTGGGCCTGCTTCCCGCGCCCCGAGGGCTGGGTCCCTGCCGCGAGGACGCGCGCTCCCCACCAACCTGCCGCGCGCCGGGCTCCTGCCCGCCGGCGCTGTCGTCCTCGCTGCTGTCGCTGCCCGAGTCTTCCAGCCCCGAGAACACGCTGTCCTCGCTGTCCTCGCCGTCCGAGGGGCCGCAGCGGCCGCGGCCCGGGCTGGGAGCCGGCGCGCAGGGGGGCGGGGGCTGCGGGCGCGGCGGGTCAGCGCGAGGCGCGGGGGCCCCGGCCCGCGCCCCACGTGCGCCCGCGGCCGCCGCCCCGGCACGCGGCCCGCCCGCGCCGCCCGCGCCGCCCGCTGTCACCTCAGCCAGCGCCGGCCCCGGCTCCCCCGGCCGCTCCCCGGGCCGCGTGCCCGCCTCCGCCGCCGCCGCCGCCGCGCCCCGCGCGCCCGCCATGCTCCCGGCCCCGCGACTCGCGCTGCACTTCCGGCAGCGTCCGGGCCGCGTGGGCCTGGGGCGGAGCCCGCGGGGTCAGAGGGCGCGGCTGGCCCGCCCGGCCTGGTCTGATTGGCGGACCGCGGACAGGGCCAGCCCCCGCGGCTCGGCGCGTCCGGAGGCGGGGCCGGCGCGGGGGCGCGCGAGGGGTGGGACCGGCGCCGCGGGGCGCGCGAAGGGGGGCGGGCCGGGCCGACGTGCGCGCCGCGCGCGGGCGGTGCCGGCGGGAGCGCGCCCGTCGCAAGATGGCGGCGGCCATGCGAGGCCCCGGGGCCGTGTGTGCGCAGCGGGCGGCGGCGGCGCGGCCCGGGCTGCAGGCGCGGCGGCGGCGCTAGCCCGGCCCTCGGCTCCCCTCGCGCTCGCCCCTCCGCCTGCCCGCCCTGCCCGGCATGGATCTGCCCGCGGGTCCGGGCGCGGCGGGGCCCAGCAACGTCCCGGCGTTCCTGACCAAACTGTGGACCCTCGTGAGCGACCCGGACACCGACGCGCTCATCTGCTGGAGCCCGGTGAGGGCGGCGGCCCCGCGCGGCGCCGGCCGCGAGGCGCGGGCCGTGGCCTGGCGCGCTGGCGCGGGCTCCCGGGCGTGGCCGTCGCGCCGTTGCCCGGCGGCGCTGTTGAGGGTCTGGGCCGCGGGGCCGCCCGGCCTGAGCCCCGAGCCCCGCGCCCCGCGCCCGCCCGGCGGCGGCGGCGGCGGGGTGCGCGCTCGGTCGGTCTGGGCCGCGCCGCCGCCTGAAGCGCGGGGCTTGGCGGCTGGACCTGGGGGCGCCTGGCCCCCGCCGCCGGCCGCAGGGGCCCCAGAAGGGGAGGCGCTTCTCGGGCGGCCTGTCCCCGGCGGCCCGCGCTCTGGTCCTGACTTCCCTGCGCCGAGGGGCGTCTCGTCCCAGGCCTCTGCCCGCCGCCCGCTCTTTTTGCCTCTGCCCGGCCGCAGGGCGGCCTGCTCTCTGCTGAGGTTGGGGCGCCCGCCGGCGGCCACCGCCGTCTTCAGTCCGGGCGGGGCCTTCGGGCGGAGTGGGTGTGACCAGGCCAGCGTGGGTCTGCGCCCGCGTGGGGCTGCCAGGGAGAGCTGGGGCTGCCGGGCTGGTGTTCACCTGCCCGCCAACACCAGGTGGGTGGAGCTGGCTGGCCGGAGGCCGCAGGCAGAGGCAGCCGCGCCCTGGGCTCTGGGGGCAGGGATGTCCCAGCCACACAGAGGGCGCCCCTGGCCTGGAAGGGTGCGCCCCAGCCCTGCGGCCTGGCCTGCGTCTGCACAGGCTCTCCAGCAGCCCCGGCTGGGACCCCAGTCAGCCTTGAGTGGCTCTGGCATCCACTCCTGGCTGCTGGCGGTTTTCTCCATGTGATCCAGGGGATGAGGAGGGCTGGCCTCTGGTGTTGCCCCCAGAATGTCCAGTCAGCGTCTCTTACAGTTGGTGTGGCGCGGGCCCTGCACTTCCTGCACCCCAGGAGTGGCACCCTGACCATGGCGGGGGCTGCCCTGGCCTGTGAGGGCCGCAGGGCCACTGATGTGCTGTCCTCCCTGCCCAGCCCCTCAGCTCCTGCCCACAGAGCAGCCAGACCAGACCCAGGATGGCCAGGGGGTGGGCCCCTGTGGGACTGTGGACTGGCTGGGGCAGTGGCCCAACCCAGTTAAAGCACAGACAGAGGGCAGCCCACCGGAGGCCTGGGACAGCAGGGGGGTGCGAACCAACTGTGCTGGGGAAAGGGGGGAGGGGCCAGAGAGGGGTGCTGTGCTGCCCTGCCTCCCGGGGCATCCCTGTGGGCCAGCTCTGGGGGTGGGAGGTGGCAGGAGCAAGGGGGTACCCGTTGGTGCAGGGAGCCGCCGGCCTTGGGCAAGGCGTGTGCACTCCCCCACCTCAGGCCTGCGGGGCTTGCGGGCTGCGTCAGTAGGGCTGCAGGCCTCACTCGGAGCAGCCAGTGGCCAGTCCGTGCACACTGGGGGACCGGCCATGGGGCGGCCAGCGCTTGCGGAGAAGCATGGGCTCTTGACGGTGTGTCGGCAGCGAGCGCTGGGCAGCCTGTGGCCGTCACGTCACGGGTGCTCTGGTGGTCCGAGCGGAGGGCCCCCGGCAGCCTCAGAGCCAGAAGGCCGCTGGAGCCGGGCGCAGACGCCTGTCACTGGGGCCCAGACCACCCCTGGGGCGCTCAGGCAGGGCCGCGGGGGGACAGCCACGAGCCCCTTTGGTGCGAGACCCGACCTTGAGAGAGGCCGGGCCCACACCCGCAGCCTCTGGGAGGACTGGGCCTCCTGCCGGTGTGGCAGCCCTTCCCTGAGGGACCGAGCTCGGAGGGGCAGGGAGATCTATCTCGGTGGCTTGCCAGGCAGCCACTTCTCTGCTCAGCCCTCGGCCCCACCCGGGCAGCTGCTCCTCACAGCTTCCATCCTGGCACCGCGAGAGCTGTCCAGGAGAGTCCTCAGCGGCGGCCGGCTAGCCACGGCCGTGGGTGCAGCAGCCGGCAGAGCCCAGCCCCGGCAGTCCCAGCATGGTGGGGCTCCAAGGAGACCCCCCGGCCCTGGGCCGGGTCGTGGAGCACTCAGCCCCGCTGGGTGGGAAACCCACTTTCGAAGAGTGGGGACGGCTGCGCGGAGCAGTGGGGCGTTGCTCGTGCGCTGGCCTGAGTGGGAGGGCAGCACACTGGGTTTGTGGGGGTGCCCTTGTGCTCTTTAAGCCCGTCCCCGTCGTCCCCCCGCCCCAGCTGTCCTCCCAGAAACGCAGTAGAGGAAGCGCACCCGGCGGGGCTGGGGTACCTGGCCTCTGCCTCCTGGATTCTCGCAGGTGGCACGGGCCTGGGCCTGGGCCCTCTATCCCGGCCTCTGCTCCTGCCTTCGCCGTCCTGCCAGGCTGGGCCTCACGCCCGCTGCCCAGCTGCTGTCCCCGCAGTGCTTGGGACCACCAGCAGCCCTGCCGCATCGCTGAGCTGGGCGCGGGCAGGCAGGCGGACAACCCCAAGCGGCCTGACCGAGGCGGGGCCCCAGCACAGCCTCTAAGAGCGTGGGCACCGGCCGCCGACGCCAGGTGGGGTCCTTCACGCGGCCACGCCCCAGCGCCCCTCGTGGCCTCTCCTGAGGTCTGTCGCCTGTTCCTGATGCCGCCGGCTTCTGAGCTTGGCCGGGCGGTCCCAGGTCCCTTCTCCACACGCCCAGCTCGGACCCCCAGGCCCACCGCAGCCGCTGGTTTCGTTTTTGTTCTTCTAAAGACTTGGGTTTTTTCAAAGGGTTACTCACGTGCCCAAGAACCAGGATGCAGACCAGAGATGTGGGGGTCTGAGGACGCCCCAGACACAGTGGGAACAGAGCAGGCGGCCCCACTGAAGCCCGCTGCTGAGGGGCGGCAGGAGACAGGCCTGCTGCGCCCGGGGCCGCTCCGGGCGGCATCGGCAGGGCTGACTGACCCCAGGCACCAGCTGCGCGTGTTTGTCGTCTGCTCTGCGGCTCCTGGGCTGAGGCTATGCCGGCCGCGGCCCTGGCGTCCCAGGGAGGACCAGCGTCTTGCTGCCCGCGGGGTGAGCCCCGAGCCGCAGAGCCCACCCGCACTGGGGTGGCTGTACCGCGGCATGGGGGTGGGCCACGGCCACACTCCTGGCCAGTGTCCGGGTTCTGAGAGGCCGGCTGGCTGTTGGTGGGTTTCCTCACGGCACGTTGAGGCAGAGCGAACACCCGCGTGTGCGCGTCACTCTGGCCAGGCTGGCCAGCCCGTGTCCGCAGGGGCCGGGGTGGCGGCCAGCGCCGGCAGGCTGGCCGGCCCCCGCACACGCGCCCTGCCAGAGCGGCTGGAGCCTGGGCCCTCCTGGCCGCGGCCGGCTCCAGCCACCTGAGACAGCCCTGTGCGGAGGGAGGTGGTGCCGGAGGGAGGTGGTGCCGGGCCTGTGCTGCCGGTGACGCCGCCCGTGTCCGCAGGGCGGGAACAGCTTCCACGTCTTCGATCAGGGCCAGTTCGCCAAGGAGGTGCTGCCCAAGTACTTCAAGCACAACAACATGGCCAGCTTCGTGCGCCAGCTCAACATGTGTGAGTGTGCCGGCGGCAGCGGGGGCGGGCGGGCGGGCGGCGGCGGCGGCGGCGGCCTCCCCGCGGTGCCTCGCACTCGGGCCCCCTCAGCCCGGCCTCCCGCGCAGACGGCTTCCGGAAGGTGGTGCGCATCGAGCAGGGCGGCCTAGTAAAGCCGGAGCGGGACGACACTGAGTTCCAGCACCCGTGCTTCCTGCGTGGCCAGGAGCAGCTCCTGGACAGCATCAAGAGGAAAGTGACCAGCGTGAGTAGCGCCCCCCTGCCCGCGGGGCTCCCTGGGCGCCCGGGCCCCCTCGGTGACACCTGCCCTGGGGACCCAGGTGTCCACCCTGAAGAGCGAGGACATAAAGATCCGCCAGGACAGCGTCACCAAACTGCTGAGCGACGTGCAGCTGATGAAGGGGCGGCAGGAGACCATGGACTCCAAGTTGCTGGCCATGAAGCAGTAGGTGCCCGGGGCTCTGTGAGCGCGGCAGGGCCCACCCTCGGGCCCGGGGGGGGGGCTCCCCGTGCGGCCGTGTCCCCTGGTCCTTGGGCAAGGCTGGTGGGCCCACCTCAGAGGCGGTGCAGCAGGCCCGGGGAGGCTGCCCCTTAGGTGGCTTAGGGGTGGGCCCGGGCTGGAGTGCAGCCTCAGGCTTGGGCCCAGGACAGACCCTGGACAGCGGCACCAGGAGATGGAGCGAGGGAGCTTGGCCTTGCTGGTGCAGGGTGGTCAAGCCCCTGCCCAAGGAGCCGGCCTGGCCGGGGGTGCCGGGCAGAAATGGCTGAGGCCTGGCCAGCCTCCTGGCGCCCAGAGCAGGGTCCCCCTCCTGGCCCTAGCTGTAGCGGCCTCCCAGTCCAGCCCCTGCCTGGGGGGGCAGTCCACACCATCTCAGCCCGGGGTCCACCCTCTGAGCCCCTGTCCGTTGCAGCGAGAACGAGGCCCTGTGGCGGGAGGTGGCTAGTCTGCGGCAGAAGCACGCCCAGCAGCAGAAAGTGGTCAACAAGGTGTGGGCCTCGGCCAGCAGTGGGGGGCTTGGGGGGGGCCGGCCGGGGTGCGGCCCACTGACCGCCCTCTCTACCCACAGCTCATCCAGTTCCTCATATCGCTGGTGCAGTCGAACCGGATACTGGGGGTGAAAAGGAAAATGTGAGGCACAGGGGAGGCTGGCGGCTGGCCCGAGTGCTCCCATCCCCCGGCCTCTGGGAGGCCACTGACCGCCCCTCCCCACAGCCCCCTGATGCTGAACGACAGCGGCGCAGCCCACTCCATGCCCAAGTTCGGCCGGCAGTACTCCCTGGAGCACCTGCACGGCGCGGGGCCCTTCTCGGTGAGCTGGCAGCGCTGGGAGGCCTGGTGGGGGCGGGCACGGCCTGACTGCCCGGCCGACCCTGGCCACCTCCTTCCCGCCAGGCCCCGTCCCCCGCCTACAGCGGCTCCAGCATCTACTCCCCGGACGCTGTGGCCAGCTCTGGCCCCATCATCTCCGACATCACCGAGCTGGCTCCCAACAGCCCCGTGGCCTCCCCGGGAGGGAGCCCCGAGGAGAGGTGGGTCCCCAGCTTGGGGCTGCAGAGGGGAGGGTGGCCCCCCAGTGCTGGCTGACTTGCGTCCCTGTGCAGGCCCCTGGTGCGGGTCAAGGAGGAGCCCCCCAGCCCGCCGCGGAGTCCCCCCGAGGAGGTGGCCAGCCCCGGGCGTCCGCCCTCCGTCGTGGAGACGCCGCTGTCCCCGACGGCCCTCATCGACTCCATACTGCGGGAGAGCGAGCCCATGCCCGCCACCCCGGCCACGGCCCTCCCCGACGCGGGCCGCCCCCGCCCCCCCGGGCCTCCCGCGGCCCCTGAGAAGTGCCTCAGCGTCGCCTGTCTGGACAAGTGAGTGTCCAGGACAAGTGCGTCCGTCCTTCCAGGTCGTGGTGGGGCCTCCGCGAGGGTGGACACGGCGGCCACTGGGGCCGGCCAGGGCCGGCGCGGCACAGGCTGGGGATGGTGTCCCGGCCAACACAGACCGCGGCCTGTGTCCCTCCCACTGCCCAGCGGGGGCCGTGCCCCAGGCTGGGCAAGCTGGGGGGGGGGCAGGAAGCCTGCCTGGCCCCCACCTGCAATCGGGGGGCTCTTGTCTTTGTATCTTGCAGTTTGGCTCGCACTCCACAGATGTCTGGGGTCGCCCACCTCTCCCCTGCCCCCTCCTCTGCGAGGCCAAGCCAGCTGGGGTCCCCACACGGGGAGGGAGGAGGCCCCCGCCTGAGCTCCGCCCCCCCCAGCTGGGCTGGCAGGCCCCAGACCCAGGGCCTGTGCCCCACAGCCATGCCAGGGCGGGGCGGGCCTCCTACCTACACTGCCCCTCCCGCTCCCACCACAAAGCCCCCACCCCTCCCACCCACCCACTCACGGGCGGGAGCCTGAGTGGGCGGGCGCGGGCAGGTGCCGAGAGGTCAGGGTGGGCCGGGCGCCATCTGACCTGCCCCACCCACCCCGGCTAGGACCGAGCTCAGCGACCACTTGGACGCCATGGACTCCAACCTGGACAACCTGCAGACCATGCTGAGCAGCCACGGCTTCAGCGTGGACACCAGCGCCCTCTTGGACGTGAGTGCCCCAGCCCCGCTCCCGCCCCCTGCCCGGCACAGCCTGACTCTGCTCCTCCCCGCAGCTGTTCAGCCCCTCGGTGACGGTGCCGGACATGAGCCTCCCGGACCTGGACAGCAGCCTGGCCAGCGTGCGTAGGGGGGCCTGGGTGGGGGGCGGGGACAGGCGGGACCGTCACTGTGCCCCTCCCCCCAGCAGATCCAGGAGCTCCTCTCCCCCCCAGAGCCGCCCCGGCCCATCGAGGCCGAGAGTAGCAACCCCGACTCAGGTGAGCCCCGCCCGCCGATGCCCCTGCCCCCCAGGGAAGCAGCTGATGCCCCACCCACACCCCTGTCCCCCAGGGAAGCAGCTGGTGCCCCGTCCCCGCTGATGCCCTGCTCCCCCCCAACCCCACTGACGCCCCTGCCCCCAGGAAAGCAGCTGGTGCACTACACGGCGCAGCCCCTGCTGCTGGTGGACCCAGGCCACGCCGACGCGGGTGGCGATCTGCCCGTGCTCTTCGAGCTGGGGGAGGGCTCCTACTTCTCCGAGGGCGACGACTACTCCGATGACCCCACCATCTCCCTGCTGACGGGCTCAGAGCCCCCCAAAGCCCAGGACCCCGCTGTCTCCTAGAAGCTGGCTGGCTGGGCAGGCGCCCTGGCCGCTGGGGCCTTCGCCGCACTGGGACTGGCCAGCGCTGGAGCCACAGAATCGCCTTTCAGATTTTTACGTGTGCCCCGTTGTGCAGCGGAAAGCGCTGCCCACGACGGACGGTCGGACACAGCAGCACCTATAAAGGACCGGCTCCCCACGCGGCCTCTGGTCTGTTTCCTTCACCGGGCAGCATGGAGCCAACCGGCCTGCCCCTGCTCAGCAGGACCCATGGGCTCAGCTGTGCTCAGGGCCAGCAGGGGCTACGCAGCAGGGGTCTAGGGCTGTGCTGGGCACTGCTCCCAAGTGGCCAGGAGCCACTAAGGCCCCTGACCACACATTGCCTGGACCTCAGGTCCAAGGGTGTTGCAGTGTCACCGTGAGCCAGGGGGCAAGACTTAGGCCTGGCCAGCATTCTGAGGCCCCTAGGCCTGGCTTTGGGCTTATGCTGTGCCCTGCTGGGGCAACCTCTGGGTCCCCAGCCTGCCCACTGGGGGCCTGAGGACAGGACAGTGGGGGTTGTCTGGCCAGGTGAGGAGCCTGATGGCACCCACCCCCACCCGCCAGTGGACAGCCTGGGGCTGGTAGAAACAGGGAAAGCCAGATCCTGTCCCCAGCACCTTGGCCTGGAGGAAGGGGTGCCCCAGAACAGCTGCCCCCACAACCCCACGCGCCCAACCCCGTGCAGTGTGGGTGCCCCATCAGCCCGGGCCCCAGCAGGCAGCAAAGGTCACTGGACAGCACTTTATTGACAGCCTCGGGCCCTGAGCAGGGGCAGCCTGGCACTGGCTCCTGTGCCGGGCCAAGCCTGGTTCGCCGGAGCCTGGTCCAGCAGAGAGAGCAGGAGGCCCCATGGGGGCAGAGCAGCCTCCCGGCGGGAGGAGTGGTGGGGGCCTCAGGCCCCCGTGGCGGGGGCCTCGAAGTGCAGCACGTAGTAGTCGTGGACGTACATGAGCACAGCCACTGGCTGCCCGATGATGAGCGACAGCCACACGGCCGCGTTGCCATAGTTGCCCCGGAGGAAGCGGCTCACTATCCAGGCCAGCGGGAGCTGGGGACAGAGGCCATGGTCAGCCGCACGGCCTGCTCCCTGGCCCACAGCCACTCCGCCCGCGGCTCACCTGCATCATCATGCCCATGAAGGCCCAGAGGCGGAACATGCGCAGCGGGATGCTCACCAGGAACTGCAGGGAGAGCCAGTCAGCGCCCCGCCCTGCCCCGCCCCGCCCCAACGCGCAGGGCTACAGCCCAGCACTGACCTCATGGAAGAAGGCCGAGGCCAGAAACACCCCTACCCTGGCCAGCCACTTGCTGCTGCCTCGGCGAAGCATGGGCTTGTAGAAGTGCCTGCGGGGGGGGGGGGGGGGGNGGGCGGGGGGGGGGGGGGGGGGGGTGGCAGTGGTGGGGGCGAGGGGGGGAAGAGGTGCGGGAGCCCCGCCCCGCCCCGCCCCGCCCACCTGGAACACCACTTGTGCACCGGGATGTTCCAGTTCTGCCAGAAGTAGGTGACGGTCTCCGAGTTCCTGGCGCAGGAGGGCAGGGGCTCAGGGATCAGGGTGTACTTGGAGCTCAGCCCAGCCCAGCCCGCCCCGCCCCCGGGGCCCCACCACCAGTCTCGGTAGAACTCCCGGTCTCCAAACTGCATGAGCTCAGCCAGGGCGTTCAGGCAGGAGTGGAAGAGCCAGTAGAAGAAGATGAGCCAGATGAGGTGGTTGGGGATCTGTGGGAGGGGCAAGCTCAGGTCCCCGAATTCCCTGGCCCGCAAGTCCCGCCCGGCCCCATGGCCACTCACTGCCAGCTTCAGGAGGCGCTCGATGATGCGGGAGTAGTCCATGTCCTGGGGAGACAGGGCTCAGCGGGCGCCCCGCCCGCCCCCTCCCCCCACGGGCATCCACCCCTCACCTTGAAGGGCTGCATGGAGTTCTGGATGGTGGGCACCACCCACTGCAAGGAAGGAGGGGTCAGTGCCGGCCCCAGCCCCGCCCAACCCCCTGCCCACCCACCTCTGCCCAGCTCACCTGCTGGATGAGCCCCACCTGGAGCTGGGTGAGGAAGAGCTGGGGGGGCAAGAGCAGCAGGCTGAGCACGGGATGCCCGCAGGCACCACCCCCCCACACACCCCCTTGCTGCCCAGGGCCCAGCTCACCATCTCCAGGAGCCTCCGCAGCAGGAAGCGCTTTCGGATGCGGGGGGAGCGGGGGAAGTTGAGTTCGTAACACAGAGTGGGGGCAAAGAGGAAGTAGTACAGGTCTGGAGGGGAGAGGGAGGGGCTGGCACCACGGGGCTGGCCACCAGCCCCCCCACACTCCGCGAGGCCTCACCCCGGTAGGTCAGGTTGTCAGGGTAGCTCACGGTCCGCTGGGCCACTCCCCCGTTGGCCTTCTTGCTGACAGCAGCTGCGGGCAGGCCGGGCGCACACGTGAGGCCGCGGGCAGGCAGCATGGGACAGGCCCCCGCCTGAGCCGCACTCGGGCCTCCCAGTCCCCGGCCCCTTACCGGCCTTGGCCTTGGCCCGGGCCCTGCGCTGGCGGCACCACAGGTTGACATCCCGGTAGGAGAAGAGCTTGAGGAAGAGGATGCTGTACACCCACAGGGCCAGCAAGGCGCCCACTGTGGAGAGGCAGGCTGAGCTCCGCTGCCCACACGGGGCCCAGGCTACAGGGCCCCCCCACAGGCCCAGGGGGTGGGGGTCCCACCTGGAGTGATGGACTCAAGCAGGTAGGCCACGGCCGCCGGGAAGCAGAGGATGGTGAACAGGTTGGCTACGTGCAGCAGCAGCCCTGCCCGCTCCGACAGGGCGCCCTGGGGGCAGAGCGGTCAGCCAGCGCCCTCCCGGGACCCGGGAAGCCGGCCGGCCAGCTGACACGGGGCAGGAGCCCTCCCAGAGAGGAGTGCTCTGGGCAGGGTGGGGCCGCGTGGGCCAGCTTACCACGGCCAGGCTCCGTTCCACCTGGAAGGCGGCCACTATGAAGACGTTGGCCACTGAGGACGGGAGCATGGAGGCAGGTTCAGGCCAGGCCTCCAGCCAGCCCCGCCAGCCCACCGCGCCCCGCCCTGCTCACCGGCAATCAGGCAGAGCGCAGGCCAGCTGTAGGGGTTCTTCAGGAACAGGGACACCACCTGGATGGGGTCCACCAAGATGCCGTACCTGGGGGTCAAGGGGCCGGCCTCAGTGCGCAGGCCTCGGGGGGCAGAGGCGCCGCCAGGGCCCTGGGGGACACTCACTTGATGAGGTTCTCTAGAAACAACCGTGCGTTGCTCAAGATCTGCAAGAGAGTGGGGCGAGGCCTGAGCCCCAGCAGGGCACCTTGCCTGGGCCTCTCGCCTGGGCCCCACCAGCGCCCACCCATGCCGAGTGGGGCGGCAGCAGTCGGCCTGTCACGGGAGGCCCCTGCCAGCAGCCCTCGTCCACCTGGAGCCGGCGGGGCCAAGGGGGCGCACCAGCCCCAGCCGGCTGGCCGGAAGAGCTGCCTGCCCTCACCCAGGCACCACCTGGGGGCCAGGTCAGGCCCGCAGGGCCCCATCCCGTGGTGCGGGCTACAGCATGTCAGGCCACCGGGGTGCGGGGGCTGCAGAGTCCTGCAGACTCCAAGCCTGGGTCTTTGGCCCCAAGTGGAGTCCAAGGACCAAGCCCCTTACAAAGCAGATCCTGCTCCTGCTCCGGCCCAGGCTCAGTGGTGCTTGGCAACTCGGGTGAGGGGTGCTGCGGACCCCCGACCTGCTGCTCCAGAAGGCAGGACCAAGACAACGGTAGCCGGGCCCCACACTGCCACTCTGCCCGGCAGGGCCTGCCCTGGGCGCCCCCTGCAGGCAGGAGCCAGCGCACCAGTGGTCAGGAGCCACTTTGGAGGGGCCAGAGGACAGGCTTTGAGGCTACACCAAAGGGTCAGGCAAGCCCAACACGCTGCCCACACTGGCCGAGGGGTCACTGCAGGAGTGCCCCTCAACAGCCTCTCCCAGGCCAGCAACAGCCTCCAGAGGCCACCATGGGTTGGGCTGGCGCTGGCCACAGGCCCCACCCACCGCGTGGCATGACCGTCCCCAGCAGTCACCGGGCCGCGGGGTGGGTGTGCCTGTAGCCCCAGCAGCTCCCGGTAGGGCAGACTCGCGGGTCAAAGGCTCCGGCCAAGTCAGAGGCAGAGGCCGGCCCTGCCCTGCAGGTGCTTGGGCCAGAGCTGTAGCCCCACCCAGGGAGGCGGTAGGAAGCAGCCCCCCCCCCCCCAGGGAGTGATGTGCCTGGGGCCCAGAGGGACAGAGCTGCGGCCCAGGCCTGGGGCCGTCCAGCAGGGCGGGGCACCAGCACAGAGGCTCCTGGAGGTCCCAGGGCCACTCAGAAGGCCAGAGGCCCAGGCCCGGCCATGGCTCTCCCGGCTCTGCCCTGGGAGCCCCGGCCCTCAGGCTCCACCAGCGCACTGGGGCCTGCAGGAGTTGACCAGGACAAGTGCGGCCCTCCCAGAGCCAGGGCCCTGCTGGCCAGACCGGCCAAGCCACCTGCCCTCCACTCACCAGCATCACCACACACCAGTTCAGGATGCCCCGGTAGTTGCTGAAGCCGCTGTCGGAGCTGAACAGAGAGTCCTGCAGCCGATGGCACCTGGAGGGCAGGGGCGCCCGCTCAGCCCACTGGGTCTCCCAGGCCATGCCCCCGGCCCAGCCCCCGAGCAGCAGCGCCAGGCCCAGGTGGGCAGCGTGCTGCTTGCTCCCACCGCCCGTCCACCCTGGACCAGGTCTCTGCAGGCAGAGCAGGGCAGGGCCAGGCCGGGCAGGGCAGGGCAGGGCAGGGCAGAGCAGGGCGGGGCAGGGCCCACCCCTCCAGACGCAGGCAGTGGGACCACCCCAGGCCTGGCCCTGCCCTGTCCAGACAGGGATCCATGAGCAGCGGGTCCACACTGGACAACATGGGTGCACCTTGCCCTGTTCACCGTCCGGCCACCACCCAGGCCAGCCCCACACCTGACCCACACGGGTCCACTCAGGCACAGTCCAAAGGCCAAGGGTCAGCAGAGGACCCCACCCCAGCCCTGTGTGCTCATGCACGCCCCGCTCCTGGAGAACAGCTGCCTTTCCCGTCCCCCCTGCCCCTCTCCAGGGGCCAGAGACCTGCAGATGGGACACTGGCCTCCTGAGGCTACCATGGTGCAGGGCAGGGGCACACGCAGCCCTTGGAGCCCCACGAGGGGACGGTCAGGGCTGGGGCACAACCAGGCCCCTCACGCAGGCTGTGGCCACATCCCCAGCTCTCGGCACCGGGTGGCCACAGCATTGGGCAAGGCTGTGGTTTTGTAAGAACAAGGCCGCCCCAGCACATCCTGCCTGCCTGTGCTGCGGCCCTGGCCGGCCCCTTGCAGCTGGTCGCTGATGCTCCCTGGCCACACACAGCACCCGTGCCAGCTGCTGTCTCCACATGGACACCAGCCTGGCATAGCCACGGGCTGTTTCTCAAGAGTGACCCCTGGCCCCTTTGGGCCACCACACCAGCTTTCTCCACCACCTTCTCGAAGACGAAACCACAGTGAGGGCGTCATGGGCCCGACCTGACAGCAAGGCCCACCGTGGCGGGCTCAGAGCTTGCGACACTGTCCAGGCCCCTCCAAGCACCCCGGCCACCCCCCAGCCCACAGGGGAGGAAGCCCGCAGCCCACCCTGCCCACAAGATGCAGCTGTGCCAGCACCACCAGCACCAGTGGGTCAGAGGGCAGGCCACCGCTGCCAGTGGACGCAGGCCTGGCCACCATCCCCCAAGGTGGGGTCGCCTTCTCCCCTACTGCAGGGGCCAACCCACCCAGTGCCCAGTAGTGATCCCTCCTATGCCCCAGGCCCTCAACAGACACCAGCGCCCACCCGTGGTACGTGGGGGCATGTGGGGGACAGGCTCGTGAGGCGCAGCCCCAAGGGGCCCAAACCTGGAACTAAACCCCTGCCCACGCTCCACTCCCAGCACCGCCCCGACCGGCCCTGGCCCTGGCCCTGGAGGAGGAGAGGAGACCAAGGACAGGGCCCACCTGGGGTGCGGGAGCCTGGCAGGCAGGCCTGGACACACGAGGGGGTGTGTGCGGGCGCCGACGAGGGGCACAGGCAGGGGGAGAGTGCCCTCTGCCTCCCGCGGCTCAGCCCCTCGCAGGGCAGGAAGAGCAGCCTGTCCAGGCAAGGTGAGCAGGAAGCCCTGGGAGGGGTCAGGCCCGAGCTGGGGAGCAGGGAGGAAGGGAAGAGGAAGGGCGGGGTCGGGGCAGCAGGCGGGCAGGAGGGGAGGGCGGTGGCACCAGGAGGAGCAGCACCAGGGGCTAAGTTCCAGGCCGGCCGCTCCTGACCATGGCCACAGCCCAGGGCCCCCGACCCCAATGGCCACACAGCTGTGAGGGATAGACGGGCAGCCTGCGTGGCTGGCCCAGCCCTGCCACCTGCCACGCCTCTCCCTGCAGCCCGGCCTGGGAGGACGAGCCACACAGCCCGGCGTTCTGACTCCAGCCAGAGCCCCTGGGCACAAGAGACCCCGGGTCCACCCTCCAGAGAGCCACGCCAGCAGCTGCCCCACCTCAAGATGGGGAAGAGTTGGGGAGTGGCCAGCAGGAGGGCCCCGGGGGTCCCAGCCTCCAGCACCAGCCCCTCCCCAGAGCTCCCGCCCCCGCGTCTCACCACCACCTTCACCCTGACCTTTGCTCACACTGCTCAGCACTGACTATCTTATCTCCCAGGTGGACTATGGGCACCCCGAGGAGAACAGAGGCAGGGACTGTACCCCACTGCCCTCCCCCACCCAGAGAAGAAGCCCTTGTTCTTGCCTACTCCAGGCGGCTAATCCTTGTCAACCGACTTTCTCTTTGAAGGTCTCTGGCCTCTCGAGCTGCTGCCAGAGTCAGGGCCCGGGGCGGCCAGGGAAGGGGGGCAGTGCTGTCCAGGAAGGTGGGCTGCCCTGGGCCCTGGCCCAGGCCTGCCCAGGACCAGCAGGAGGACGAAGCCAGCAGCTCCCCACCCATGGGGGCCTGCTCTGCTGCCCTCGCCCCCAGTTGGCGGCCCAGCAAGGCCCACCTGTGGGAATGCCCAGCCCAGACCTCTGACCCGCCAGCGAGGAGTCCCAGGGACCCGCCCCAGAGGCCCCAGCACTGGGGTAGAGGCGAGCGGTGGGCCGGCCCTCCTTCCGGGTCTGCAGGAAGCCCCCGCCCAACCAGCCGGGCAGTGGGGACCCAGGAGCCCCCAGGAGGGACCCCCTTCCTCACACCGCCCACCCGCCAGCTCCTAGGGGAGGTCGGGACGAAGCGGCCGCCCTGGCTCGGGCCTCTGGGGACACGCAAGGGGCTCCCGCCGCGCTCCCCGCAGGTGACCTTGGCAGGTGGCCCTCGCCCCTGCCCCGAGTGTCCACGGCCGCGGGCTGCGGCCGCACCGCGCACGAGCCGCCGCGGCGGCCGGCTGGCTGGGCAGCGCTACCTCAGATCCCAGTGGCCGCTGCCCGCGTCGGCGTCGCCGTCCTTGTCCGGGGCCGGGGCCGGGGCCGGGGCGTCCCCGCCGGCGCCCACGTCCCGCATCTCCTCGTCCGCCGCCGCGGGCCCGCCGCCGCCCTGGCTGGACGGCCGCGACCCTGCCCTCCGCCGCCGGGAGCCGCCCGCGCCGCCGCGGTCCCCCATGGCCGCCGCCCGCCCTGCCGCGGCAAAGTCGCCGGCCGCCGCGCTCGCCGCGCCCGAGGCCGCGGCCCCGCCTCCGTTCCCTCGGCCAACGGCCGCCGCCGCCCCCTGCCGGCCGCCGTAGCCCGTGCGCCCTCGGCCGCCGCAGCCGTGCGCCGCCGCCGGCCGCGCCGCAGAGGGAGCCGCTGACTGGCCCGCGGCCGCCGTGTGCGTGTATTTGTAGTCCGCGGGCGCGCGGGGCACGCCGGGAGGCGCGGGCGCGCGGGGCACGCCGGGAGGCGCGGGCGCGCCGGGCACGCGCCTCCGCCGCGCCCGGCCGCGCGCCGCGAGGCGGACTCGTTCCTCTTGATCCTGCGCGCGGCCGGTGTCGGTGTCATGAGGGGGGCCGCCTCAGTGGGACCCCGGCAGTCCGAAGGCGCCCGGGCTGCCCGCCCCCCTCCCCGTGTCCCCGGCGCAGGCCCGCGGGGGCCCAGGCTGGCCCTTGCGGGCTCCGCCAGCAGCGAGGTCGGGTCACGGGGACCGGAATCCAGCGCCTGCGCCTTCGCCTTCCTTCGTCCCGTCGCTCGGCGAGGTGACTCGTCCTCGGCTCAACCCGCGCCCGGAGCGGGAGCACCCCGGCGTGCACCCAGCGGGCTCTCGTGCTCTGCCAGGGGCACCCCGGAGAACACTCCGGTAGCGGTTCCCAGCCGGGGCCTGCAGGGCCGGCCAAGCCCTCCACGGAAACCCAGAAGCCCAACCGTGTCAGCGGCCGAGCTGCGCTGGACACTCCACCGGCAGCGTCCACAATGGGGCAGTCCCGGGCAGCGCCTCCTGCTGCGGGGTGGCGGGAACACCTGGCACCCCCTCCCCACCCGCAGCAACCTGCGGAGGCCTCTGCCTGTCAGCCCCAGGTGGTCATCTGGCCCTCAGCAGACAGGCAGAGCTGGGCCAAAGAGAGGGAGGGTCCTTAAGGGCCCAGAGCATTGGGGTGAGCCCTGTCCGACCCCCAAGCAGGAGGCCGCCCCATCAGCTGTGAACGCCCCCTCCCCCGCCCCGCCCGGGCCAGCGCGCCGATTGGTAGAGGAAAAGATTGACAGCTCTGGCTGCCAATGGGCCCGGGAGGCTGAGAACAGTAGCAATGAGACTGCCCGTGGCCACCCGAGTGAAGTGACCATAGAGGAGCAGCGACTGGACCACCGGGAAGGCGTGGCCTAGCCGAGGGCGGCGTGAGGGGCCAGGTTCTGGGCAGGGCGATGAGGGTGAGCGCAGGACCCAGAGCCAGTGGGGAGGCTCTGGAGAACACACTGAGGAGGGGCCGGGGTATGGGCCCGGCCAGCCGCCCAGCACGGCAGGAGTGGGAGAGAGAAGAAAGGTCAATTGGGCAGTAGGGCAGGTGTGCAGAGAGCCCTTCCAGGAGGGCCCCGGGGTGGCCCTGCCAGGGCAGCAGTGGCTGGAGGGTCCAGGGCAAGGAACCTCAGGCCTGAGGAAGCAAGGTTGGAAAGTGCTCTGGGTTCAGGTGGACCCTGGGCTGCCTCTGTGTGGCTGGCCACGGGGTCCGGAGGGGCAGCCGGCCACCTGACGTGGTCTCAGCTGTGCCTGTTCTCTGGACACCTCCAGAGACTGAAGGATGGGCTCCTCCAGGACCAGACAGGAAACCTCCAACCCCCACCCCCACCCTCCAGCCCCATCTCTCCATCCCCAGTCGCCATCCCTCCATCCTGATCTCTCCATTCCCCATCCCTCCATCTCCCCATCCCTCATCCCCATCCCTCATCCCCATCCCCAGCTCCCCACCCCATCCCTCCATCCCCCATCCCTCCTCCCCCATCCCTAGCTCCCTACCCCCACCCCTCCATCCCTCCAGGACTCAGCCCTCCTGCTCTGGAGAAGGAAACTCTCAGCCCAGACTTGAAGCTGTGCAGCCCACCCTGCCCCCTGCCCAGGTGTGGATGCAGGTGGGATGGACAGGGCCCTTCACAGCCTTGGACATGCCCCTCTGTCAGGTGTAGTCTGCAAACTGAACAGATGCTACCCAGCCTGGGGCAGTGACGGGTGAGGCCCTACAGGAGGCCCTGCCCTGCCCCTCTGCCGGCACTCGGCGCACCTTCAGGTCCCTGATGGGGTTGCTGACAGTGCCCCAAAGGGGGTGCCTGTCCCCACGGAAGGCCCCTCTCAGGCAGCAGGCCCGCAGCCTGACCTGCCGCGGCTTCAGTCTATCCTTCAGGCTCCCCTGAGGTCGTCCGCAATGGAGCCTGGCCAGCGTGTCCCCTGCCAGGTGCAGACGGCCGTGCTGACCTGGTTTGATGGCTGTCTCCAAACACTTGGGGCCTCTTGTCTCGGGCCAGCCTACTAGCGGCCAGGGGACACTGCTGGGGCCGGGGGTCCCTGTACTGGGGTCCGTCTCCACCCAACAGCCCTGCCTCTCAGCCCCTCAACCTGACTTATCGTGCCCGGAGCTGAGGGCTGTGGCGTCTAAGGAAACCTCCTGGACAGTGTCCAAATTGGGATGAGGATGCAGGCAGAAGGCTGCAGGAGGGGGCCCACCCTTGCCCCTCTGCTGTCCCCATTTTCTCCAAAAGGACCAAAGGGAACATGCTGGAGGCGGTCAGCTGGCAGGAGCCCCTCAGGGAAAATGGAGCACCCCAGGCCAGAGGCTGCAGCCTGGCTGCACCCACCTGGGCCCTTCCAGATCAGCCCCAACCTTGGGCCTGCCTGACCTCAGCCTGGGTCCTCAGCGACCCCTCTCCTGACGCAGTCAGTCCCTCTGCCGCAGGAGAGATGCCAACTGCTCTGCCTTCTGGGGTACCCCTGCTGGACAGCCTGCCAGCCGGCCCCCCTGGTGGAAGGAGGCCTGCAGAGGGGTTTGGGCACACCCTGGGGAGGCAGTGGGTGACCCAGGGCTGAGAGCGGCTGCCCCTCCAGGCTGCACTGGCCAGCCAGACGCCCAGGACATCCCCAGCGCAGGGCCCAGCCCGGACACATCAGGCCAACACTCCGGATTCTATCAAGAGTGGCATTTATTCTCCTCATGGAGGTGCGGCGCTCCGGGGAGCTGGTGCTATTGTGCTTAGGAAGGAGGTCTGTCCGTCCGTCCGTCTGTCCGGCCGGCCCAGCCCCAAATGGGGGCGGCAGAGGGGCGCGGCCCGAGTAAAAATCCCGGCCTGTTCCGGGTGGGAGTATGTACAAGGCGGCGGGGCGCAGGCGGGGGTGGGGGCAGCGGGCCGGAGGCCAGGCCCCCACCCGAGGCCCCGCCTCTCGGGCCCTACTGTAGAATCAGTACAAAATAGGTGCTACCTAACGTTCCTTCTACCTGAATTCGCTAAGTCGGTTATTGTGCTGCTTAGTTATGGGGGCGGGAGGGGGCCCATGGCTTTGCACGGCGGCGGGGTGTGGGGAGAAGCGGGACCCTGGCCGGCCCACGGCCCTCGGCCTTCTCCATAGGTAGGTAGACAGGCGTGTGGGTCAGTGAGGCGCCTGTGAGTGCGTGTGCATGCGGGTGTGTCTGGCACAGGCGGCAGGCCCTGGCCTGGGGGCCGAGTGGGCGCCGGCCTGGGGCCCGGGAGGGGCTGGTGATGGGACCGACCCGGTCCTACGCTCCAGCGGGCACCGTTTAGTCTGGCCTGGAGCCCTGGCCAGTCGTGGCTTGGCAAGCCCCGGAAGCCAAGGGACGGAGGACTGCACGTTGGTGCGGCCTCGGTGGCGCTGGACCTTAGGGTCCCCAGTGTGCCCCCCCGGACTGAGAGCACAAGGCCCAGGTCAAGGGAAGAGCCGGCGGCGGGGCACTGCGCCCGGGCAGGACCGGCAGGGAGGGGCGGGACCGAGCCTCGAGTCCGCGGCTGTCCCGGCCCGCCCACGCCCGACGAGCACCCCCGCGGGCCGCCGCGGCCGGCGGCCTCAGCAGAGGGCCTGGCGCGGGGCCGGTGCCCAGTGAGCAGGGGAGGGCGATGGACGCCCGACGGGGGACTCGGTGCGCCAGCGCGCCCCGCCCCGGAACAGCCGCCGGCTCGCCAAGGGGAGGAAGGGGAGAAAGTCTGCGCGTCCGGCCCCGCGCAGCGTCCCTGATCTAGGGGCCTAAGGGGTCGGGCAGGGGATACCTGATTCTCAGTAACTCTAGAGGCGGCGGCAGCTTCGCATGCAGTGCGCGTTATTGCTCTATAGTCGGCGTCGGACTAGCTAGGGGGGCGGGCAGCCCCGGGCGGGGCCTGCATGCATGACGTCACGAAGGCGGCGGCCAATGGCGGGCCCGGCGGGTCGCCGCGAGGCTTTGGCATAGACGGGCGAGATTGGCAACCGGGGGCGGGCGGGCCGAGGCTCCCGGGAGGCGGGGCCGGGCGGAGTTCGGGGCCGGGAGAGGTCCTGGAAATCCCGAGCCCCGGGCGTCGGCGGGAGGGCCGGGGTGCTCAGCGCCCTCCCCGGGCTCGAGTGCAATCCGTTCATAAATAAAACGTACAAATACAGAAAGAAAGAAACCCGACGCATCCGCACCCCCCGGGAGGCTTTACCCGCAAGCGAACACAGAGGTGTGTAGAGGGCGCGTCCGGGCCGCCGGCCGGCCCCGCGCGAGCGGCCCGGGCGGGGCGGGGCGGGGTCCAGGAGGTCGGATAAGTCCATGCGATTCGATATGCGTCATTATTATTCGTTATGGAGGACAGAGCCCGGGGAGCTGGGCTGGAAGAATTCGGGTTTGGCAGAGAATGTGAGGCAAGGGTGGGAGAGCGGCTCGGACTGAGGCCCCAGAAGGAACCGGGAGAGGGGTGCCGCCATCCACCCGCCTCCCCATTCCCGACGCATCTGACTCCCGGGTCGCGAAGACTGAGGAGTGGGGATGCTCTGGGCCCTCCTCCTCCTCCCTGGTCTGCTGCCTGCGCGTCGTGGCCATCGGCCTGGCCCTGGACGGCCTGGGAAGGAGTGGGAAGACCTGAGTCTCTGCGACGATCCGGGGCGCAGAGGAGGGAGGAGAAGGGCGCTCCCTACCTCACCCCAGCCCCGTCTTCAGAGACCTAACCCGGAGATGAGGTTCGGTTCTGGGTCTCGTGGACCCTATTGCTGGGAGAAAGCCTGGGGCACCCTGGAGGGGAAGGGGAGGGGCTTGGGGTGGGTCTCCCCTCGGGACCCTATTGCTTGAAGGGGCCGGCAAGGCCCCTGGCGGGCGGTGCAGGGCCGGGCCCCTCCCCCTATTGCTGTGAGGAGGGCCAGCCCTCCGGCCCCTCCACCCCGGGCGCAGCAGAGACTTCCCTGGGGGCCTGTATTGCTGAGAGCCGACCCGGCTGGCGGGGTGCCGCCGCCTTAGGCCTGCACTGGGCTGAGCTGAGGCGGCGCGCCGGGAGCCGGGGTCGCAGCGCCGCCGCCGCCGCCGCCGCCGCTGCCGGCGCCACCCTTGAAGCAGGCCGACTCGTAGTGCTTGTTGAGATAGGACTTGAGTGCGAAGCTCTTCTTGCAGCGCTTGCACTGGAAGTGCTTGAAGGCCGAGTGCGTCTGCATGTGCGCGCGCAGGTTGGAGCGGTCAGCGAAGGCCTTGCCGCAGTGCGCGCAGCCGAAGGGCTTCTCGCCGGTGTGCGAGCGCATGTGGCCCTGCAGCAGCCAGGGCCGCGAGAAGGCCTTGCCGCACACGCCGCACTTGTGGCGCAGGTCGTGCGTGAGCAGGTGCATGGCCATGGCCGGCATGGACACGTACACCTTGCCGCACGTCGGGCAGCGCCGCGCCAGCTGGCTGTCCAGGCTGCGGTGCGTCTGCTTGTGGCGGCTCAGGTTCGACGACGTGGCGTACGTCTTGCCGCACTCGCCGCACGCGTGCCGGCCCCCCGGGCCGCCGGTGCCAGGTCCGGCACGCGCCTCCGTGCTCCCCCCAGCGCGCGAGACGCCGCGGCTCCCAGCCCCCGCCCCCGCCCCGCGCGAGCCCGTCCCGACCCCGCCTCCGTCGTCGCCGTCGGGGGCCGCCGCCGAGGCGGCAGAGGGGGCGGTGGCTGCGTTGGTGTTGGCGGCCTTACGGCGCGAGCGCCCGTCGGTGATGAAGAAAGCGTCGGCCGCGTAGCCCTCGCTGACGGCCGCGTCGCCGTTGATGTAGCCGCCCGCGGCTGTGGCCAGCTCCGGGCGCGGGGTGGGCGGCGGCGCCGAGCCCGCGGCCGCCGGGCCCAGCTCTCCCCGCACCGCCGCAGCGTACATGGGCTCCGGGGACGGCCCCTTGAGCAAGGCCACCTCAGCGTCGCCATCGTAGACAGACGCGGGCCCCGCGTAGTCGTTGAGGTACCCTGAGGGCCGGAGAGGACAGACGGGCAGACAGAGGGCAGGGGACCGGGCGCCGGCGTCAGGCAGAGCAGACACGGAAGGGGAGACACGGGGTCCAGGAAGGAGGCGACAGGGAGAAGGACAAAGGACGAGGGGCCGAGGGGCCGGGAGGACGGAGATGGCAGGCAGGGAGGGGAGAGAGAGAAGAGATGAGACAGGCCTGCCGGCTCCGCCCCCGCGACCGCGCGCCCCACCCTCGCTGGGGAAGGGAAGAGGCACATCTTCGGGCGCGGCTGCCCCCCTTCCCCGAGCCTCAAGGTCAGAGGGGAGGGGCTGCGCTTCCCTTGCCCTCCTTCCCCACCCCCTACTTCTCCCCTCCCCCCTCCCCCTCGGGTTCTCCCCACTTCAGCAGTTTTCCCTGATTATGCAACACACTGCAGACCCGCAGCGCACAAAGCCAGGACTGCCAGCCAGGGGATGTCCCTCCCGCTCCCAGGGTCCCCAACGGCGCCTCCCCTGGGCCCCCAGAACCCAGGCCCGGCCTTGATACTGCTCACCGCTGGCTGTCTAGAGCCCCAAACAGGCCCAGACTCCCAGCCCCGTAGCCCCTCCGCTAGCCCAGGTGCCACCACTCCTGGACCTCACCCCTCAGGCCCCAGCTCCCCCTCTCCCTCTCAGCTCCCTCAGTCACGCTGTGCCCTGGGGCCTGCCTCTTCAACATTGTCCCCCTTGCCCACCCAGACCCTGACCCCTCTCAGGGCCTGCCCGAGCCCCGGACAGGCGACTCCAGAGGCTGTGCTGGAGAAAGCACCAGGGCAGCTGCCAGGGCGCTGGTGTTGGCTGAGCTGCAGGTGGGCAGCAGCGGTCCTGTGGGAGCTGCGGTCGTTCTCAAGGCACTAAACGGTCACACAGCCTCAGAGTCACACATCACACCCCACGCTGTGCAGCTTCGGCTTCTCCAGGGTCACGACCAGACTCCCAGCCACTCTCAACCCCCGTGCTGCCTCATGCAGGGCACGCTCACAGCCTGGCACACACTGCCCGCTCATGCAGGGCCACACACGCGGCCACCCCACCAGCCCCAGGCCCATGGCACGGCACACAGAGGGGCACACACGCGCAGGGGCACACAGGCGCGCAGTCACATGGCCGCGCATGGTCACATGGCCGCACACAGGCGCACAGGCTCCTGCTCCCTTAGGTCACACTTGTTCTGCCACCCGTGCTGCTGGCACCGCTGGCCTTTGCTTGCATGCTAACAGTTGTCCTTGAACTTGGGCACCCTCACACAAAGAGCCTGCCCCTGCCCCAGGCATGCTGGTCCTCCCCTACCCACAGCTCACTTGCCCACACCCTGTCCCCTGACCCTGGCTTCAGGGAAAATAATACTCTGCCTCTGCTGGTACCTTTGCCCCGACAGGTAGGCAGCCCCCCTGGACTCCATGCCTGCCCCCTGGAGCTCGAAGTGCTCTCCAGCTGCTCTGGCAGAGTCTTGCAGGTGTAGTAAAGGAAAGCAGGTCTGTGTGCATGGCCAGGTCAGCTGTATCCCATGCGGCTGGGCTCGACCGGCCCGGCCCAGTGTGGGTCGGTGTGCACTCCAGGGACTTCCTGTTCCTGACCCCTGTCCCCCACCCTCTCTCCTGCGTTGCCACTCTCCCCTGCCAGCCTTGGCCCGGTTCTGGCCTATCTCTGCATTCCCCACCCCCCTTCCATCCCCCTCCACAGTCCTGCTCCAGCCATTGCCTCCTCCTGGTTTGGGTTCCCTTGGGTCTGCTTCCCTGGACTGACGCCCCCACCATCCCCACACCCTGGCTGCCACCCCCTGTGCGCACCGCTAGGCCCCAGCCCTGGGCCCCTCACCACCCCAGCCTCAGCCAGCCACCCCAGCCTCAGCCCGCTCGCACCTTTCTCATGCAGACGCACGCCCAGGTCGCCGCGGGCACGCCCGTAGGAGCTCTCGAGGTCCGCGGAGGAGAACGTGTCAAGTTTGACCTTCTTGACCAGGAAGGACCTGGGCATGATTCCTGTAGGGCTCTGGGGGGCTGCGGCCGCGGCGGGGCCCCGTCACCATCCGAGGAGCAGCGGAGGCAGTACGGGTCCCCACTCTGGCCTTTGGATGCTGCCGCAAGAGTGCCGTCCTCTCGCCTCCTCCTGCCTGCCCTGCGTTTCCTCCTCTTCTCCTTCCTTCTCTCCTTTTCTGTCTTTTCTCTTTGCTTCGTTTCTCTTCCTTCTTTCCTTCTTTCCTTCCTTCCTTCCTTCCTTCCTCCCTTCCTTCCTTCCTTCTTTCCTTCCTTCCTTCCTTCCTTCCTTCCTTCCTTCCTTCCTTCCCTCCTCTGGTCCCGGCTTCCCAGCCCGCAGTGCCGCCCCTGGACAGGCGGGGGAGGAGGCTGGGGGGGCGGGGAGGGGGGGAGCGTCTCTGTCCCGGGCCCAGAGGCTGCGAGTGGGTGCAGGGCTGGCCCGGCTCCGCGGCCCCCTTCCCCTCCCCCCCACCGCCGCGGCGGAGCCTCAGTCAGCGACCCCCCATGCCCCCGGGGGTGGCGGCGCCGGGCCCGGAGAACACGGCGGCGGTGGGAGCGCCGGCAGCTTCAGCACCGCGGCCAGCGCCGGCCCGGCCAGCACCTCGGCCAGCGACCGGGCGCGCTCAGCCGCGCCCGCGGCGAGGGGCGGGCCGCGGGGGCTCGGCCGCCGGGCGGGGGTCCTCCGCGGGGGTCTCTGCGAGGCTTGCTTTATTGTTCTGCAGCCGGAGCGAGCGGCGGCGGTAGCGGCGGCGGGCGGGGGGCGGGGGTCCTCGGGGGGAGGGGTGCGCTGGGAGGGCGGGCCGAGGGAAGGAGGGAGGGAGGGACGGGGGCTCCGGGGGCGGGGCTCGGCGCTCGGACAGCTCCCAGGCCCGGCCTCCTGCGCCCGCGGCCGCCTCTGCCTGCGGCCGGGACCTGCCTCTGGCTTTTAAAGCCCGGGAGCTGCGGGAGGGGGAGGGCAAGGAGGGGGAGAGGCCGACGGAAATGGCTGCGCTGGGCCAGGTCCCGGCCTGGGTCTCCGGGGAGGGGTCTTGGGGGTCCCGCGGCCCCGCCCGTGAGGAGTTCCGCCCGTGGCTCCAGGCATAGAGGCCCCGCGGTCCGCCACGCTGTCGAGGTGGGAGGAGAGGTGGAGGCAGGTCTGGGACCCAACAGCCCAGACCTGGTGTTTTTTAGGGCGGAAGGCTGGGAGACCCCAGCGGGACCCGCCTGCCTAGCTCTCGGATCCCGGCCCAGGGATCTGCGGGGGCGGGCGGGGGAGGCGGGAGGCGAAGGAGCAAACGCTGAGGCAGCGAAAGCGCAGCGTGTAAGCGCAGCGCGCGCCTGTGCCGCAGTGCTCCCTGCCGCTCGGTCACCCGGGCTGACCTGGGCCCGCCGGAGAGGCCCCCACCCCGCCTCTCTCCCGAGGGACGGGTGACGACGCAGCGAGCTGGGTGTTGAGAGGGAGAGGGGCTGCGGGCCCTTTCTCCAGAAATTCGGCTACACGGGTGGTTTTCCGCCCTCCCGCGCGGGTGCAGCTCCCCCCGGCGGCCTCGCAACCAGGCGGATAACCCTTCCCGCGGCCGCCCGCCCGGAGATTGCAGCCCCCATGACGTCAGGCCCGGCGGCCAATGGCGGGCGCTGGGGTGAGGGGGTTCCGGGCCGCACAATGGCCGCGCGCGGGGACATATGTCCCCAATTAGAGCTGGCGCCGCCATTGTCCCCTCGCCTGCCCCCGCCGCGGCCCGGGGCTCGAGACGCGGAGCGCGCCCCGCGCAGCCCGCCGCCGCTGGGGCCAAGGTCGCGGGGCGGCTCCGGGCGTCCGGGCGCGGCGGGGACGTGCGCGCGCCCTGGCGCGGCGCTCGGTGACCTTGTGCGGGGCGGCGGGCGGGACGCGGGCACGGCCGGGAGCGCGCGGCGGGCGGGCCACGCCCGGTGCGCACTTGGGCGTGTGTGGCGCGCTGCGCTCGGCGCCCCGGCGCCCGCCGCCCCGCGCGCCCCCCGGCGTCGGAGCCGGCCGCGGCGGGCGTGAGCGAGCGGCCCCGCGCGGGGGCGGCGTCGGCGAGCGCGGGGCGGCTTTGTGGCCCCGGCCGCGGCTGCGGCTGCGGCTGCGGCGGGATATTCATCTTGCGTGGCAGGCGCTCCCGAGGGGCGCGGGTGGGGCGCGGCCGCCCCCTTATCGCAGAAACGCAGCCGGCGACCCGGAGTGGGGGCAGGGACGGGATCTCCCTCCGCCGAGCCGCCGGGCCCTGCTCCCTCCGGGGTGGGGCGGCCGAGGCGCGGGCCAATTAGCATTTTGATTGCCGGACTGGGGGGGCCCATCTGCACGGAAGCCTAATTACCAGGCGAACCCCGGGGCGCCGGCGGGACGTGCTGGGCTCAGTTGTGTCACCCCCGCCCGCTGCTTCCTCTGGAGTACTCTGACCGTCTCTCTCAGCCCCGCTCACCCCTCTCTGTCCCCTCACTTTTGTCCCCACCTCAGCGGTCCACTCCCGCACCCTGTGCTCAGTCTGTCCTCCTGCCTCTTCCTTTTCACTCTCCTGCTTCGGCGCCTCCCCCAGTCCCCCCCTGCCCCACCCCCTGCTGGTTGCCTGGGCCCAGCCTCTCTCTGTCAACCTCCCCACCCCTTGGCCGGACCCTCCGGACGACTGGACGACTGGTCTGAGCGGCCGAGTGTGTCTGTGGGGCAGGGGCACTCCCCAGGGGGTGTGGGGCAGCCCTGCCTGAGCTGGGGCGGAGCCTGCAGCCCTTGGGGCGTCCTGTCCTGCGGGGCGGGGCAGCTGGGCCTGCTGGGCGGGGCGTGCTGCTGCAGGCTGGGTGCCAAGAGCACATGAGGCCTCTCAGTCCTGGGTCCTCTCCCAACCTCTTGAGGTGGCCACTTGGTGTCCTGGGTCCAGCTGGGAGGCCTGGGAAAGGACAGGGGATGGCTGTCCCCTTGCGCCCGGAGAGTTTCAGCCCCCCCACTAGGCCACCCTGCTTCTCCCCGACGGAGCCGAGGCCTTGTTCGGAAGAGGCCAGTCTGTGCCTGGCCAGCTGTCCGGCACCTTCCCGAGCCCCAGGCAGGGGCCCAGAGCTCCTGCCCCACCCGTCCTGGTGTGCTTTGCAGCTGGGCCCAGCTCTGTCTGCGCGAGCTGGGCTGTGTTGCTTCTGTGTTCCTATGCCTCTGTTTGCTGCGTCCGCCTCAGGCAGGTCCCCAGCCAAGGTCAGGCTGTCTGCCAGAGATCCCGGCACCCACCCCAGCAGAGCAGCCCTGTGCCCACCTTCTCACCCCTCTGCCCCAGCGGGATCCAGGGCAGATCCCTCTCCCTCTGCACAGCCCCTCCCCGGCTGCTTGAATCCCACCTGGCTGGTGTCCACCTTTGCTCTGACTTCCTGGCACCCAGCACCCACCCCAGCCTCTGCGGCAGTGTGAGGGTCGGGACCTGTGCACGTGGGCTGCCTGCCGGGGTGCCCCCCAGAGCCATGCCCAACCCCGGACAGAGCCACAGGGAGGCTGGTGACAGCTTGGAGGTTGAGCGAAGGGGCAGCCCAGGGCAGGGCAGGCAGTGGAGGGTTGTGGACCCAACTGTTCTGGGGGGGGGGGGGTAACCGAGCAAAGGCCCTGAAGCCATGTGGGATGGAAGGTGGGTGGAAGCCTGCCCGAGAGGTGTCCGCGGGGCAGCCGGCCTTGGGGGGCGGGGGGAGGAGGCTGATCCAGGTGGGACTCTTGCAGCGCCCCTGGAGGGGCTGTCCCCAGGGTTGTGGGATCTAAGCCAGCCCAGGAAGGGGTGAGGGCATGGCCTTGGGGCCCTGGGTGCCCCAGCAGGGTTTGGGAAGCCAGCTGGGAGGTGAGGCGGGGTGAGCTGAGCTGGGTGGAGGGTGAGGTCACGGGCAGGACCCCAGGGCACCCCAGTCCTCACAGCCCCCACCGCCCAGCCATCCCTGCCCCTTCCCAGCCCAGGGCGCCCCGCCTGCCTGGAGCAGGAACCGGCAGCTGGTGCCCCACTGAGCCCGGGGCAGGGCGGAGGGGGGAGGAAGAGTAGGGTGGAGGGGACCTGGATCTGGGTGAGGACGGGGTGCTGGTCCAGGGCGGCCTCAGGGCCGGCACCCCAGAAAAGGTGACGGCAGCAAGGGCAAGGACCCAGGGTCGGCCTGGTCCTGCAGGGGGAGGCCTGCAGGACAGCGCCCAGGCCAGCATGAGGCTCGGGTGGGTGTGGAGAGGAGCGAGCGAGGCCGGCAGCCGTGGGGTGTGCCCCTTCCAGCACCAGTCACGGGGAGCAGAGTGAGATGCGGCTCAGGCCTCTGGTTCCTGCCCTGGATGCCCCAGTGGGGCGGCATGACCCCCACCTGTCCCCCGGCCAGTCCCTAGCCCCCTTGTCGCTTCCAAGCAAGCCCAGATTCCTGGTCTAAAGAGCCTGCTTTTCACTTTTTTATTTTTTTAATTAAAAACATTTTTAAAAGGGGTTATTTATTCATGCACACAAGAGCTGGGGCACAGGCCAGAGGTGTGGGGCTGAGAGGACGCCCCAGAGACAGCGGGGAGCAGAGCAGGCGGATCCACTGAAACCCACTGCTGAGGGGGCTGTGGGAGGCAGGAGAGTCTGCTGCACCCTGCGGGCCCCTCCCTGGCCGGGATGGACTGAGGCCAAGGTGGCTGCGGATGCTTCATGGTGCGACTCAACCCCTACGCCCCAGCGAGGCCCCACGGCTGGAGGTTTCCCTGAAAGTCAGCCCAGAGGGGCCAGCGGAGGTGCACGGGCCCGCCCCCTTCCCTGTCCCCCACACAGGCCAGCGGCCTGCGGCTCCCCTGCTCCAGCCTGGGGGAACTCTGCCTGCCTGCGGAAGGAGGTCTCCTCCATTCCAGCCAGGGGCGGGTCCGGCCGGCTCGGCACACACTTGCCTGTGACCCAGGCCCTGTGGACCTGACCACCCCTGCTGGGCAATTCTTCGGGCGGTGTCGGGGCAGCCGCGTGGGCTTCAGGCCGGCAGGGAGGGGTGCAGCAGGCTGTGTGCAGGCTCGGAGGGGTGTGGTGGCCTCCGCTCCCAAGCTCCGGCCCCTCGGGCGCCCTGGCCCCAGCCATCCTGCCGGCCTCCCAGCGCACATCCGTCTGGCCTGGGAGGGCGTCTGTTCTGGCCGTGCCAACCGGCTTGCACGGGCCCTGCCCTGCCCACAGCTCCCTCCAGGGCTGGCCAGGGCCTCAGAGCCGCCATGCTGGGTGGGTGTCCAGAGTCCTGTCCCTTGGTGACGGAGGCCCCTGCTGGCCAGCTCTACGGCACCCCAAAGGAGGTGCTGTTGGGCCAGAACTGGTGGCCACGGATGTCCAGGGTGCCCCCGAGGGTGGCTGAGGAGCTGTGGCCAGGCCACGATCAGCAGCTCAGCTGGGGGCCTCACAGCCACCTCCGGCCAGGGGGCAGTTGGCAGCTGGACCCACCCGGGGAGCTGGGGAGAGGACGCCAAGGGAGGGGCAGTGGCGGCCACTAGACAGCAGACAGTGTGGGCGCCCAGGCTACGTTGGGATGAAGGAGAGAGAAAAGGGGCAGTTCTGGAGACATGGGCCTGGGCCATGCAGCCCTGAGGTCCAGGCCGGCCGAGGTCCCAGGTCCCTCAGAGAGCCGGTCAGCAGGTGCTTCAGGAGCGGTCTGGGGTCAGGGAGGATGCCCCGGGAGAAGGGCAGTCTGTGGGCAGGAGTGTGGGCTGGGGGCCGGGGCCGGACTGTCTGCAGCGGGCAGCCTGGACACGGCTGGGCCTGGGGGGCAAGGAGGCCCGCGGGTGGGGAGGAGCTGGGTGCTGGGCGGGCAGACGCGCCACTATGTGGGCGGAGTGGCCACCGCCTCGCCCAGGACAAAGGGCACTTGGACGCTCGGCCACCGGCCATCAGGCTCATACAGGACCTGGAGCCGGGAGCCTCGCAGCAGCCTCGGGACCAGTGAGGGCGGCCAGGCAGCAGGGCCTGAGGCGAGGGGCCGGCCCGGGAGCTGGACTTCAGAACGAGGACTGCTGGCGGCTCCCGTACACGCAGGCTCCTGGGGCCGTCCGGGAGGGCAGCTGTGTGGCCGGGACGGTGTCCAGCCCCGGAGGAGCTGCTGCCCTGCAGGAGCGGAGGTCACTCAAGGGCTGTGCTGCGCCTCTTCCGCCCGCCGCCCCCGCCCCGCACATGGACGCCAGGTCCACCTCCCCCCGGCCGTCCACAGCACGGCCTACCTCCAGCGCCCCGTCCCGCGGGAGCACGGTGTCTCCTGCCCAGCTGGCGCGTCCCAGCGCAGCACCAACGCCTCTCGCGTGCTGGCAGTCTGTGACTCAGACCAAAGCTGCAGACGCCGCCGAGCCCGTGCGGCAGGGCCCTCGTCCGCTGGCCACATCAGCACAGGCCACCGCCCTCGTGGCTCCCATCCCCTTAGAGGGGCGTCCGGCCGGGCAGCTTGTGGGCTGGGTGTCCCGCCTGGGCTGCTGGCCAGGCCTCTGCTGCGGAGCCAGGCTCTGGCTCTGCCTCTTGGAAGTGGCCGGAGCAGCCCATCTGAGTGTCCCTCTGCTGCCCGCAGGGGTGCAGGAGCAGGCTGGCTGGGCGACACGGCACAGGAGGTGAGGGGCTCGGAGGGGTTCGAGGGTGGGCTGTGCCCTGGTGATGGCCATGCCTTCGCTGCCCTCTAGGCCGCCTGCACGTGGCCAGGTGGCCTACCGGCCACTGGGACAGCATGCAAGGGGGACAGAGCCCAGCAGCGGCCTCGGCTGCTGTCACTGCGAGCCCGGCGGGTCGTGGGCGCCGGGAGGGTCTTCTGGGGTCCTGGCCCCCAGGCAGCACCCCCACACTGCTGCTTCGGCCCTGCATTCAGGCATGGTGATGGCCACAGAGAAGAGGCTGTACCTCCACCCTGATTCCCAGGCCTCTGTGTCCCAGAATCTGGCCACTCCCCTGACAGGAGGCTGCCCGGCCGCCGGGCTCCCTGCACCTGCCTCCAGGAGCCAGGCCCTGCCAGGTCCATGACGCGAGGCCCAGGCCGCCAGCCCAGCTGGCCCCGCAGCGGCCACCCGCTTGCCCCCAGCTGCTCCCTGTTCTCAGAGGAGCTGTGCGTGCGTCCTTGAAACACCCAGCCCTGCTGCCGCGCAGAGCTGGCAACAGTGCCGGTGTGAGAAAGTGCACACTAGCCTTTCTCCCTGACCTGCATCCTTGGAGCTCCCCGCCGGCCAGGCCCACAGCCAGCGGCTGCAGCAAGCAGCTCGAGCTGCAGCTGTGGCGCCTGGGTCCGGAGAGGCCGCCCGGGAGCACCCCTCGGCACGGCCCTGCACTTCACCTTGAGGCCCAGCCCCAGGGACCAGGTCGCCAGCAAGGCTCGCGGACACCCGGCCAGCAGGGCCAAGTGGACAGGCCCTGACCCGCTTCTCTGCCCCCACACCGGCTGCAGCGTCCGGGAGCCCGCAGCTCAGACCCCTGCCGCATGCTGGCTGGTGGGCGGGCCTGGGAGGTGGCCAGTCCACGCTGGAAGCCCACGCCTGTTCTCCCCCATCAGTGGGCACCTCTGAGGCGACCCGGGCAGCGCACCCCGTGTCCGGCCTCTCAGGTGCGGCTGCTGGCACCTCTAGGCCGCCTCCCAACACCTCGGCTCGCTGCTGAGGCCCTGGGGTGCACATGGGGTTCAGCTGCGGGAGTCCAGGCTGGGAGCCAGAGCAGCTTTATGGAGGGGCTGAGGGGACTGCGGAAGGGCAGGTGCCTGGGGCTTCACAGGTAGAGGTGAGACTGGGAGATGCGCTGCGGGCGGTAGGCGCGGCTCTTGCGCAGCACGATGCCCGGGCTGAAGGCGGCCCCCAGCGGCCAGTGGCGCACCACGTGCCGGTAGGACGTGGCCAGGTAGTCAAAGTAGTTAATGTTGAGCTTCCGAGCTATGTGGCGGCCCAAGAACTCCACCTGCTGCTCTGGAGCGGGGATGCCTCTTAAGAAAGGGCCGCGATGACCAGCGCCCGTCCGCCCCCGCCGGCCACACCTCCCCCTGCGGCCAGCAGACCCTGCATGCTGCGCCCCTTTCGGCTCCAGGGCCGCCTCACCGGCGAAATGGCCGCCCTAGGGGCACAGCGGCCGCGCGTCTCTGACTGGGGGCTGCCTACCTCGTAGCGCTCCGACAGCTGCACCAGCACCAGCGGCTCCAGCTTGTGGCCGCACAGGACCAGCTGGAAGAAGCACCTTCCGTAGGCTGCGGGCCCCGGGAGCAGCCACTTAGCTGGGGCGCAGGGGTTGGGCTCCAGGGGCGGGGCGACAGAAGGCGGGCGCTTGCTTCCGGCTCGCTGGGGGGGGGGGAGGCCGCCTGCCCCCGGCACCCCACGGCCCGCCCCCGGCACCCCGCGGCACCCCGCGGCCCGCCCCCGCCCGCGGCCCCGGGCGTCACCGTCGGAGCTGAGCGCCAGGCGCACGTAGACCAGGTGCATGGGGCCCTGGCACACGGTGCGGCCCTGGACGGAGAAGTGGTACATGCCGCGCGTGTGGTTCAGCACCAGGCGGCGCCGCGGCAGCGAGGACACCAGGAGCCACAGGCCCACGCCCACTCCGTACGCGGGGAAGCCCCAGGTCTCCTGCTTCTGCACCTGCGGGCACCGCGGGGCCTCTCTGAGCTGCGGGGCGCGCTCGGCCGGGCACCGGGGGCGGGGCGGGCCCAGACCGCGGACCTGGCTCACTAGGCCGAAGCTGACCAGGAAGACGCAGACGACGAAGAGCAGCGTCCCCTTCCACAGCGTGTCCAGGTAGTACTCCAGCACGAAGACTGCGGCCGGCGCGCGCGTGAGCGGGGCGGGCTCCACGGACCGGTGGCGCGTCGGCTGCCCGGGCCCGCCCCCCGCCCCCGAGACCGCCCCCCGCCCCCGGCCTCCCCCCTCGCCTCTAGGTCCCCCGCCCCCGGCGGGCCCCGCACCCTACGGCCCTGGGCCGCGCCCCGCCCCGCCTCCTCCCTCGCCTCTAGGCCCCCCCTTCCCGCCCCTGGGCCCCCCTTCCCGCCTCTCCCCTGGCCTCTAGGCCCCGTCCCGCCCACGCGGCCTGGCGGCCCTGCCCGCGCTGGCGCACCGTTGGGCTGCTGCTGCGTAAACGGGTAGAAGGTGTTGTTCTTGAGGCGCTTGGCCAGGTGGCGCTCGGTGCAGAAGAGCCCCAGCCCCCAGAGCTGGAAGCGCTTGCCGACTGAGGGCGTGGGCAGGCCGCCGACCCGGGCCCTGGGGGTCTGTGGGGCGCGAGTCAGCCGCTGCGGCTCGCCGCCGCCCGCGCACACCTTCGCGGCCTACCTGGACGCCCACCTGGACATAAGGCTCCAGGGCTGCGTCGTTCCGGTCCGGGAGCCCGCAGGAGCGGTCGGAGCCAGCCACAGCGGCTGAGGATCGGCCGAGCCCGTTCTCGAAGCCCCGCACTTGTTCTCGAAGCCCCGCACGGGTGGTTCTAGAAGGCGCCACGCCGTTCAGTCGACCCCCCCCGCCCCCCCCCGCCGAGGGTGGGGGCGCCCAGGACACGCCCTCTGCCAAACCAGGGCCTTGGGCGCAGGCAGTGGCCCCCGCGGTTGGGCCGGATGTAGCTCCCTCCCCTCAGTCAGCCCCCAACCACCTGCACCCCACAGACGTCCCAAAGACCACTAAGTCCCAAAACTTTTTATTGTAACAAAACGCGCACAGACTGGCGGGCATGTGGCCAGGGCGCGGGTGGCTAGCCGGGGCACCCGCGGCTGCTGAGCAGCTGCTGCAGGCAGCCGCGCACGGCGTCGGCACCCCGGTAGGCCCTTTTCAGGCCGCGGGGCAGGCAGCGGCAGGCCTCCAGGTTCAGGTAGAGCAGGCCCGGGCAGCTGCTGATGACCGAACTGTGGGCAAGCAGGCTGTGGGGGTGGGCCCTGGCCAGCCAGGCTGGCGCCCGCCTGCCCCCCCCTCCACCAAGGATAGGGCCGGGAGGGGCGGCTGACCTGACGGCTTCTGGTGTGGCCCTGGTGCCCCTGAGGCTGAGGGAGCACAGGGCCGGGGGGGAGCCCCACCTGGCGCCCGAGAAGGCAGCCAGGGCCTGCTCTAGGTCCTTCTCGCTGAAGCCCTGGCCACTCAGGTCCAGCTCCCGCAGGCTGTGGGCCCACCTGTGGGTGAGCAGGGCGCTGCCCTCCCTGGCCAGCGACAGCCGGTCTCCTGTGCCGTACAGGCCCAGGTGGAGCTGCTCCAGCTCTGCGGGGGGAGGTGGCGTGAGCGCTGGGCAGGCCAGCCCCTTGGCCCCCAGCCACCCGCCGCCCCGGCGCGGACCTGCACAGGGCAGGCCGTGCAGGCCGGCAGGTGTGACGCGGGCGCAGCCGCGGAGGTCCAGCAGGCGCAGGCCAGGGGAGCGGTGCAGCAGGCGGTCCAGCACCTCGTCGGTCACTGCACTGCAGCCGGAGCTGGCCAGGCAGAGCTCCTGCAGGCAGGGGAAGCCGGGGCCGGGTGCCCCCCTCCCAGAGGGCTTGGGCAGCCAGGTCAGGTTCAGTAGCCGTAGCACCTGGGGGTGAGGCCCAGGTTGGGGGGCAGCGGGGCAGGGGGACACAGAAGGGGCGGCGGCCGGGGGCAGCGGCCGGTACCTGCAGGTGGGGACAGCCTTTCTGCAGGGCCTCCACGGGCAGCTGGAGGGGCGTGCTGTGGCCGCTGACGCCGGCACTCACCTCCAGGAGCTGCAGCTGAGGGCAGCGGTGGCCCTGCAGGCGGGCAGCCAGTCAGTGCCGGGCAGCCTGGCTGGCAGCGGCTCTGCTCCCGCCAGCCGCCGACCCGCCGGCCGCCGACCTACCAGCAGAGCGCCCAGGATGGCCGTGGTCTGGGGGCCATAGGTCAGCCACAGCCTGCACATCCGGGGCCCTGCCTCCTCCAGGAAGCTCACGACTCCCGTGGACTCCACCTGGGGGCTCAGCACAAGGCGTGCATCAGCTGGGCCTGGGTTCCTGCACCCCTGGGGGCACCGGGCTCACCATGGAGTGCTGGATGTCCAGGCTGTGGAGCCCGGGGCAGGCTCTGGCGAGCGCGGCCAGCGTGCCGGGGCCCAACCCATGGCAGTCGGAGAGCTTCAGGAAGCTGAGCCGGGGACAGAACTCGCTGACCAGCTGTGGACGGCAAAGGGCCACAAGGCAGGGCAGGGCTGCGGTGCACAGGGCTGAGAAACCAGTGCTGATCCCATCTCCACTCGCCTATCCCAGCCCTGACCCTTCTGCCAGGCCCGGCCCTGTGGGCAGATGGCAGGGCTGGAGGAGCAGCGCTGAGGGGCTGCCCTGGAGTGTCCCCGCTGGAGCCCTACCTTCAGCACCTGGTGCACCTGTGACTTCCAGTGGATGAGAGTCAGATTCCGCAGCTGCGAGAGCCTGGGCGGACAGCAGGGGCAGAGCTGAGAGGCCCTGGCAGAGCAGCGTGAGGGGCCGGCAGGGGACAGAGGAGGACCGCTCACCGGCTGGGCACGAGCCATTGCAGGGACGCCAGAAGCTGCTTCTCCGCCTTGCCCCCGGCCTTGGCGGGGCGGCCGGCCAGCGGGGGCGACAGGGTGACGGTGTGCCAGAGCACCGGCTGGGCGGCGGCCTCACGCCAGAGGCGGCACACGCGCGCAGCCCTGCGAGGAGAGCACGCTGAGATCCCCGGTGCAGGCCCAGCTCACGGCCGCCCGCAGCCGCCGCACGGGCCGGGCGTGGTACCTGCCGAGGAAGGGCGTGGGCCCGTCGGCCGCCACCAGCAGCCCGAAAATCCGCACGAGGATTTCCAAGGGGAGGCGGTCGCCCCAGCCCGAGTCGGGGCCCTGCGCGGGCGCGGGCGCGGGCGCGGGCGCGGGCGGGGCGGCGGTCCTGGGCCCGGGCGCCGCGCGGGCGCGGGGCAGCGGCGGGCGCGGGGCGCGGCGGGGCGCGCGGCGGGGCGTGCGGGCGGGCGCCGGGCCGGGCAGCACCAGCAGCATGCTGTCGGCCTGCAGCAGGTGGTACCCGGAGCCGCTGGGCGCCAGGCGGTCCCACCACCAGTCCTCGGCTGAGCGAGCCGGCGCCTCGGCCGCCGGCGCGCCCCGAGCCCGGCGCCGGGGCCTCCGCACCGCCCCCCGCGCCATGGTCTCCCCGGCGCTGCAGGCCGCCGGGCCGGAAGGGGCGGTGGCTGCGGCGGAAGGGGCGGCCTCGGCGCGGGCTCCGCTTCCCGGCGGCCAGACCGCGGGGCCGGGCGGGTGGCGGGGCCTCCGGAATCCCGGCAGTGAGTCGCCGCCCCCGCTCGGCGCGCCGCGCACCGCCCTCGACGCCGGGGCCGGGAGCGCGGACGCGGGCCGGCGCCGCCCGGGACCACCCCGTCCGGCGAAAGGCGGCGCCGGGGCCGACCCCGGGCCGACCCCACTGCGGCCACACCCCCGAGCCCGTGTGGGCTCCGGCTGCCCAGCCCCGCGCAGAAGCCGCGACTCCCAGGTGCGCGCCGGGGCCGCGGTGGGCACCCCGCTTTCGGAACCGGCGCGGACGGGGGTGGGTTGGTCTCAGCGCCATGGGCCGCCCCCTCTGTGGCCCTCCGTCTCGGGGCCGTGGCGCCGCGGGCAGCCGCCTGCTGTTCTGCCGGTGGCGTCGGGGTCCCCAGGGCCGGCGGGGGAGACTGGGGTTCCGCGGCCCGCTGCTCATGCCCACGGGGGCGCCCCTGTCCAGGGTCCGGCCCTTGGGTGACTGAGTCGGCGGGTCCTTACCACGTGCGCCGCGCGCTTCCCAGGTGGCGTCTCCAGCCCCAGCGGAACGGAACCAGCGTCGCCTCGGCCGGGTGGGGACAGAGCCGGCGTGACCTCTGCCCGCCCCGGAGGGCCCGGCCTCGGCCTGAATGGCAGCGGCCCCGCTGCGCCGGCTCGTGCTGACCCACCTGCTCGTGGCGCTCTTCGGCATGGGCTCCTGGGCCGCGGTGAACGGGATCTGGGTGGAGCTGCCGGTGGTGGTGAAGGACCTCCCCGAGGGTGCGCGGGCACGGTGGCACGGGGGGGGGCGGGGGAGGGGGGGAGGGGCGCGGGCTCTGCCCTGGCGGCGCCCCCAACCGACCTCGCCCTGCCTTGCAGGTTGGAGCCTGCCAGCTTACCTGTCCGTGCTCGTGGCCCTGGGCAACCTGGGCCTGCTGGCGGTCACCCTGTGGCGGCGGCTGGCCCCGGGCTACAGCGAGCGGGCCCTCATCCGGGCGGTGCAGGGGCTGAGCGTGGTGGGCACGGCGCTGCTGGCCCCGCTGTGGCCCTGCGTGGCCCCCGTGGCAGGGCAGCCGCACTCCGTGGCCTTCCTCGCACTGGCCGCGGTGCTGGCCCTGGCCTGCTGCGCCTCCAACGTCACCTTCCTGCCCTTTCTGAGTCACCTGCCACCCGCCTTCCTGCGGTCCTTCTTCCTGGGCCAGGGTCTCGGGGCCCTGCTGCCCTGTGTGCTGGCCCTGGGGCAGGGCGTGGGCCGCCTGGAGTGCCCGCCCGCCCCTGCCAACACCACCCCGGGGCCCCCCCTTCTCTTCCCGGAGCGCTTTCCTGCCAGCACCTTCTTCTGGGTGCTGGCCGCCTTCCTGGCCACTTCAGCTGCTGCCTTCCAGGGCCTCCTGCTGCTGCTGCCCTCCCTGCGTCCCGCCGCCACAGGGGGCCTGGGGCCTGGCCTGCAGGGGGATGGCCCGGGTGGGGAGGCCGGGGTGGCGACAGAGGAGGCCTCACCGCTGCAGGAGCTGTCCCGCCAGGCAGCAGAGGCCCCCCCCCGCCCAGAGCCCAAGGCCGGCCGGCTGCTGTCCCTACGTGGTGCCTGCCTGCTGGGCCTGCTGGCCATCACCAACGCACTGACCAACGGCGTCCTGCCAGCCGTGCAGAGCTTCTCCTGTCTGCCCTACGGCAGGCTGGCCTACCACCTGGCTGTGGTGCTGGGCAGCGCGGCCAACCCCCTCGCCTGCTTCCTGGCCATGGGCGTGCTGTGCAGGTGCGGGCGGGCCTGGGCCCGGGTGGCGTGGGGGCCAGGCCCGAGTGCCCGCTGAGCGCCGCTCGCCCTGCCAGGTTCCCGGCCGGGCTGGGTGGTCTCTCTCTGCTGGGCCTGCTGCTCAGTGTCTACCTGATCGCGCTGGCTGTCCTGAGCCCCTGCCCGCCCCTGGTGGGCACCTCTGCCGGAGTGGTCACTGTGGTGAGTAGGGGCGGGGGTGGGCGGGGGGGCCGGGGGCTGGGGGCCGGGGCCGGGGCGGGCCAGCCCATCTGCTGCCGTGTGCCCCGCAGGTGCTGGCCTGGGCGCTGTGTCTGGGGGTCTTCTCCTACGTGAAGGTGGCCGCCAGCTCCCTGCTGCACGGGGGCGGCCAGCCAGCCCTGCTGGCAGCCGGCGTGGCCATCCAGGTGGGCTCCCTGCTGGGCGCGGTGGCCATGTTCCCCCCTGCCAGCGTCTACCAGGTGTTCCGCAGTGGGCAGGACTGCGTGGACCTCTGCGACCCCTAACCGCCCCGCCCACACCTGCACACTCCACGGACCTGCTGGCCAGCGCTGGCGGCCGCACAATAAAGCCTTCCACCCTCCTCTGCCCGTGGTCTGGCCGGGTGGGCAGGACGCGGCGTCGGCGTGGCCGCGGCCCACCAGAGGAGCTTGGGGGCCCGGCGCCGGTGTCCTCGCTTCCCCCCATTGTTCTGGCTTCAGGGCTCCGGCTGGGCCTTTGAAGCCTGTCCCCTGGCCCTCCACTGGGGTGGGGCCCCTGCGGCGCTGGGCATAGCTCTCGGGCCGGCTGGGGCGGGGCTGTCTCGGGCGGGGCTGTCTTCAAAGGCATCTGAGCGAGATGGGGGGCCTGGCCCCACCTGCCTGCCTTGGCCCCTGCCTTCCTGACCGGGGCTGGGGTTGGGCCCCTCGGGGCTCCCTCCGGCCCCCACAGCCCAGGAGAGGCCCAGGGGCCCCGGCCCAGCCCTTGTCAGGGCGGGGGCCCAGTGAGGGCCTCCTGGACACGCTGTCTCCTGGACGGAGCGAGAGGGCCTGGCACCGCAGGCTGGGAGGAGCCACTGCCCTTTGAGGTGCCTGGCGCCTTCCTGAGGTCCCGCTGGAGACAGGGTTGGGAAAATGTCCCCAGGAGGCCACGCGCTCCCCGCGTGCGATGGCCCAGTCAGATCAACCCCCAAGCCGAGCCCCACCCTGGCCGGGACCCCCGCCCGCAGCTGGACGCCTGCTCGGACGGGGGCTGGGCAGCGGGCAGAGGCCCGGCCTAGTGCCTAGGTTGCCGGCCTTCCCCGGTCGTGGGCGTGTCCTTGAGACCCGCCTGGCCGGTGGGCTGGGCTGCATAGCGGCGTCACAGGGCCGGCCCTGGCAGTGGCCCTGCTCCAGAGGCCCAGTGCAGCCAGCCTGGCGAGGCCTGCCGGGTGACCCCTCCACTGGGCTGGCCGCTTGGGGCCACCTGCGTCTGGGTGGCCAGCGGGAGGAAGAGGCCGGCCCTGCCATGCGGAGCCTCAGCGGGGCAAGGGCCCGACGCCGCCTCCCCGGGCCGCCTGCCTCTTCCAGCCCCAGCACCAGCCTCTGAACCACATGGAGTTTGGGCTGTGCACCCCACCTCAAGGCTGGGGAGTGGCCGGCGGGTGCCATCCTGCCCGTGGGCCGTTGATGGGATGACAGGCGGGTCCACGCTGGGTTGGCCACGCAACGGCCGAGCTTGCGGATGGCAAGGTGCCCCGGGGACCCTGCTCGTCCATGCCCCGGTGTGAGTGGCCGCGATGGGGAGGCTCGTGGGGCCTGGCCTCAGGCCCTGCCCTCCACGCCTGACCGTCTCCACCCCCACCCCGGGCCCACAGGAGCCTATGAGGGCTGGAGAGGTCTGGGGGTGGGTCTGCAGACGGGTATCGGAGGAGGGCTGGAGGGACCAGGGAGAGGCTTTCCCGGGGTGGAGGATGCTTGAGTGGGGACGGGGCAGGCAGTGCACCCCCGGGTCCCCAGCGAGCTGGAGCGCGCTCCCCACGGGGTCCTGTGGCAGCCCGCCCCGTGCAGCTGTGACGTGCAGGCGGGCCCCACGCTTCCTGACAGAGCTGGCCCCTGTGCGACAGCCCCCGTGGCCGCCCGGCGCCCGCCCACCTTGGAGCTGGGCCCGGAGCGGGTCTCACGGTCACCGCGTCCCATGGGTGGGGCCACAGGGCCCAGGCCGGGCGTGTCCTGCCCTCCCGAGCTGCCCGTGGGCCGCAGCCAGCAGTGTCCCCAGCTCAGTGGGCGGTGCCGCAGAGACCAAGCCCCGTCCATGGCACCCGGGGCCGTCCAGCCCTCAGGGCCGACGCACATAGTCCTGGGGCTGCTCGGCGCCTCAGCTGGGGCTGACGTAGGGACGGGGCAGGGCCGGTCTGCGCCGGGCGGTCTGGTGGAGGGAACTGCCGGCTGGTGGGTGACAGGCAGGCCTGGCGCCGAGTGTTGTAGGTCTTGGGGGCAAATACAGGACCATCTTCTGGTCAGCAGACTGTCCCTGGACGGCTCCAGGAAACTGGCCAGAGACCTGTCCATGGGAAAGGACGGCCTCAGGGGCTCCCCAGCCGGTGGGGCCCTGCCTGGAACGGCCGGCCCCCTCGGTGCCCAGTTCAGGGTCTTCAGGTGCATCTGAGCGAGAGGTGGCCCCAGCTGAGCCCGCACACCCTCTGGCCCACGCCACCTGCGGGGCAGCCCAGGAGGGCCCTGCGCTGGACTACTGAGGCCCGGCCTGCCAGGCCCCTCCTGCGGGCTGTGGTCCTGGCCTCGCCTTGGGCCCCTCCTGTGGCCAGGTAGTGACCACCGCCCTGGCATAGGCGGGAGCTGGATTCGCCTCACTGGAAGACTCTCTTAAACCCTAGAGCCCTCTCTGCAAGGAAGCAAGTCCGGCCCAGGGCAGCCCCATGGCTGAGGGGGACAGTCCCCGAGATGGCCAGAGCACCCGCCGGCAAGGAGACGCAGGCCGTGCAGGGCTCTGCTGCGGCCACCGCTGCTCCCTGCCTCGGGCCCAGCCGGCCCCAAGGGGCACATGTAGAGCAGCCCCGCCAGGAGGCCAGGCGCGGTGGAGGGGCCGGGCCGCTGGAGGAGGCGGCAGACCAGCCCGGGCTCAGCCAGGTCCCCGAGGCTGTGGCTCCCCCACAGCCTGATCCTCTCCCCCCCGCAGCCGTGGCCGCTGCCTCCCCGGCCATCTCGGCCCCCACACAGCGTGGACAGTGAGCAGTCTCGGGGCCGCCCCACAGGCCTGGGCGTCGCGTGCAGCTTGGACGTGTCGCTGGGGACACTGCCCCATCCCATCCCTCTTCTGTCCGCAAGTCAAGCTCCTGGAACCACATCGTGGCTGTTTGTCCCTTTAGCAGCATCTGAGGGACTCGGAGGTCTGACTGTGCCCGGGGCAGCCAGGCCCCCGGACTGTCAGGGGAGCAGCACTGGAGCGCCACACTGCTGCGCCAAGGCCAGGGGAGTGGGTGCCCAGCGTGGGGTCTTCAGCAGGCCGGTGCCCGGAGGGCGGGGCGTGCTCCTGGGGTCCCAGGCTGCCCTGTGGGCGGGCACCCGATCAGGCCCTGGGCAGGGACTGTCTGGTCCCCTGGCCGGTGTGGCGTCACGTGGGGTCAGGGACTTTAATTGGTGTCCCAGGCGCTCAGCTCTTCCAGTTTTGGGGACCGACTCCAACCCACACCTGCAGGCACAGGCACCCCACCCACCCCAGGCCTCGCCCTGCCTGCAGCCTGGGCAGTGCCGGCCAGCAGGCCCAGCCTCTTCCCTCCCGGCCAGCGCAGGCAGAGGGCTGTGGCCGGGACACACGGTCACGGGGCACCGGCCGGCTGAGGGCGTGGCGGCCCCCCAGACACGCCTGCCTGCTGGGGAGGACAAGGCTCCGAGGGTGGCAGGGCAGGAGTCGAGGGGCTGACTGAGAGAGCTTTGGGCGAAGAAACATTAGCTTGGCTGAAGTCTGCAGCTGGCCATGGGCAGCTCGTCCCCGGGCTGCTGGGTGCTCTCCTCCGGCCGCCTGGACCCAGGTCAGTCTGCCGCCCTCTGCTGGGCCTGCTCCTTGTCTCTGGGCTCAGCTCAGTGCCCCAGTGTCTGCAGCCGGCGGTCCTGGGCAGCAAGTCCAGAGGGATGGGGTGCACCGCTGCCTGGACCCCAGGGGCGGCGGTGAAGAGCGGCCAGGACCCTGTCCTGGGCCTCAGTGGCCCTGCCATCCCACGGGCGCAGCCCCGCCTGCCAGGTTTCTATGGAAAGGACTTTAATAGATGAGAAGGGGAGAGGCCGCCTTAAAACCGTTTCCGTGAGAGCCGCGGGGTCTCTCCCCGCGGGCCGAGAGCGGGCGCAGCCCCTCGGGGTCTCGGGGTGCGGGTGGGCAGGTCCGGGAGGGGCGACAGGAAGCTAAAGGCCGCCGCGGCCACCTCCCGGGGACTCGCCTCCAAGGGTGCCCCCGCCCCCCCCAGGCCCCGGTCACCACCCCTCCCGCCGCCCACCAGCCGCACCAGCTGCTCCCCTGCCCCCCGCCCGCGCGGGCAGGCGCCCCATCACAGCTGCTACCCGGGGCTCTGCGGGCCGGGGGCTGAGCGGGCGGCACGGGGCTGCGGCCGGCGCCTCCCGAGGACAAGCTTCCTGGCGGTCGCGGCCAGCGGCCCCGCGAGCCGCGGGGCGGCGCACCCGCCGCGTGCGCCAGGGGGCGCTGCTCGGCCCGCCGGACGCCGCGCGTGCGCGCCGCGGCCCTCGCGCGAGGGCTGCTGGGCCGGCGACGTGCGCCTGCGCGGACCGCGGCGGAGGCGCCGGAAGATGTGGCGACCGGTGAGGGCCCCCCTCCCGGCCCCCGTCCGCGCCCCGCGCCGCCCGGCCTAGCGCCTCGGGGCGGCCCCCGCCCGCAGCGTCCCTGGCTCCGCGGAAGGGCCCCGAGAGCTGCCCCCAGGACGTGCCCCCGGGCCTGCCGCGCGCCGAGCGCCCGTGGCTCGAGCGGCCACCCCGACGCGGACCCCCCTCCCGCCCGCGCGCCCCGCGCTCAGGCGGCGCTCCCCGCTTCCCACCGGCGGCGCCGGTGGCGAGGCCGCTGCCGCTGGCCCCTCCGCCGGGGGCACCGCCCCCTGCTCGCGCCGCCCGGCCTCGTCGCTGCGGGTGGCCGCGGACGCGCGGGCGAGGGCCGGCCGTGGCCCCTGGCGCGCGCTGCCGCCGCGGAGCTGGAGTATCCAGCCGGCCCCAGCGTCCCGGGAGTTTCGGGCGTCTCAGCTGCGGCCGTGCCGCCTCGGCCCCTTCCCAGCTGGACCTGGTGCCTCTGGGGGCTCCTTTGCTCCCTGGTGGGGAGTGAGCCGGGTGGGGGTGCGCGCTGCATATGGCACTCGCTCTCCGATGGGAGACGCAGCGAGGGGTGCCAGCCGGCGGTCTTTGTGGTAAAAGCGCCCAAGCCGGCAGCGACCTGGTGCAAGGCCCGCCTGCTCCTGCCGGCCTGTGCACCTGCCTCCTGGGGGCCGACCTTGGCGCCACCCCTTCCAGCCAGCCACACTGCTCTCTGGCATCGCTGATGGCTGTTGGGGACGGCTGGGGGCACCTGAGCCACCCTGTCAGCCTCAGGGGCTCTGCCCTTCCTCAGGGGCCACCCTGGGGAGTCCTGCCCTCGGCTGGCCGCAGCGCTGCTCTGCTTGCCCCTGGGGAGCTGCCGTCCCCGGGCCCCTGTGAGGTTCCTGCACATGGCTTTCAGCACTCACATGCTGGCCCCGGTGCCCTCTGTTGGGGACACAGTGAACGGTGGTGGGTGGAGCCAGGCGCTCTGTGATGCGGGGTCTGCAGGAAGTCGAGCTGGACCCTAGCTCTGGGGTGCAGCTCCGGGGCGGCTTAGGGCCCTGGGACTGGCCGTGCGGGCCCTGCCCGGCCTGGGGGCAGCTCCTGCTTTGGCAGCAAGAGGGCTTTCAGCGTCTCTGGGGGTCAGGTGGCTTTCAGGGGACCCTTGAGGACAGTCCCGAGCTAGGTGCCCTGTAGGCCGCAATCCCTGCTCTGCTGGGGTCCCGCCGCCCGGCCTTTCTGCCACCGCTGGCCCTGCTGCTTGCGGGCCGCCCCCGCTGTGCACTTTGCCTGGGGGATGTGGGGCAGCTTCGGGTGGACGGCCTGTGCCCAGCTGGAATCGTGGTTGACGGGCTTAGCGCAGCGTCCAGATGAGCCTGGGACAGGTGGGGCCCCACCTGCCCAGCCCCTGCCCCGGGGTGTGTGGTGCGTGGTCACGGCCGCCCGCAGGTCCAGGGTGGCCTTGACCGGAGGCCACCGGGCCCTGCTCATGGAGCCCCTTGCCCGCAGCCGCACCTGTGCCACTTCCACACGGCCCTGCTGCAGCGCCGGCCCTCGCCCGCCGGCCCCTGGAGGACCCTCGGCACCCCACCGGCCCGAGGCCAATGGTGAGTCTGCCACCTGCCCAGCGCAGGGGCCTCTGCCCGGGCCGGGGTGGGCGCCCTGGGAAGGAGGTGGTGGAGGACACTGGGCAGGAAAGGGCGGGGCTGGGGCTCAGAAGGCAGACCTGGACGCTTGGGCCCCTGCCAGATGCCTGCTCTTAAACGTGAATCGGTGGTGGTGCTGCCCACCCTGGCTGGGCGCCCACTGAGGCTTCACGGGTGTGGTGACCGCATGGCCGGGCCACCTCTCGAGCTGCCTGTCTGGAGCGGGCTCCACAGGTGCCCGTGGGATGGTGGCCCTGGGGAAGGGCCAGCAGGCAGTGACCGGGCCGGCCTCTCGCAGGTCCTGGCGGCTCCGGCCCGTGTGGAGGAAGGTGCTCCCGGCTGCAGCGGTAGGGCTGCCCCTGCTGCTGGGCGTCCACTATGTCACCGCCGAGCCCCAGGAGAGGAGGCGGATGCGGCTGGTGCTGGACGGCGTCGGGCGCTTCAGCAGGTCTCTGCTTGTCCGTCCCCTCACCCCCACAGGGGCAAGGGGCAGGGCAGGGCGCACCCCTCCTGTGGCTGGGCCAGACGGCTCCTCTCGGGTCAGGCTGAGGCCCCGAGCTTGGCTGCAGCACCGGTCCACCAAGTCTCTGGTCCAGTCAGTGGCCAGCTTGCCTGGGGCCTCCACTGCCCTTTTGGTGGGTACTGGGCACTGTGCAGGAGGGCCGTGGGTCTGGGTCTGGGCTGCCGATCAGCTGTGGTGCTCTGGGCTTCGCTGATGGGCTCACGAGGGGCACTGCCCACAGTGGTCAGCAGACTCCTCCCCAACCCTAGAGCGCGGCTGGTGGCGTCCCACTGGGCTCCACTGCCGGGTGCGGGGGCGTGAGTGGGCTGGGGCCCAACGGGCCCTGGCTTCTTACCCTGGCCCCTCAGTTTTAACTTTTTAAAACCATTTCTGGCCTTTGCTCTTTTTTTTTTTTGTTTCTGATGCAGCTTCAATGTCTAGGAAAGTTGGAAGAATAACACAGAGAACTTATTTCTCGGCCGGCCAGCCGGCCGGCCCCTCCCTGGCACGCTCCCCTGTCCCTGCCCTCACCCCGTGTCCCCGACCAGGCAATTTTGGCTTGGCTGGTGGCGCCCTGCGACCAGGCTCTTGGGCCCTTTTCTGAGTCTCCAGCATTTTTCTGTAAGAAGCTTCGGGCTCAGAGCAGAGTGGGGGTGCTCCTGCCGGGCCTGGCGTTGTCCTGCACCCTCAGGCCGCTCTGCTTTTGGGGTGTCTGCCCCTGGGGGGCGCGGGGAGCACAGCGAGGTGCGGTCCGGTGTGGCTCGGGAGCTCTGGCCGTGGGCGCGCACCTGTGCGTGTGTCTGCGTGCGCGCGCGCGCCCCTCACCGGGTTCTGTGGACCCGCGGCTCTGGGGCTCTTACCCCCAGGCCCCTCCGGGCTTCTGTGCAGGCGGCTCGGTCTCCGGCCTTGGTGAGGTGTGGTCTGGGGGTCGGGGCAGGCGCTGGGGGCCCGCGTCAGGCACTAGCCAGCCTTGCTGGCAGGCAGCACAGGGCAGCACCCTCGAGTCCGCCTCCTGTGCCGCAGAAGCGCTCAGCCGGCTCGGGCAGCGCCCATGGGGCCGGCAGGGCCAGGAGGCCCAGGGCCCGGACCCACGGTGTGTCCAGACGGGCGCCCAGGTCCAAGCACCACCTTGCTGCCCGTCTAGCTCTGCCAGGGCTCGGCAAAGCACTCCTGGTAGACAGGGCCCCCAGATCGCCGGCAGGGCCTCCGACCACCCTGGCCCGGCCGCGCGGGCCCAGAGGAAGCTGGCGTGGAGGCTGGGGCGGGTGTCCTTTGCTCGGCGCACGGGTCAGGGCTGCCCCGGGCTGACGCGCCTCTGCCGCAGGTCCCTGCGCGTCGGCCTGCAGATCTCCCTGGACTACTGGTGGTGCGCGCACGTCACGCTGCGCGGAGTGAAGGAGGTGTGTCCCCTGGCCCAGGCATGGGTGCAGTCACGGGGCGCAGGTGCGCCCGCCCACCCCGCGCCTTCCCTCCCTCTGGTCAGAACAGCCCCCAGTACGGCGAGGTGATGTCGGCGTGTCACCAGCGGGCGGCCGACGCCCTGGTGGCGGGGGCCATCAGGAACGGGGGCCTCTACATCAAGCTGGGCCAGGGGCTGTGCTCCTTCAACCACCTGCTGCCCGCTGAGTACGTCCAGACGCTGCGCGTGCTGGAGGACAAGGCCCTCACGCGGGCGTCCGGCGAGGTGAGCGGCCGCGGGCGGCGCGCTGCAGGGAGGGGGAGGGGGGCGCCCGCCTGACCCCGGCCGCCCCCCCGCCCGCAGGTGGAGGAGCTGTTCCTGGAGGACTTCCAGGCCCCGCCCCACCAGCTGTTCCGGGAGTTTGACTACCAGCCCATCGCGGCCGCCAGCCTGGCTCAGGTGCACCGCGCGCGGCTGCAGGACGGCACCGCCGTGGCAGTCAAGGTGCGGGGCGCCCAGCGCGGGGGCGCTCGTGGGGGGGGCCCACCGGTCACCCCCACGAGCGCCCCCGCCCCCGCAGGTGCAGTACATCGACCTGCGGGACCGCTTTGACGGGGACATCTACACGCTGGAGCTGCTGCTGCGGCTGGTGGAGCTCATGCACCCTGGCTTCGGCTTTGGCTGGGTGCTGCAGGTAACGCCGGGCTGGGTGTGCGGGGGCGGGCGGTAGATGGGACTCCCGACTGCCTCTGGCCCCCAGGACCTGAAGGGGACCCTGGCCCAGGAACTGGACTTCGAGATAGAGGGCCGAAACGCCGAGCGCTGTGCGCGGGAGCTGCAGCACCTGCACTACGTGGTGGTCCCCCGCGTCTTCTGGGACGTGTCCAGCAAGGTGGGCCGCGCCCCGGCTTGGGGTTGGGGGGGGCAGGGCCTGCCGAGCTCAGCCAGCGGCTCTCCCCCAGCGCGTGCTGACGGCCGAGTTCTGTGAGGGCTGCAAGGTCAACGACTTGGAGGCCATCAAGGCCAAGGGGCTGGCGGTGCCGGACGTGAGTGCTGCGCGGCGGGGGTGTGGGGGCGCCGCGCCCCGGGGTGAAGGCACGGGGTGAAGGCCGTGAGCCCCTGTCCTTGCCGCAGATCGCGAGGAAGCTCATCCAGGCTTTCGCGGAGCAGATCTTCTGCACGGGCTTCATCCACTCTGATCCCCACCCTGGCAACGGTAGGGGCAGAGGGCGCGCGCTGGGCCGGGCGGGGCGGGAGGGGGCGGGGGCGCGCAGCTACAGCCCACGGGCCTTGCCCCCTAGTTCTGGTGCGGAAAGGCCCGGACGAGAAGGCACAGCTGGTGTTGCTGGACCACGGGCTGTACCAGTTCCTCGAGGAGAAGTAAGGGTGGAGGCTGGGGGCTGGGGGGCCTCCCCGCTGCCCCCCGCTGCGGCTCACTGCCGCCCCACAGGGACCGGACGGCGCTGTGTCAGCTGTGGCGGGCCATCATCCTGCGGGACGACGCGGCCATGAAGGCGCACGCGGCCGCGCTCGGGGTGCGAGGTGAGGCCGGCCTCGGGGGCAGGGCGCGCGGCCGTCTCACGCCCCCCCAGACTACTTCCTGTTCTCCGAGGTGCTGATGCAGCGGCCGGTGCGCCTGGGGCAGCTGTGGCGCTCGCACCTGCTGAGCCAGGAGGAGGCGGCCTACATGCAGACCATGGCGCGTGAGCACTTCGAGGACATCATGGCGGTGCTCAGGGCGCTGCCGCGCTCCATGCTGCTCGTGCTGCGCAACATCAACACGGTGCGTGCCGTCAACACCGGCCTGGGCGCACCGGTGGACCGCTACTTCCTCATGGCCAAGAGGTGGGCAGCGGCGGCGGCGGCGGGAGGGCAGAGGGCGGCGGCGGCGGCGGGCGCTGACCCATGTCCCCGCAGTGCCATCAAGGGCTGGAGCCACCTGGTGGGCGCCGAGCGCCAGGGCCTCTACAGCACCAGCGTCCTGCGCCATCTCAGGGTCCTCTGGGAGACGTTCAAGTTTGAAGTGGCCCTGAGGTGAGTGGCCGGGGCGGCGGGGGCAGGTTGCGGCCGCCCGGCCTGACCCTGCCCGCCCCGCAGGCTGGAGACCCTGTCCATGCGCCTCACGTCCCTGCTGATCCGGGCCCTGGTGCGCCTGGGCGCCATGCAGGAGCCTGAGGGCCTGTACGAGTACCTGGAGGCCTAGGCTGAGCGGACCGGACGCCTGAGGGGGCCGGAGCAGCTGCGGCCTGGAGCCGGAACAGGGGGCACCGGGGGTTCGGACCACGACCTGCAATGACCACACGCTTCTCTCAAACCAAATGTGTTCTCTTTCGTTTTGTTCAAAAATATGGGGCGGCGGGGGGGCGGGCCTGGCCAGGGCTGAGGTGTCTAGAAGTGGGCGGTGACGCGATCAGTCTCCAGCAGGTCGTCCAGGATCTGCGGGGAGGGGTCGGAGTGAGGGGCGGGGTCCAGGGGCTGGGCCGGAGGAGGGCTGGCCCTGGAGGCACACTCACGATGTCGGGCGTGGTGCCTATCTTCTTGGCCAGCTCGCCGCGCTCCATGGTGCTCAGGTACAGGTAGCGGTTAAGCAGCTCCCCGTCCAGCACGTTGCGCACGGCGTTCTGGAGGACGCGCCGGTCCACGTGCAGCATCCTGGGGGCGGGCGGGCTGGTCAGGGTGGCGGGCCGCGGACCTCGGGGCCAGGGATGGGGCCGGGCCGGGCCGGCGGGCTCACCGGAAGGCTCGGGGGTTGAGGCCGGCGTGGTGGGGCAGCATGGTGGTCAGCGCGTTCTGCAGCATCAGCAGCCGCCGGTACGTCTTCTCCTGCATGGGCAGCAAGAGCCCGATGCCGCCGTCCAGCGTGGCTGCGAGAGGGGCAGTGTGAGCTGCCAGACCCTCGGGCTCTCTGCCCGCCTGCCCGCCTGCCCGCTACTCACCGAACCACGTGATGTGCTTGTTCTCCCACACCACCGACTTCTTGCTGGGGCCCTCGGCGGCGCCCCGGCACGGGGTCCTCCAGAAGGTGTTGACGTGGGCGCCCACGTGGAAGTCGGCGCGGCGCAGCAGGCGCATGCCCCCGAAGCTCTCCTTGGCTGCAGAGCCATGTCAGGCCGGCCCCGCCCCCGGCCCCGCCCCCGGCCCCGCCCCACTCACCTTCGGGCAGGTACATGTACACCATGAGGTTGCGGTCGCGGTCAGATACTGCAGAGCAGCACCAGGTCAGGCCCCGCCCCACCCTGCCCCATCCCCACCTCAGCCCGCCTGGCCCGCCGGGGCTTACCCAAGAAGCCCAGCTGGGCATTGTCCACCATGAAGTCCACACTGTACACCTCCAGGGGCTTGGCATCCTGGGGACAGCGGTGTCCCACGTGAGCACCAGGTGGGCCTGGGGCACGCCACCCACCTGGACTGCCCGCGGCCGCCTACCCGGGAGACCAGGCTCAGCGTCTTGCTCTCCTCCTGGTAGCGCAGCAGGGAGATGCTCTTCATGACGTCGGCGGCCAGGATGAAGTTCTTGACGCTGATCATCTGGTGGATGTACAGCTGCGTGTCGATGAAGGCCATGCCCGTCAGCTCGCTGGCCCGCAGGCTCCACAGGAAGATCTGGGTGGGAGGGGCCGTGAGCAGGCAGGGGGCGGGAGGGGCTACCGGGCTGCCAGGGGCTACCTGGCGCAGGGCGGGACTACCTTCTGGCCGATGGCCGACACCAGATGGCCATTGCAGTGACACAGGGCCGTCACAGGCCCCTTCTGCTCCTTCTCGTACAGGACCTTGAACTTGTTCTTGGTCAGGGGCTGGCCAGGCTCGGGCACCACCTCAATCACATCCATGATCAAGATCTGCTGGGAGGAAGCTGGGCAGCTGCAGGTGGCTGGGGGGCCGGGAGGGGAGGGGAGGCCACCCGGCCCCTGCCGCCCTGCACGCACCCGCCCGCGGCACGTGACCTCCTCCCCCTGCATGAGGCAGGTGCCCGCGGCCACGTAGCCCTTGAGGCCAGACACGGTCTCTTCGCTGCGCAGCGACACCGTCTTCATGCAGGTCACATGCTCCCACTCCTCCAGCTCGACCCTGTGGGCGACGGTCAGGGCACAGGCTGGGGACAGGCCGCGGCGGCCCCGCCCACTAGCCTGCTAGCCCCAGCCCCACCTGGCGTTGGGGATGGCCTCCCAGCTGACAGGGGAGATGAGCTGGATGGAGAAGGCCTCCTGCTGAGGGTGGACGTAGCGCTCATCTGCAGGGACAGGGTGGGTCAGAGCCGGGCTAGGCCAGTCACCAGGGACACACCGCAGCAGCTCGAACCTCTCTCGATGGTCTCGAACTCCTTCTCCTCGCCCGTCATGCGTGGGATCCGCGTGCAGGGCGTGTTGGTGCTGGTGGCCACAGCGTACACCTACGGGGGCAGGTATTATGCCCCGCCGGCCGGCAGGCCCACCCCACCCCGTGGCCCAGGGCGCCCGGACCTTGGACTCCACGTGGTAGGCCACGTAGTGGGCCGTGCAGCGCAGGGGGATCTTGCGGACTGGCCAGGGGGCGTCGTATGACAAGTAGGCGGGCAGCACGCTGATCCGCAGCTCGCCCTGGGGGCAGGGGCGTGAGGGGCTACGCCAGGGCCCAGTCTGGCCACAGGGAGGTGGCGTGGACACCGGGGCCCAGATCCCCCATGACAGTCCTCCCACTGCATGGCCAGTGAGGAAGGTGGCCCTGTCCAGGCGACAGGCTCTGTCCACCCGGGAGGCCGCCCCATGCCAGACCTGCCCAAGCCAAGCCCGGTCCGCCCTGGCCCTGGGCCTGTCCACGGGGACGTCCCGCCCAGGCCCGCCACGGCGCCAGCTCTGGGCAGTGCGGCCACGCCCCGACCGGGGCCACACCTGTCTGTTGAAGTACAGGAAGCCACGGGGGCAGTTGACGTTGTGGAAGGGCGCGAAGGAGTCGATGGGGCCGTCGATGCCCATGGGGTGCAGCCGCAGGGCCCCCCGGCCCGTCACCAGGAGCCAGTGGGGTGCAGGGCCGCAGATGAACACCTGCAGGCAGGCCCGTGAGTGGATGAACACCTGCGGGCAGGCCGCCCACCCCCTCGCCCACATACCCCTGAGTAGCCGTAAACGTCCTCGAAGTAGCGGAAGCGGGCTACGCGGCCCCGGGCCCCGGCCCCCTCCTCAGCGCTGCCCTCAGCCTTCTTCTTGGACGGCTTGGGCCTCTTCTCCCGGAAGTTGATGTTGTGGGGCACCTGTGGGGGGCACCGTGAGCCCGGCCCGCCCCGCCGGCCCGCCCCGCGCCCGATGCCAAGGCCCCGGCGCACCTTCTTGAAGCGGACTTTGAGGTTGCCCTGGCCGAGCTGCGAGTCGTGCGGGAAGGCCTCGTAGATGAGCAGCTCCTGGTCCACGTGCACCTGGGGCCACACTGGGTCAGCAGGGGGCAGCCACGGGCCAGCCGGGCGCCCCGCCCACACTCACCAGCAGGTAGGGTCGGCGCTGCCGGCTCCCCAGCGCCACCAGCAGCACCTCCTTGACAAGGGGCAGCTCCCCCTGCCGCGTGGCCTCCTCCTTGCGCGCCTCGCCCTGCGCCGTGGGCTGCCCGAAGGAGCTGTCCACCAGGACGCGCTGGCCCACGGGGAAGTTCTTCACCAGGAACACCAGGCGCCAGTCGGGGAGCTGGTAGATCTAGGGGCGGGGCCGTGGGGGCGGAGCGGGGCCGTGGGGGCGGAGCAAGGTCAGCGCTGGGGGGCAGGGCCCCGCGGGGCGGAGCAGGGGCAGGGCGGGGCCGCGACTAACCTCCAAGGTTCCATTCTCCCGCACCAGCAGGCACCAGTGGGTGGGGTCGGCACGGAAGGGCGCAGGGTCCCGGTCCGCAGGGGGCTGGCTGCTCCTGCGGGGCTCCTCCTTGCTGGGGCTGAAGAGGGAGCCCGAGTCGCCGTACAGCATCTCCTCCTCGTCGTCCACTGTGGGGCTGGGGCGGCAGCCAGGTCAGGGGCGCCCCTGCTGCCGGCTGCCGGCCCCCGGGCCCCCGGGCCCCCACGCACCTGGTCTCGGCGCCCGGGCCCTCCGCCTCGGAGCCGCTGCGGCCCCCCAGCTCGTCGCGGGCTCCCCCCAGGCGGCTTTCGGTGGTGAACATGCCGCTCACGTCGCGGTACACGCAAAGCGTGATCACCTTGGATTGCTGCGGGCCAGCGGGAGGTCAGTGGGGCGGTGGGGGGGCGGCGGCGGGGCGGCGCGGAGCCGCAGGGGCAGGGAGGGGCCCTACGTGGTGCAGCGGCGGCTTGTGCAGCGCCAGGCGGTGGTGGCGGCCACCGTAAGAGTCGCTCTTGAGCAGGAACATGGTCACGTGGCCCTCGGCGCTCATGATGACCACGTAGGGGTCGGCCACGGCGCACTGCACGATGGGGGAGCCCAGGTCCACGGGGATGAAGTGCAGCTGGTTCACTGTGGGCACGAGGCCGGTCACCACCGGCCCTGCCCCCGCGCCCCACAGGGCCCCACCGCCCCGCCCCAGCAGCCCCCTTCCCTGCTCGGTCCTGGCACTGCCCCGCCCCGCACCCACCTCCTTCAAGCAGGCGGATCCCCAGTGGGGACACCTGCACGATGTAGCGGTTGTCCCCGATGTTGCCGGCGAAGACAGTGGGGCCCTGCGTGGCAAACCCGCTGGTGTCCAGCTCCATGATCTCCTGACCCGTCTGCAGGATCTGCGGTGGGGGAGCAGGTCGGTGAGGCGAGCCCCTGCCAGGGGAGCCCCGCCCAGGGACACCACTCACCATGGTGGAGTCCTCCCGGCTCAGAATAAGGAACCCATGTTTCCGGCTGTCGTCATCTGCTTCCAGGGCGCTGGGCTCCAGCTCTGCTCCCTCCCCTTTGGGGGTCTCTTCCTGTAAGGAGCAGGAGAGTAGGGAACAAGGCCCGGGCCTCGGCAGAGCCCTGTCCCCCCACCCCTGCCGTGGGCCACCCCCGCAGCGCCCGACTGGCTGGGCCACCTGCTCCTTCCGCACGGGGGCGATGACCGTCCACATGTCATAGCAGCCGGGCAGCTCAAAGGTCGTCACCACCTGTGGCCGGATGCTCTTCTGCAATGGCCACGGCAGGGTGTCAGCCCCAGCTCCCACCGGGAGGGCACCCCACATGCATCTGCACCCCACACACCTGCAGTACCGACAGCGCCCCGTTCTTCCCGTAGCCCGAGCACACGACGATCTCGAGGTCCGGCTCGGGGCTGTTCTGAAACTGTAGGGCAGGGTGAGGACGGCCCCTGCCGCCCCTGCCGCCCGCCCACCCGGCGGCCCCGCCCCACCCGCAAGCCCACCTCTTCTGAGAGGAAGGCGGGCTCGCCCATGGCAGCGTTGGCGCAGGGCCCGATGTTGAGGATGCTGTCACACACCTGCAGGCAAAGCGAGTGAGCGCGGGTGGACGGGCGGGCGGGCGGGCGGGCGCCCCAGCCCCACTCACCTCGAAGGAGTACGTGGCCAGCTGTGTGCCCGACTGGGCCTCGCTGCCGTAGACCTCGATCTCATCCACCTCGTCCTGCGGGGCTGACTTGCCGCCTGCGGATGGACCCCGTCAGGACCCGCGGACGCCCCTCCCCACACCCCTGCCCCCCACTCACCTGCCCAGCCCGCGCCGGCGTCCACGCGCTTCTTCTTGGAAGGGGGCTCCTCCTGCAGGGCGGGAGGGTGGTGAGCACCACGAGGTGGGCCGCGCGACGTCTGGGCGCCACCAGCCCGCACCCACCTTGTCGGCAGCATCGCGGGCAGAGCTGGCCGGGGGCTCCTGCAGCTTCTCGGTGTACTTAAGCAGCAGGGAGTTGCCCAGTCGAGAGCCGAGGAACAGGTAGCCGGGCTCCATGGTGACCATCTGCGGGGGGAGGCGTGGGCTGGGCCGTGGGGCCCATGTCTCGTGGCCCCCCGCCCAATGGCCTGCCGGCCCTCCCGCCTACTCACACTGGTGGTAAGGACACTGGCAGCCGCCTTGTCGAAGTGGAAGGCCCGCACGCTGCGCATGCCATCGGTGACCAGGGTCAGCACGTAGCTGTGGGGGACAGCGAGCTGGGTGTGGCCCCCAGGGCGCCGCTGGGGCCCGCTTGCGGGGATGGGGTAGGGGTGCGGGGCTGACGCGGGGCTCACTCACATCTCGCCGCCCTTGAGTGAGATGACCATCTTGTCGTAGGAGATGAAGGCGGCCTGGGCACAGTCCAGGGTGATGCGCACGCCCTCCTGGGTGCCTGTGAGGGGGCTGTCAGGGCTCGGCAGACCCCAGCCCGCCCGCCCCGCCAGTCACCCACCACACTCACGCAGGGGGAAGGCGGTGGTGCCGGCGGTCAGGCTGTTGAGGGCCACGCCATACGGGGGCACGCTCTGGTTCAGGTACAGCAAGGAGTTGACGGCGAAGATGACTACCCCGCCTGCGGAAGGACGCCGGTGGGCGGGGCTCAAGACCCTGCGACCCCGCGACCCCGCGACCCCCTAGCGCGCACGCCTGCCCCACCGATGGGCTTGGGCACAGCCAGGGCCTGTGTGCAGTCGAAGGGCAAGCTGGTGAGAGACCAGATGACGGGGTGGACCTTCTGCGTGATGTTCAGGGAAATGGCCACGATGGAGCAGGTGTCCTGCCGCACGGCCACACGCCTGGGGGAGCGGCAGTCAGTGGGCAGGCGGACCGTGGCCAGCGCCGGCCCGCCCCCGCGCCGCCCCACCGGCCCCGCCCGCCCGCCGGCCCCGCCCGCCTCACCCCGGCCACGTCTGGTTGGGCTCGAACAGGATGAGCAGTGTAGGCTCGTAGTAGCCGTGCAGGAACTGCAGGTCCACGATGTTGAGCAGCTTCTCGTCCAGCGCGCGCACATCGATGATGTAGCTGGGCAGGAAGCTGGACCTCTGCCTGAGGGTGGGGCGTCAGCAGGTGCCGGCGGGGGCCCCCACCATACCCCCCCAGCGCCCCTCACTCACCCTTCCCCCACGAGCCCCTCATGCTCCTCGGCCAGGCTCTCCCTGCGGAAGGGCAGCACCACCAGCCGCGTGCCGTAGATGAGCATGGCCGCGCAGCGCCCGTCAGGGTCCACGCGCACGCGCGGCGTGTGCACGTTCTGCACAAACCCGTCCTGGGGGTGGGGGGTGTCAGGAGGGCTGGGGCTGGGGGCAGCAGGGGGGGTGGGGCAGGGCCAGTGGCAGGGACCAGGGGGCCAGGCAGGGGGCGGGGGTGGGGCCGGCCCTACCCGCAGCTCTGGCTCCTCGAAGTAGTGCAGAGACAGGGTCTTGAGGTCGTGGGTGCCGGGGTCGTACTCAACCACAGAGAGCTGGGTGAAGGACACCAGGGTGGTCCAGCACCCACCCCCTGCCCAGGACCCGCAGGGCTCCAGCCGCCCACCCCTGCACCTTGGCATCCTTGAAGCTCAGCAGCAGGGCATCCCTCTTGGCACCTGCCAGCTGCACGCTGGCCATGGACATGACATTGCCGAAGAAGGAGAAGGAGGCCACCAGCTCCAGCTTTTCCCGATGCTCGCGGTGGGGCCTCCCCTCTGGGGAGAGGTCAGTGGGTGCAGGTCCTGCCGGAGCCTGGACACAGCCACACCCAGGCAGCCCCTGTACTCACCTGCACTCCGGTCACTCCTGGTCGATGCCTGGGGGCGGGGAGGGAGGAGTGGTGAGCCCGGGGAGGCTGGGCACAGGCCCTTCTAGGTAGCCAGGCTGTGCACAGAACTCGGGTGACCAAGCCCAGCCAGACCCCAGAGCTCCAGGAAACGCCGCCACCTGCCCCAGCTGCCCACCAGAGGCTGCAGCTCTGACCACCCCAATACCTGCCTGGCTGTGCGCCCCGGATTCACCCACACCCAGGCCTTTCTTACAAGATGACACCGGAGCCCCGCCTGGCAGCCCAGGGGCCTGCAGGGGCGGGGTCTCAGCAACTCCGCAGCCCAGTCCCCACTCCCTCTCGCCTTTGCACGCCCCGAACCACCGACAGGTTTGCTCCTGAGGCCAATCTCAACAGACAAATGTGCCCGCCACGCCAGCAGACGAGGCGCCTCAGGCCCGGGGCCCTTCACAACAAGGAGACTCCGGCAAATTCTACCAGACACCTTGAAAACAGTGGCCGCTTTCGGCAACAGCAAACAAAACCCAAACCCCACTAGTGGGGCTGACGGTCCCTCAGGAGGTGGAGCAGGTGAGGGTCACCCCAAGCCCCCAAACGCCTGTGGAGGAGCATCCCCAAGCAGCACCAGCCAGGGCTCCCGGGGACACACCCACACCAGTCTCCAGGCCAGCTGCTGTCAAGCGCAGACTGAGGGGCCAGTTTGGGCCAAAGGGGCCGAGGACTCCTGAATGTGGTTTTCTTCTTTTTAAGATTTTATTGATTTATTCATACAAGAACCAGGGTGCAGGCCAGAGTGAGGGGGTGAGAAGACTCCCTGGAGACAGAGTGGGGAGCAGCAGGAGGCGGGGGGCCTCCTGCCTTGTGGGTCAGCTTCCTGTGGGGAGTGCCGAGACTTAGCCCCTACACCAACAGGGAGGCCCCGAGCAGTTTTCTTTGGCCGCAAGGGCACTTTGCTGACAGACTGCAGGACGGGGCCTTCTGGACTGGCTCTGTGTCCACGCCCTGGCCGGAGCTGCGGCACCCAGGACACACCCACACGCGGGCCTCAGCCCCCACCAGGCCTGCTGCCAACTGACTCCCCAGGGTAGGGGCCCGAGAGCAGCCCAGGTCCAATGTTCGCACCCGGGGTGCTGGGTGGGGGCGCCTGGTGACCTCTGTGAGGCCTTGAGCACTGGAAGAGGCCCAAGGGACAAGCAGTCAGGCCAGAACAGGGTTCCTTCCGAGGGGGAGGCAGAGACACAGTGCCCCAGGGGGCGGCCACCAGCCACAAGCGAAGCAGAAATGCAGAGTGACAGGAGCAAAGCAGGGACGGGGCGTGAGCACCTCCGCCAGGCCTGTGAGTCCGGTTCAGGCCCTCCAGTGAGAAGGTACACCCCGAGTCACCGGACGCCCCCCAGGACGCAAGGCTGCCAAAAGAATGAGCACTGAGCTCTGCTGCCGCCACCTCATGATGAAACACACACTGTGCAGGGGAACCGCACCAGGGAACGCTTACCGCCAGTGGGCACGACAAGCTTTGGACCGCTGCGGCTGCGGCCTAGGTCCATCGGGCCAGGGGGCTGGCCCACAAGCGCAGCAGACTCTCTTGCCTCCCGCGGCCCCCTCAGCAGTGGGTTTCAGTGGATGCGCCTGTTCTGCTCCCCGCTCTGTCTCTGGGGCGTCCTCTCACCCTCCTCACCCCCTGCACCCAGCTCTCGTGTGCGTAAATAAATCAATCTTAAAGACTGCACAGGCCGTCCCTGGGCCTGCGGACCAGGGGAGCCTGGTCCTCCCACCCAGTGACATGGCACAGCTGCTCCTGAGCCTGGCCTTCCATTTGGCCACCAAGGGGGCTCCTGAGTGCCTGAGAAGCCTGCAGCTGCCCAGAGGAAGGCCACTGGCCTGTCCGGCTAACTCCGTGCAGACTTCTCTGCACGTCAGACCTCCACCCATGCTGCGACTTACTGAGGGGGCTCATTAATTTCCATAAAGCGTGACCAGCTACAGATCACAAAGCTCTGGACAGAACATTCGGCCACCTGCTTTGTATCTTGGTGCCAAAAGTGGGGTCCCCTGCCAGTCACCACCCTCTGCCTGCTGCATGGCCCCCTAGTTAAAAATGCTGGGCCTCCACCCTGCTCTGGGGCACAGCCCCACACCCGGCACACCCCACTTCAAATCTGCCCAGCCCACTGGGGAAGGCCTCCCCCACGGCCCCCGGGACTCTGGGCGGTGCACAAGGTGGTCCTTCTCCGACGCAGACCCCTCTGCTGTGCCGCCAGTCCGCCCGCCGCGAGGCGCGGCGCTCCCGTCAACCCCTAAGCAGGCACCTGCCGCTTCCTCCGCAGGCGGTTCCTCGGGCCTGAGTGAAACTGCCGGGACGGCGTCCCGACCCCACTCGCAGCCTCGCTCCTTTTACCAGGGATGGCCCCTCCGGGGCGCTCTCCAGATGGGCGGGCCGGAAACCCCGCCGCCTCATTCTCGGGGTGCGGGCGAGGGCGACCGGCGCAGCTCACGCGGACCAATGTAGCGGGAGTTCTCCCCACCCAGGTTCTGCGCGCTTCGGTGCAGCGCGCGCCCGCCCCCCGCGCCCTCTGTGCCCCGCGCCCTCTGCGCCCCTACCGCCTGCGCCCAGAAGGCGCCCCAGGGCCGTGTGGCCCGCGCCCGCGCCGCCACCCCCGCGCCCCTCGCCCTCTGCGCCCGCGACCCCGCCGCCGCCCCCCGCGCTCCCCGCGCCCCGCGCCCGCACGCCGCCCCCGCCGGCGCACCTCGGCGTCGCGGTTCAGGCGGTACACGTAGAGCTGCGAGGTGCCGGCCACCACGAGGTTGCGCTCGCTGTTGTTGAAGAAGTTGCAGTACATGGAGAACTCGAGCCCGGTGGGCGGGTGCGCCTGCTTGTACACGGCGTACATGGCGCCGAGCTCGGGCTGCGCGGGCCGGAGGCAAAGGATGAGCTGGCCGCCCGCGCACGACCCCGGCCGCCCGGCGCCCCAGCTCGGCCGCGCGCGCCCACCTGGCGGTTGGAGCGGGCGCGAGGGGGAGCGGGACGGCGCCGGACGCGGTCCGGGCGCGCGCGGAGTCGAGCGCCGAGGTTCCGGGGTCTCGCGCCTGCGCGGGGCCGCCGCGGAGCGACAGCGCCCTCTGGCGGGCGGCGACGGCGAGACCAGGCGGCTTCGCGTCCACCTTCCCGACCTGCGAGCCCGCGTGGACCCTCGGGGGCCTGGCAGGGGTGTGACTGCGGGCAGCGGATCTGGGGGCACCGCTGCGCGGCCAACTTGGACGGGGAGGGGGCCCGGAGGGTCCCACCCGGGTGTATGAGGCGTGGGGACCGCGGACGTCAATCTGGGCCCCGCAGGTGCCGCAGGTGGGGCCTCACCTGCCCCATGGAGACCACCCAGCCCAGCCCGTTCCCGCCACAGAGAGACCCAAGGCCCGCCGGGCACCAGCGCCCCTCCACCCCTGCAGCCCCGCCGGTGCCCTTGCCTTCTTGGCAGGTTCTGGGACTTAGAAGGGAGCCCCAAGAAGTCAAACAAGAAAGGAGACGTGGGGGCTGACCCTGCGCCTGCAAGTCAGCGTCTTCCCCTGACCGTCCTGCCTCTTTCAAAAGGCCGCTCCTTGCCTCTAAGAGCCGCATGGTTGGTTTTTTTTTTAAAGATTTATTTATTTGTGCATTGAACTGGGGTACAGGCCAGAGGTGCGGGGGTGAGAAGATTCACCAGAGACAGAGAAGGGAGCAGGCAGGTCCACTGAAGTCCACTGCTGAGGGGGCAATGGGGAGACAGAAGAGGACTGCGGCACCATGTGGATGAGCTCCCTGGCGCGGATCGAACCTGTGCTGCAGTGGCTGCAGATGCCTCATAGTGCCGAGACAGCCCCTGTGCCCCAGGGAGGTCCCCCTTCTCTTTCCTCAACAGATCAGCCCTCTTTTCTGACTTTGAGTAGAGATGAAGCTTAATTGTCAGCCAAGAAGCAGGAAACGCCATACATGTGTGCTTCCAGCATGCCTAACGCTGCCCCCAGCACAAGTCCAGAGGGCGCCTGGTCCCTTGCACAGGGCTGCCACCAAGCCCTGTCCCCGGTGGGGTCACACAGCAGTGGCAGGACCCAGTCGGTGCCCGCCTGTCCAAGGGCCGCTGGTGGCACTGACATGCAGGTCTGTGCGGGATGGGCGCTCCCAGTGCGTGGCCGCACAAACCCGACACTGCGCGGCCTCGGCGGGCAGAACTGGTCCAGGGAGCACAGCCCGGTCAGAGGCTGGCGGCTGCAGGGGCGCGTTTGGAGCTGGGTTCATACCAGCATGCAGCGAGGTGCCCTGGAGCAGGGCGGGCACCCAGAGGGCCTGAGCGGGCCTCAGAGACAGGGGAGGAGCTCACATGAAGCCAGATGGGGCTACTCTGCCACAGCGGACACCGAGGGCCAGCAGAGGTGCATGAGAGCTGCCGCCCCGCCCCCCCGGGCCCCAGGGCCAGCCAGCGCCCTGACAGCCTGACCTGAGGGCAGCTTCCCTGCCCAGTGTGCAGCTGGCCACCCTGCCGGCCCCGGGAGGCCGCAGGGCTCAGCACAGACCCCTCTGCCGAGGAGAGCTGGCCCGCACGGCCTGGCCTGGTGTCTCCCAGGCCCGTCTGCCCACAGCCCTCAGAAGTCAGGAGGCTTCTGTGGCGGCTCCACCTTCCTGCTGTGAGTGAGCAAGTCTGACCGGAGCCCAGGCTGCTGGCTACCGGCCAGATGCTCTGGCTTTGCTCCCAGGTGCTGCCGCACTGTGGCTGGCTGCTGAGGTGCTGGACACGACTGTCCCCCCGCCAGGGCACAGCCCAGGGGGAGGCACGTCTGCTGTCTGCTAGGCGGCTACTCTACGCCTGCCCTTCCCTCCCAACCAGGAGCACAGGCCAGTGCCAAGGTCAAGCGCCTTTATTTAAGCGGGGTGCGGGGGTACAGAGGAGGAGGGCTGGGGCCTGGGGCTCTTCTGCAGGGTCCAGGAGGAGGCGCCAGGGCGAGCAGCTATGAGAAGGCGATGCTGTCCTCATACAGGGACAGCAGCAGCAGGAGGGTCCAGCCGCCCAGCAGGCCCACGTTGTGCAGCAGGAAGAGCAGCCAGGGCCGCTGGTCCCGCACGTTCAGCATGGCCGGGAGCTGGCGAGGCGTGGACACCTGGTCAGCGTCCAGTTCCCCAGCTGGGCACCGCCCCTTCTTCCCCACACCAGCTCTGACCATATCGCAGAGCGCCACGTAGAGGAACAGGCCGGTGGCCACCGCCAGGATCCAGGCCTCCTTGTCCTCATCCACGCCAACCGCCAGCGCCAGGTAGAGACCACCGAAGGCCGTGAGCGCAGAGGCCAGGTTGAGTAGCAGCGCCCGGCGCACAGACAGCCCGCAGTGCAGCAGGGCCCCGAAGTCCCCTAGGGTGGTGTGGAGTCAGCCGCCGGGGCCCCGCCCGCGGAGGCCCCGCCCGCGGAGGCCCCGCCCGCGGAGGCCCCGCCCGCGGAGGCCCCGCCCGCGGAGGCCCCGCCCGCGGAGGCCGGGGGCCCGAGTCTCACCCATCTCGTGGGGCACCTCGTGGCAGAACACGGCCAGCGACGTGGCCAGCCCCGTCTTCCAGGACGACGCGAAGGCGGCGCCCATTGCCAGGCCGTCTGCGAAGTTGTGCACCGCGTCCCCGAGGGTGATCATGTAGGGCAGCAGCCTCAGCTCTGGGCGCAGGCGTGGGGGGAGGGCCTGGGCCGCCTGCGCCGGCCCTCCGCGCCGCTCCCACGGCCCCTCCCCGGCCCCGGCCCCGGCCCCGGCCTGGCCGGCGTCCGTCCACTCTCCGCACTCACCCAGGCTCGGCCACCCCTGCGGCTCGGGGTTCGGCAGCTCTGGGTTCTCCTCAGACACCTGCGGGGGGTGCCAGCTGAACCCCTGGGCAGCAGGGAGAGGGGTGCGGGCCGGGCCCCCAGTGGCGGAGGCCAGGGCAGAGGCTGGAGTGGGCTCCGCGGGATGTGGGCGGGGGTGCTGCTCACCAGGTCTGTCCGGGAGTCCCTAGGGGGCTGCTTGGATCCCCAGAGGTCACTGGGCGAGAGCTGCAGGGACACGCCGTGGCTGTGGCCGCCGTGGCTGCCGCGCCCGCCCTGTGGGTCCCGTGGGGACAGCGCTCAGGGCCGGCCTCGCAGCTGCGCTCCACCCCGCGTCCCAGGCAGCGCCTGACCTCGGGGTCCCGGGGCAGCAAGAGACCGAAGAGGCTCTCGAACAGGAAGAAGGTGTAGAGGCCCCCGAGCATGGTCAGCAGGCGCCAGGTGGGCAGCGCGTGGTGGTCGTGCCCCGAATCGTGCGAGTGCAGCCCCAGCACCTGAGGGCAGGCGGCTGTGTGGGTCCTCTCCTCGCGGGGGGGCGGGATCCCGGGGGGCCTGGGCTCTGGGGGTGGGCGGGGTCCCTGGGGGCCTGGACAAGGGGCCGGCGCGGGGCGGACCTTGGGTGTCAGGTGCAGGACTGCATCCCCGGTGAGGGCCCCCACAGACATGCCCAGAAAGGTCTGGACGACGTAGCGGGCGGCCGTGCTGCAGTGGGCGCAGGTCAGCAGCAGGAGGCCGAACATGGACGCCAGGCAGACGAGCAGCGTGGCCAGCGAGCCGTACAGGTACCCTGGGCGTGGGGCGGCCTCAGCAGCGCTGCCCAGCAGCAGGGTGCGGGCTGGCGGGCTCCGCTCACAGCCCCTCGGCCTGCCTCTCTCCTCTCCCGCCGGCCCCATGTCTCCCCGCGACCCCTCACTTGGCTCAGTGGCCACTTGTGACCAGCAGCCCTGGCCACTGCCCCCGCCCAGCGGCCCGGGTCACTCACTCTCGGCCGGGCTGAGCTGGTCCTGCAAGGAGGCGCCGCCAGGCCTGCGGCAGGCCCCGCTCAGCTGCTGCTGGAGCAGAGCAGGGCTCAGCCGGGCCCAGGCCTCAGGGCCCACCCCCGCCTGCTCCGGCAGCCCGTACACGGCCATCACGTCACTGGCGCGCAGACACACCTGGGGGCGGCAGGTCAGGGCCCTGAGCGGACTGGCCCCGGGGCGACGGGTGAGCCCCAGCCCAGCCACTCACTGTGTCCCACTCGCTGGAGCTGCCGTTGGGGGTGACAAGGGGTGCAGGGCCCCCGTGGCGGTGGCTGTGGCCGTCCTCGTGGGTCTCCGCCTCCGCTCCCACCCCCAGGCGCTGCATCAGGGAGGCCAGCTCTGCGGGGACGGGTCACTGGGTCTGCGTGGGCTCCGCCAGCCCGCCCCCTGCCCCGCCCCGAGGCGTGCCTCACCAGCCAGCGAGATGTTGGGGCTCCCGCCGCTCTGCCGCCGGAACACGAAGTCCACGAAGTACTGGGGCGGGGGCAGCGTGTGGACGCAGCAGCCGTCGGCCACGTGGTCGACCAGTGCCGCCAGGACCAGGCCGGGGCTGCCGTGGGCCCCCGGCCCCCACACCTCATCCCGCAGCCGCGACAGGTCCACGCAGGCCTGGGAGAGCGGCTCAGCTGCACCGGGTGGCCGCCTCGGCTCCAGCCTGGCCGCTCCTCTCCGGCCCCCGGCCGGCCCCGCACCCCTGCCCACGTGGGACCGCCCCGGCCCAGCGCCCTTGGGGAGCCCGGGGCCTGTGCGGCCCTCACCTCATCTGCCGCAAGCTGCTGGGCGGCCCGGGCCTGGACGCGCCTCAGCAGCTGGCTCAGGCCTGGGGCCAGGGCCTCGGGGTCCGCGAGCTGGGCCAGGAGCTGGTCTGCCTGGGAGGCCCACCGGCCAGCCCGGATGTCCGTGCAGGTGCCTTCGGGGTCGCTGAGGTACAGGGCGGCGGCGGCTGCGAGACGAGCCACGTGCCTGGACGCCAGCCCCCTGTCCTCAGGCGCGCCCAGTGCCAGGGCGTCCTCCGCAGTCGGGCACTGTGGGGGGCGGGAGGGCCTTGGCCAGCAGCCTGGGCCCCGGCCCCCGCCCCCGTCCCGGCCGCGGTGTGCACGAGGGGCCGGTGACTCCCCGCCCGCCCGGCCGCGGTGTGCACGAGGGGCCGGTGGCTCCCCGCCCGCCCGCCCGGCCGCGGGCCCAGAGCGGGACAGCCCAAGCCTGCACAGGGCCCGGCACCCGCCCCGCCCGCCCCTGGACTCTAGCCGCGGGGAGGGGCCCACCTTTCCACACGGCCCGCCGGAGCAGTGCACACGGGCCGCCAGCGTATTTAACAGGCCGCCCAGTGCCTCCCGACCCAGAGCGCCGCGGCCCGAGGACAGCAGGGGCAGCAGGCGGGCCGGCTGGGAGGCTGTGGCCACGGTCAGCGCCAGCGCGGCCAGCAGCAGTCGCTCGGGGAGCCGGGCCGGGCCCGCCATGCCAGGGCTGGCTCCGTGCTGGGAGGCTGGTGCCGGTATGGGGCTGGGCCCGGACCCACCCGCCCAGGCCGCCGGCCGCCGGCCGCCGGGTGTCTCCCGCGGGCGCTGTGATTGGCTGCGGCCAGCCACTCAGGGACAGGTCCTCCCCGTGCGGGCCAAGGCCAGGCCCCTGCCCCCAGGCCCCCGGCCGCCTGGGTCTGCTGCGGGCAGGGCCACCCTGCCTGACCTGCCGCAGGAGGGGGCTGGACTGGGAGCGGCCCTGTGCTGGGACTGTCCAGCCCAGGCTGTCTGGCCGCCCTGGAGGGGCAGAGACCGGTGGGGGGAGGTGCGGGTGAAGCGAGAAGGGGCGACAGCTGAGAACGGGGGAGACTGGGGCGGGGCTACGGGAGACTTGGGGCCCGGTTTTCGTGTCCGGGAGTCGGTTTGGGTCAGTCATGTGCCGGGGGTCCGCTTGGGCGTCGACCCGACCCAGGGGCAGCCTCTGCCTTCCTGCAGAGAGGCGGGCTAAGGCACTTCCCAGGCCCGCCCTTCGGGAAGCCCCCAGCCCCCTGCAGGGTGGGGGCCGTGGGGGCTAGGGCTCAGCTCCGGCCTCCGGCCAGTCAGGCCCAGCTCCACTCTGGCCAGTGCAGGGTGTGGGCTGGTGGGGGCCAGCCTGTCCTGGCCTTGGGCGCATATAGCCCCCAGGGTCTCCTCAGCCCCCAGAGCTGGCGCGGCAAAGGGCCCGCCTGCGGCCTCAGCCCTGCTGGTCCCCGCGGCCTCTGCTGCGGCCTCTGCACCTTGGCCTCGCTGCTGTTGCGGGGCTGGCAGCTGGTCGGGCGGGGCCTCGGGGAGCTTCCCCCCCACACTGAGCCCGCAGGGGGGCAAGTCCCCCCCACCCCCATCCGGGTGGGGCATGGGGCTGGGCTGGGCTGGGCAGCAGAGGACTCTGCCCCCAGCATCCTGCAAGGCCAGAGCAGATTCCTTGTTCCTTGACTAGCGGCCAGCGCTGCCCCCGCCACCGCCTGGGCTGGGCCAGCCGGGGGTGCTGGCCCTGGGGCGGGAGGGCTGCTGCCAGCAGGGTGCCGGGAGGGGGGGGGGGCTGGGCCTGAAGTCCGGCCCTTTCCTCTTCGTGTGGTGCGGGCCGCCCAGCCCCCGGCCCAGGCCCGCGGGGCCCCTCTGGGCAAGTCCTGGGGCGCCTCGGGGCCCGCGGGTGCTGGCTTCCCCCCACCAGCCTGCCCCCATCTGCGGCCTGGACTCGGCTGCCTGTCTCCACCGTTCCTTGCCTGCAGCCGGCGTCCCTCAGGACTGCCGCTCGGTCCCGGGCGCGGCCTGCAGAGCGCCTCGGACCAGCCAGCGGCAGGAGCTGGGCGGCCCGGCGGGCGTGCGTGAGGGGCGTGCGTGAGGGTGACCGGCTGCCGGCCGACGCAGGACAGGGCCCCAGGAGCCAAGGAGGTGGCACCTCGGCGGGTCTGGGGTCTGGGCTCGCGCGCTCCTGGGTGTCAAGCGGAGACGACGTGGGCCTCCCGGGGCGCAGGCGCGCGGGCGCTGCGGGCTTCCGCGGCCACTTGGGCGCAAGTTCCCTGCCCGCCGGAGGCCCCCAGGGGGCAGCAGACCCCGCCCTGCCCGCACTGTGCCTCTGGCCCCGCCCGCCCTGCTCCCCGCCGCCTCTGGGCGTCCTCTCACCCCGCACCTCTGGCTGCGCCCAGCTCTTGGGTGCGCGAGCAAATAAATCCTTAAAAAGTATCGTGCAGTCAGCAGACCCAGCCGACACCCCCGGGGGCAGCTCCTCCCGCGCGCCGTGGGGCGGGCGTCGCCCTCTTGAGCCTCGGTCATGGGGGCAAGTTGGGAGTGACCGGGCACAGGGCGCGGGCGGGGCCTCGGAAGACTAAGCTCCGAGAAAGGCCAGTGGACGGACGGGAAGGCCGGCGACTGCGCGCGAGGGGCTGGGAGCCGGCACCGGGGCGAAGGACTGCTGAGGACCAGGAGAGGCGGGGTGCGCCCTGGGGGGGCAGGGAGCCGCCAAGGCCACCAGTGGGGAAGGGAGCAGAGCCCGGGGGCTCGGCCCACTGCCGCCCCTCCCGGCGGGACACCGCCGGGGTCGCACTTTATCTCCGCTTTCTCCTGGGTACTCCTCCTTCCTCCAGACACAGCCGTCCAGTGGGCCGTGGCGCTCCTCCGGGCTCCTGGTGCGCGCTTCCCCTCACGCCAGCTTGGGGCGGCCGCCCTTTGGCGTCTGCTGACCGCCCCTGGCCTCTCCGTGGCCCCTTTCAAAGCTCCGAAGGAAGGAGCTGCTCAGCGCGGGGACGCAGGGCGGCGGGCGCGGGGTGCCCCGACCCCGAGCCCAACGGGCGGCTGCGGCCGCAGGTCCTCCGCGCCTCCAGCCAGGAGAGACCCTGCAGGGGCCGCGCTGCGTCCAGCCGACGCCGTCGGGCCCACGGAGCCGCAGCAGCTCTGCTGATGTGCGGGACGCGGACGGCAGGTCCATGCAGAGCAAGTTTGCTGAGGAGAAGCGGAGCAGGCGTGAAGCGGAGGCTGGGCCGGGAGCGGCCGGAGCCTCGGGGAGCCGGGCCCTGCCTGCGGCTGCTCTGAAGGCGCCGGGGCTCCGACGCCGGTTCTGGGGGCTCTCCCTGCCCCGCCGTCTCTGTGCGGCCCTGCGCGGCACGCTTGCGTCCGTCGCTCTGGACTGGCCTGCTGCCCGGTCCCGGGGCTTGGAGTCTGCTGCCCCTCGCCGGCCGCACTCTCTGGAGCCGGCCGCGTCGCTCGAGGCCGTCATCCGACCTGCCTATACTCGGCGTGTCTCTGGACTGCCCGTGCTGCTCCCCGCTCCACTGGCGGCCCGGCACCCGCCTCTGGCCCGCTGCAGCCCCACCGCAGCCCCCTGGCTCGGCAGGTGCGGCCCGGCCCTGCGGGCCCAGCTCTCCCAGTGCACGCCCTCCCCTCCCTCACCGCTGAGGCTGCGATTCTGCTGCCCACGGCAGGCCCGGGGCCTGCTCCCCCAGTGTCCTGCACCGGCCCCTGCCATGACTCGGCCGCCAGTGTGGTGTTGGCGGCACAGCACCGCGCACGCCACCCTGTCCCAGCCGCCTGGATGAGCACGCCAGGCTCCAGGGAAGGGCGGTGCAGGGCAGCGGGCCAGAGTGGAGGGGCTGCTGGCCAGAGAACAAGGCCTGGGGCAAAGGCCACAGGCGCCACATAAAGGCCAGAGTCCGGCAGGGCAGCCCAATGTGGCACCTGTGGGCAGGGACGTGCCTGCGCCGGGGCCTCCTGGGGGCGGGCAGTGCCCGGGAAGGCTGTGCCACACGGCATCCACGGGGCCAGCGTGGGCTGCGGTGCACGCCCAGACCCTGCTCCAGCACCACCCCTCGACCTGGGAGCTGCCGCTCCCCTGCTGCCCTCCTGCCCCACATGCCGCCTCGGTGGCCAGGTTCCCAGCCCAGCCCAGCCCGTCCCTGGGCTCCTGCTGCCGGGGGCCCAGCCTGGGACTGCCGAGCTGCCACCTCTGCCCGCCGACAGCGGTGGCCACAGCACCAGGCCCTTGCGCCGCTGCCCGGCCAGCACCCGCCCTCGCCTCGCGGGAGCACTGCAGCGGCCTCCTCCACGGCTGGCTGGGGCCCGCCCCACGCCACGCCCCAGGCGAGCTCCTCGGGCCCTGGCCGCCCTGCAGCCCAGGCTGCAGCTGCTGCCGTGCCAGTGAAGCCCCGTCCGCGGCTGACGCACGGGCGGGCGGGCCGTGGACGCCACCGCAGCTGCGCCTGGGGGCACACGTGGGCCTCAGCGGCCCCGCAGGACCCGGTGCCCAGCAGCTGGGTCCTCTGGACGCCCGTGAGTGCCGAGCAGGCCCGGCGGCTGCGCGCGGGGAAGGTGCCGGCGGGGCACGCTCAGGCTCCCTGCGGCACGGCCCATCTGGCGCAGGTGTGCTGGGTCCCGCCTGCCCGCCAATGCCCGCCCAGGAGGCCGCTCTTAAGCTGGCAGCCAGGCCTCCCCTGGTCGCAGGCTGGCCCACCGCAGCCACAGGGGACGCAGCTGGGCGGGGGTGGGTCAGGACAGCCTTTATTGAGGGGGCCGGGGGGAAAGGGGCGGGGACGCAGCCCCGCCTCAGGCGTGCAGGAAGCGGTTGAAGGCGTTGTAGGCCGACTCCAGGTCGAAGAGCATCTGGCGCACCTGCGAGTCGTCCAGCTCGTCCGCGGCGGACATGCCGCTCAGGGTCTGCAGCCTGGGGGCAGCATACTCAGCTACCACGGCCGGCCTGGGCGCGCGTGCGGGCATCCACGGGGCACTCACCACTGGCTGACTGTCTGCCGGCCCTCGAAGTCAGGCGGCAGGTGGCTCATGCGGTGCATGGTCTCCATCAGCTCCCGCAGGTCGGGCTGGATCTGTAGACGCGGAGGCTGAGACCTGTACAGGGCTGGAGCCCCGGCCCGCCCCAGCCCGCCCCGGCCCGCCCGCGCACCTCGTCCATGGCGCGGATCTCCAGGCGCAGCTTGTCCATTACGGTGATGAAGAGCTGCGGGCAGGGTGCGCGTGAGGCCCCCGGGGGCGGGACCACGACTGGGCTCCACAACTGGGCTCCGAAGCTGGCCCAGGCCGCCCGCAGCTCTTCCCTCCCTCCCGCACTCCCCCAGCACTGCAGTTCGGGGCCCTCGGGGCTGCCCAGGCAGCTGGGCGGAAAGGGGACCCCCTGGAGGCCCTAAGCGGCCAGCCACCGTCTTCGCGGCTCAGGCTGGGGTGGCCTCAAGCGCGGCCTGGACCGGGGCAGGAGCGGTGGGAGCGTGGGCGCACCGAGACCACGTCGGCGATGCAGCGGTTGAGATTGCCTTTGTCGTCCTTGATGGTGATGGGCCGGTCCTCCTTGATCCTCTCCATGGCCAGCGGGCAGTCCAGCTGGGGGCGGGGACGTGGGTGTTGGGCAGGCCTCCCAGGCCCAGTGGGGCCTCGCCCCCAGGCCCCCAGGCCCCCGCAGCCCACTCACGCGGAACTTGCGGCAAAAGTCATCGATGGAGCTGATCTCTGAGCCCTGGACCTGCCGGAAGGCGGCCTTGTACTGCACCAGGAGCCGGGAGCAGGCCGCCGTGTACCTGGGAGAGGCAGCCCCCTCAGCGCCTCCCCGGCCGCTCCCACCAGGCACGGTCAGCGGCAGGCAGCCGGGTCGCAGGAGGGAGCTGCAAGCTGGGCATGGCGGCAGCTGCACCCGGCTGGCTGTGGCCCTGGCATCTGCCCTGCACAGCGTTGAGTTCGGCCACCCACCACCCTAGGACCATGGTGGCTGTGGGGAACCCCCAGGGGTGGAGTTGGACTGGGAATCAGAGGTCAGCAGCTTGGGGTGCTGCCGGGGTGCAACCTCACTCGTTCGGGGTGACACAGTCCTTGATGTACGCTTTCTCCAGCGCCTGCATGGTCTTCACCACCGCGAACAGCTCAGCCATGTTGTCATATCTGAGGAAAGGCACCGGTGGGCCTCGGCCCAGGGCGGTGGTCAGCGGGGGTCCCTGGCCTGGGGCTCCAGGGAGGTCCCGACCGGGGGGCACAAGCAGGGCTGGGGCTCACTTCTCTCGCTCGCGGGCGTTCTTGTACAGCTTCACCTCCTGCAGGGGCAGGCATGCGGGGAGGGTGTAAGCTGGGGCCCTGCAGCTCCGCCCTGCAGAGGAGCCTGGCCCCCCGCACCCCGCACTCACCTCGTACAGCTCCGGCTTGTTCCCGGGGGCTGTGGGGAGCAACAGGAGCGGTGGCAGCTGGAGGGTGGGGGCCCCACCGCCCACCGCTCACGGGCCCCAGACTGACCCTCCCAAAGGGCTAGCGAAGAGGCGCCTGCCCAGCAGGTCCCACTCGGAGATGCCTGAGCCCCCGTTACTGGCGGACACCCCCAGCCCCGGCCCTGCACGGGTTGCTTCACCTCCCATGCCCGGGGGGGCGGGAATCCCGTGAAACATCTCTAGTTTGCGGTACAGCAGAAACCTGGGGGGCAGAGTCCAGCGCCACTCAGCGGAGCCTGGAAAGGGCTGAGGAGGACAAGTAGGGGTGGGGTGGGGCGCCCCGCGGCAGCCAGTGGATGCGTTCAGCTGGGGGAGGTCGCGCCAGGGCAGGGGAACCGGCGCCCCGCGGCAGGCAGCAGGGGTTGGGCGCGGGCTGCTCGGGGAGGGCACGCGGGTGCAGGGGACCGGCGCCCCGCGGCAGGGGCTGGGCGCTGGCTGCCCGGGGAGGGCGCGCGGGGGCAGGGGACTGGCGCCCCGCGGCAGGCGGCAGGGGCGGGGCGCGGACGGCCCGGGGAGACCTGACGCGCGCGCGCCGAAGGGCGGCGGGGCCGACCTCTGCAGGCGGGCGCTACCCTGTCCGGGCCCGGCCGCACGCAGGCGGGCGTCGCTGCCGGGACCCGGGCCACGGCGCCCTGAGCAGCAGGCAGGGTCGGATCCCGGGTGCGCGGACGGCGCTCGTCCCGGGCGGCGCCCCCCCACGCCCGCCACCGCCGGGCCGGGTACCTACGCGCGGCGTCCGGGAACGGAGCTGCCGTCTGCGCCTGCGCGCCCGCGCGCCCGCCTCCCGCGCCTGCGCGCCCGCCTCCCGCGCCGCTGAGCGGCCCCGCCCCCACAGCGAGGAAGCAGCCGGCAGGCGGGACATTCGTTTATTGGGGGGATCGGGTGGAAGGGCGGGTTTCACAGGCGCCGGATAGCGTGTCTGGGGGCTCGGTCCGGCGAGCCGGGCGGCAGCTGGCGCAGCGCGTCGTGGTCCTCGGCGCAGAGGTGGCGGCTGCACAGCTGCAGCTCCCGCAGCCGCGCACGCACCTGGGCCCAGAGCCCCGCACCCAGCGGGCCCCGCACGCCACAGCCTGGGGGAGACGTGGGGTGTTAGCGCGACCAGCCGCCCCAATGGACGCAGTGCTGCTGCGCGGAGTCCGGGGCTCGGGCGCCGCCGCTCCGCCCTCGTGCGGGGAGCCTAGCCTGGCGACGGGACAGGCCGGAGCAGGGCATGTGCCCTCCCAGGGCCGGTCAGGTGTCACCCCAGAAGGACCCGCACTCCCTCACCTGCCAGGCCCAGGAAGCGGAGGCCCCCGGGCCGCTCCTGGAGAGCAGAGAGAAGCCCCTCCAGGCCGGACCTGCCGACCTCGGGGTTGGCAGACAGGTCCAGCGAGGCCAGCGAGAGGCAGCAAGGGAGACATCTGCAGTGCGGGCAAGGGCAGGGTCAGCTCCAGGCGGCCCCCAGGGCGCGGAGCAGCCTGGCCGTGCTCCTCCAGGCGTAGGCTGGGCCAGGCCCAGGCGTCCGCCCACTCCAAGAGCCCCGTGCCTGTCCCAGAGCGGTGACAGGCAGGGCGCTGGGCTCTGGTGGCGTCACCTGCTCAGGTCCCCCACGGCCGCGTCGCACAGGTGGTTGGCGGACAGGTCCAGGTGCTCCAGCGCGCAGCCTTCCTGGGGTGAGAGAGGCCCCGGGGGGCAGAGCCCAGTGGGCGCCTGGTCCCCAGCCTGGAAGAGCTGCACAGCTGGAGATCATCCTTGAACATGTGGGGTGCTGACTGCTGTACCCCCAGCCAGAGGCCCAGCACCCCCTCAACTAGCAGAGCCCAAGGAGATGTCATCTACACGCAGCCGCGCGTGAGGCCCCTGCCCCGGGGACCGCCCGGCGCCCTTGACCTCACTGCCAATGGGTGCCCCAGGGGCAGCACCCGCAGTGGCCCCCAGACCCAGACCCACTTCCCAGCCTGCTTGCCCCACACACCTGGCTTAGGTACCGGATCAGGGGCTCCACAAGGCCGGAGTCACCCCTGGGGGCCACGGCGCCAAGCTCCAGGTGCAGGAGGCTGTGGGCCGGCAGGCTCTGCAGGGCCCGGGCCAGGGCGGCGCTCCCCAGGGTGTTGTAGGACAGCGAGAGGGACTTCAGGCCCGTGGCGCCTGTGGGGCCAGGCTGCGTCACCCCACCCTGGGACACACCCACACCCTACCCGTGGCAGGCGGACCAGGCAGGAGCAGGTGCAGGGGCGGTCCCTCCGGCTTCCTGCCCCCACCTCTGCAGTGGTCCCAGGCCCCAGCCCCTCGGCGACCCCGCCGCAGCCCAGCAGGAGGCTCAGCAGAGGGTGCTGCTGTGGACGCCTGCTCACCCTGCAGGCTGCTGGGCAGCGCCGCTGGCGGGCGTGGGAAGAGGCCGGGGCCAAAGCCACAGGCCTGGAGCCACAGGCTGCTGAGTGAGGGGCAGGAGCGCAGGACGAGGGCCAGGGCCTGGCCACAGCTGTCGCCCAGGGGGTTCATACTCAGGTCCAGCTCTTCCAAGTGCTGTGGGTAAGGGTGCGGGCAGTGGCCGGCTCTGGGCAGCTCCCTCCACCCACCCGGCTGAGCCCCAGGCCAGGCTCCCCACGCCTCTACCTGCAGTGTGGCCTGCCCTGCGAGGCTGTCCGCCAGCTGGCGCAGGCCCTCCGGGCCCAGGTGGTTGGAGGAGAGGTCGAGGAGGGCCAGGCTGGGCATGGTGCCCAGGGCGGCCAGCAGCTCAGGGACGCAGCCGTCCCCCAGCCGGTTCCCCGCCAGGCGCAGCTCCCGGAGCTCCGTGTGCAGCTTGAGGGCCCGCAGCAGCGGGGTGAGCTGGGCCTGGCGCAGGGCCAGGGAGCAGGCGCTGAAGGTGGGGCCGGAGCCCTGGCACTCCATGGCCCGCAGCACCTGGGGGTGCTCCCCTGTGAGGGGTGGGGGGGCGTCATTCACTCCGAAGGCTTCCACTGGCAGTGCTGCCCAGCCTAGCCAGCCCTGGGCCTGCCCTGTGGGCTTGTCCCACGGGCTGCCCAGTCCCCCGGGGCCCCCACCCTGCGGAGCTTGCCTCGTGACCATCCCACCTTCAGACAGGCCCCCTTCCTCCTCCCCATGCCGGGGGGGTGCTGGAGCAGCCAAGCGCAGTGTGGGTGACCTGGGCCGGCCTGGGCCGGCATCGCAGGCACAGGCAGCCCCAGGCTGCCCCCGGCCCCCACCTTGCCCCAGGCTCTGGCAGGCCCTGCGGTAGCGGTCGGTGAGCGGGGGCAGGTCCCACGAAGCCACCTCGGCCAGCACCTGGAAAGCACATGATCAGCAGCCGGGCGGGCTGCACGGGAGGGCTGCCTGCGGCCACTCACCTCCTCGTTGCTCTGAAGCACGTCGGGAATGGGGTCCTGGGGTGCCAGCAGGGCCCCCTCCTTCTGCAGGCTGAGCCTCGGCAGCAGGCCACAGGCCTGGAGGTAGCGCTGGGCGGCCTGTTCGGCCAGCCAGGCCACAGAGCGGGGCTCGCTGCCAGGACAGAGCACACGCTGACCGGAAGGCCCCGCGGCCCCGCCTGCAGCCGGCACCCTCAGGGGCCAAGCCCTGGGCACCCAGCCAGCAGGAGTCGGGGTCACAGGAGACCCTGCCCCCCCGCCCCGCCCCCAGGAGCGGCCTGCAAGCCGCGGGCCCTCACCTGTGTGGGACCGGGATGAGAAACAGGCTATCCTGGACTCGGACTCGGACCCGGAGAGGAGGGGGCAGGACGGGGCCCTGGCGGGGGCAGGGGAAACTCCTGGGTTGGGGGCGCCCGGCCCCCGGCCCCCAAGCACGGGAGTTCTGGGCTGTGCGCCTGCACCCACCGAGCATGGGTCGGCTGCGGCAGCTGGGCCCTCTCCGCTGGGCTGCACAGGCCAGGGCACGTCGGGGCTCCGGGGAGGCTCCGGGGCCGAGCTGCTCCTGTCCTTGGGGCGGGCTGGCTGCCTCCACCTGGGCCGGGGCCAACGCCCCCCCAGGCTCTGGGCACTGGCCAGGCGCGGCCCACGGGGCGGCCCCACGTCATCCTCCAGCCAGTCCCCTGCCAGCCCCTCCTCCTCAGGGATGAGGGCTGCCTGGGGGCTGGGGGGCCCGCCGGGGCCTCGAGGAAGGCTGGACCCCAGGTGGCCACTCTGGGCACCGCCCACACCTCGGACAACTGCTGGGCACACTGCTGGGCCCAAGCTTGCTGTGGCTACTTCCCTGTGGCCAGTGGGGCCGGGCACCCAGGCCCTAGCCTGTGCTGCCCGGGTGCTGGGTCGGGGCCTTTTTGGGGCCGGCCGGGAGGCCTCTGGGTCGTCGTCCTCTGAGCCACTGCTGAGGGTCACTCTGTGCCGGCCCCCCTGAGGCCTGGCCGCAGGGGCCTCTGCTTGTTCCTGGGAGGCCCAGGCCTGAGAGACCGCTAGAGAGCCTGGGCGGGGGTTTGAGGACGGAGAGACCTCGGGGTCAAACAGCTGTTGGCTCGGGGGGGTCTGTGGGGCTGAGGAGATGGGTGCGTGAGGCGGGGCTGCGGGCCCCGGCCCTGCGGCCCCCAGCCCTGCCCCAGGGCAGCCCCTTGCCTGGCCCCGTGCCGGCCGCCCGCAGCAGCTGCTCCATGGCACTGGCCTTCGCCCGGGTCTCCCGGTCCAGCTCCTTGTGATACAGCCGCACCCAGTGCTGCAGCGTGTCCAGCGGGCGGTGGCCCTGTGGAGACCTGGTGAGCGGGCAGCAAGCTGGCCAGCCCGCCCAGCGCCCAGCCTCCCAGAGCTGCGGACCCACCTGCTTGGTGCGGAGGGAGACGGAGGCGCCCCGTGCCACCAGCAGCTCCGCCACCTCGAAGTGGCCGCAGGTGAGGGCGTCGTGCAGGGGCGTGATGCCCTCGCAGCCCTGACCACCCGGGTCGTCCAGTGCAGCCCCGTGGTCCAGCAGGAAGCGCACTATGTCTGCGGGGCAGTGAGGGGCGGCTGGAGACTGGGCTGCACCCGCTCCCACTCCCGCTCCCACTGACGCCCCGCGCCTCACCCAGGTGGCCGTGGTTGCGCCCGCGCCTCACCCAGGTGGCCGTGGTTGCAGGCCTCATGCAGGGGTGTCCAGCCGCAGTAGTCCCGGGGGCTCAGGGGGTGGCCCTGCGACCAGGTGGGGAGGAGCTTGGCCTTGGACGTGGACTCAAGAAGGACCCAGCTCCACCCGCTGCCTGCTCGGCCAGGCACCCACCTGCCTCACGAGGTCCTGGACACGGCCCAGCCGGCCCTCGATGCAGGCCCGGTGCAGGGGCGTCTCCCCCACATCATTGCGCCGGCCCCACTGTGGGCAAGGACGGGTGAGGGCGTGGGGTCGGTGGCCCGCCCCCTGCCCCCAGCGTGCCCGCACCTTGGCCGCCGTCCTGTGGCGGGGCAGCTCCTCCTCCAGCGGTGGGGAGCCTCGTCCAGCCTCCTCCTCTGAGGACAGCGCTGAGGTCAGCCCCGGGGCCTGCGTGGTCATCCCTCCTCCTCGGGCCCCGGCTCTGCCAGAACCTCCTCTCGCCCCCGCTGTGGCCTCCTCCCTGCCCGCCGGCCCCTCTGAAGAGGACAGTCCGACTGTCCTGTGGCCACAGGGCGGCTCCAGGACCCTCCTGGCTTGAAGCTGCATGTGCCCTTGGCCTCGGCCCGCCCTGCGGCCTGCCGGATGCACCTGACCCCGCGCACCCAGGGCAGCCCCAGGTCGAGCTCGCCAGCCTTTGGCTGTGCCGGACCAGAGTGGAGCCCAGAGCCCATGCAGCTGGGGGCCGGCCCTGTCCAGCGAGGCCCGGGGCACCCAGCCCTCACCGCTCTCCGAGAGCTCCACCTCGCTGTCCTCCGGGCTGTCGCCGTCCCCCTCATCCTCTTCATCCCCCTCATCCTGCCCAGCCACGCTCAGTTCCTGCAGCTGGGCCTCGGTGCCGGGGACCTCCTGGGGCCGCAGCCGCAGCTGCATGTGGCGGAGATGCCGCAGGACCTGCCTCTGAGGGAGGACTGTGTCAGGGCGCAGAGCCCCCCGGCGGCAGGGAGGGCGCGGGCGGGCTCTGCACCTGCAGCTGGGGCTGCGCAGCCTGCTGGGCGCAGTCCAGGGCCTTCTGGAAGCAGGGGGCCAGCAGCTCGTAGGTGTCGCCAGCCTCCTCCCGGGACAGTGCGATGTTCAGCCAGGTCTTGGCTTCCTGGGGGCGGGGGGGTGCGGTGAGGCCCAGCACAAGCGGGGCGTCGCCAGGGCACGGGGCGGCCGCATGGGACGCAGGCCCAGGCTCACCTCCAGGGCGTTGCCTGCCCGGAGCCGCAGCTCCTCCTCGTAGTGGTACACGGCACCCCGGGGGTCCTTCATGTCCCCCAAGGTGGTGGCCAGGGACACGTGGATGACGGCCAGCTCGGGCCCTGGCCTGTCCAGCGACTCAGCAAAACGCAGCTGGGGAAGCCATGCCAGTAAGGGCTGGGTGGGCATCCCTTGCCGCCCGCCGCCCACCACCTGCCACCTGCACCTGCTGCCGGTAGGCCTCTGCCGCCCGGGGGAAGTCGCCCGCCTTGGAAAACAGGTCCCCCAACTGCTCCCAGATGGCCATGGCCCCCTGGGGGTCGCCACCTGCAGGCTCCTCCAGTTGCTGCTGCAGCCGGACCACAGCCAGCACTGCGGGGGGTGGGGGGTGGGGAGGGGGCGGCTCAGCCAGTGGCCTCCAGTGGGCAGCCCAGCGCTCCCCACAGGCTCAGAAGGGACACAGGCCCCACCCAGGGTAGTGCCCAGCCGCATGGTCAGGGGGCACACACCACCTGGCAGCTCTGGCCACCGCAGGGCGACGCTGGCCCATGTGGAGACACAGCCAGCCTCCTGTCCCAGGCCCGCCCCAGCCCTGCCCTACCCTGCCCAGCTCCAGCCCAGCCCCGCCCCAGCCTAGCCACAGCCCCAGCTCAGCCCAGCCCAGCCTAGCCCCAGCCCCAGCCCCAGCCCAGCCCAGCCTCAGCCCAGGCCCAGGCCCAGCCCCAGCCCCAGCCCAGCCCAG
>JAGFMF010011709.1:170603-194550 GCA_019455555.1 Galemys pyrenaicus | reverse complement strand
CCCAGCCCAGCCCCGCCCAGCCCCGCCCAGCCCTCAGGCACTTGGAGCCCCCCAGGAGGAGGAGGCAGGGGTGGCCCTTACCATGCCGCAAGGCCCGCCCCACAGCAGCCTTCTGAGCTGGCTTTTGGGGGCCCAGCCGGTAGGCCGTCTTCAGGACTCTCTTTGAGGCCACAAAGTCCCCCACATCCTGGAGCACCTAAGGGATGGGGCAGGCGAGATTCACAAGGAGCGCCGGAGGGCCGGCTCCACCCCACCCCCCCACATCGCGCCCCTCATCCGGCCCCTCATGCCCCGCACCTGCGCCAGCAGCAGGCAGCTCTCGCTCTCCAGGCAAGCCCTCCGCAGGGCGCGCGCGCACTCCCGGGCCCCTTCCAGGCAGCGCAGTGCCTGTGCTGGCCGCCCCCCGCGCCAGTGCAGCGCGCCCAGGTTGTAGCGGGCCCGGAACAGGTCCTCGTACAGGTGGTTCTGCCTGTGGGGGATGGGCCTGAGTGTCTGCCGGGGGCCCAGCCTGGCCCCGCCCCGCCCCGCCCCGCCCCGCCCACGGTGCTGGGGGCTCACTCGGCCAGGAAGATGCTCTTGTGCAGGTAGTCGCGGCACAGCGTGGCCTCCTGCAGGCTCTCGGCGGTGAGGCCCAGGTTCAGGTACAGCCGCGTTCGCATCTCGCTCAGCTCGCGCGGGGCCAGCGTCCCTGGGGGGGACAGACTGCCCGCTCTGGCCAGGACCCACTACCTCACAGAGGGCAGCGGCACCACTGGGCACGCACCAGCCGCTGTGCCTCCCCGTGTGGGGTGCAGGCCGGCCCGAGCTTGCTCACCCTCCAGCTCCTCGTCCACTATGGCCAGGCTCCGCTCGAAGGCGGCCTGTGCCTGCAGCAGGGCGTCCCGCGACTGCCCATGGTCATGGATGTCCAGGTGCGTGCGGCCAATGGTGGCCCAGGCCCTCTGCAGCTCCGTGGGGTTGGACAGGGACTGGGCCAGCTCCAGATAGCGGTGCTGGTGCTATGCAAAGACGGCTGCTGAGACTTGCTCCAGCTGCGCACACCCGCCTGTCGCCTAACTCTGGGGGCTCCCCGCTCCCCCAAACCCAAAGGGCAGCCCAAGCGGCTCTGTGCGGCGGCTGGGGCTAGTCCCACCCAGCCGGCCCAGGCACCTGCAGCGCGGCAGGGTAGTCCTCCATCTCGGCCAGCCGCTCCCCGATCTTGCGGTGCGCCACGGCACAGCCCAAAGGGTCGCCAGCGCTCTCCAGGAGAAGCAGCTCCTGCCGGTGCTCCTGCAGAGCCTCCGGGTAGCGGCCTGGGGGCACTGGACCTCAGTTGGCCAGCCAGTGGCTCTGGGGCAGTGGTTTTGGGTGGCCAGTCCTCGAGCCCGCCCCACCAGGCCCCGCCCCACCAGGCCCCGCCCCCAGGTCCCCCCACCTGGCGCCTCAGGTCAAACACCCAGCCCCGCCCAGCATCCATCCTGGCCCCGCCCCGCCCGCAGCCCCGCCCCGCCCGCGCAGCTCGCACCGTGGCCAGCCAGCAGCTCCCCCAGCTGGTGGCAGAGGGCGGCCTCCTCCCGCGGCTGCCCACTCCTCTGGGCCTTGGCCTTGGCCTTGGTCAACTCTGCAGAGAGAAGAGGGAGGCAAGAGGCTCACCCCTCTCCGCGGGCCACCGCCCGGCCCGCCGGCCCGCCCGCCCGCCCCTACACTCACCGCGGAGCTCGCGCTCCAGGGTCATGTTCGCGCCGCGCAGAGCCGAGCCGGACTTCCCGCGCTCCCCGGCGCCCCGCCCACCCGTCCGCCGCGGAGCACGCCGGGAAGCGTGGCACGCGCGCGGAGCAGTCTGGGAGTTGTAGTCTGGGGCGCCGGTGCGGGCCGGCTGGTGAAGGACTGGTGGAGTCCTGGAGGGAGACCCTGGGAGGTGGGGAAAGGGGGCAGTGGGGTCGGGGTAGAGAGCGTTGGGGTCCCCAGCAAAACCTGCAGGTGCCACTTGACTGGGCAGTTGCGGCGCCCGAGTTCCTGGAGTCAGATAGCCACCGTCCCCGCCCCGCTCCGTGGAAGCCCCTGTTCTTTCCGGGTCTGGGGGCACCTTAAGCCGCGGCACATCACCTCCCGTCGCACCTGTCCCCCCCCCCCCCCCCCCCCCCCCCGCGTACGGCGTGCGGAGACCCTGCTCCCCTGTCTCGGCCACCCCCTTGTCCAGTGGTCGTGTCCTAGGCCAGAGGCCAGTGGGTAGGAGCCGGGTGGGCGCGGCTCCTCCTTGGAAAGAACAGCCCAGCGGGGTGGGCCGTGCCTCGTGGACAGTGGGCTGCTGGCCAGGGAGGGAGCCAGGCGCTGGACAGGGGCTTGGATCAGGTGGGCAGCCTCGAGGAGGGAGGGCTCTGCCCCCAGATTTGGAGTTGGGGCAGGACAGGGGGCTGGTGCGGCCTGAGGGGCCGGAGCCGCGGGGCTGGCCTCAGCCCAGGTCTGGGCCCGGTTTCCCTCTGAGAGGACCCAGCGTCTCTGTGCCTCAGTTTCCCCACCAGTCAGACTGGGGTGCGTCCCTGAGGCAGAGCCGAGGGTCCAGCCCAGGGGAGCCCATCCCCGAAGCCGCCTGTCTTGACGGAAACTGGCTTGAGGTTTCGAAGCACTGCTACAGACAGAACAGCCAGCAGCACGCAGACCAGAGACGTCACTTCCGACAGCAGCAAAAACACCCTCGTTCTGCTCTTTAAAAAATTAGTTTTATTAATTCTGTAAGTGTCTCGGTTGGGTGAACCGAGGGGCAGGAAGTGCGGCGGGGGCGGGGTGGGCGAGGGGACGGGAGCCCCGTGGCTCCGCTGGCTGGCCGTCCTCGGAGAGGTGGACGGGCCAGGCTCGTGGCCTGCAGGCGGGTGGCTGGGATCTTCCTTTTTGCCGCCGTGCACAGGACACCGCCAGCAATCAGAGCCTCCAGCCAGACGCACCTGTCTCCCGGCTGCCAGGCTCAGGTGACAGGCTAGGGGCTCCCTGCCCTCCGTGGGGCCACCAACCGGCTGTGCACACGGGTAGCCCGAGCCCGGGGCCATGGACGGCCCTGTGGGTGTTTCCAGGCCTGGCTGGGCCGGGGCGTTTGGCCAACCCTGCCCTCCTCCTTGGGACACTCCGTCTGCGGGTCCCCTGGACTGGGCAGCCACGGGCTGCCCCCAGCACAGGCCAAGGCTCTGCTGAAGCACCCCCCAACAGGCGCTGGGCCCACGTCCAGCCTCCTCATTCCTGAACGCTGCCCCAGCCAGGCTGCCAGCCGTGCTGGGTGCCCTGGGTTGTGCCAGGGCCATGGGGTCTCTGCACAAGGCAAGACCCTTGGTGGCCCGCCGTAGGCCCTGCAGGGCGTCCCTGAGAAACCAGGCGGGTGGGAGCAAGCAGGGACTGGAGGCGGCTCCAGCCCCAGCCCCAGCCCCTCCCTCCACCTGCCCTGGGGGGGGGCAGGGCCAGGCCAGGAGCAGCCTGCGGGTGGCCCGGCCCGTGCGGCCAGGTCAGGAGCAGAGCAGACAGTTCTTTGGTATCGAAGCAACTAAAGCCGCCGTGCCCGAGCTGCTGTCCTGAGCCTGGTGGTGGCCGAGCCCTGCCCTCCTGTCCTGGCGCAGCCTGTGGTCCTGGTGCTTCCTCCCGCCTGAGGCCTGTCCTGGATGCTCCTGCCAGGCCCAGGGGCGAGTCTGAGGCTGGGCCCCACCTCCCCCGTGAGGGGGCGTCTGCGGGGTGCTGTGGGGCCCTGAACCACAGGGTCCACCGTCGGTCCCCGAGCGGGCAGGGGAGGGCCCGCCTGGGCTTTGGCCAGCCGGCTCACTCGCTCACCCAGCAGCCCCTCCTCGGCCCCAGACGCTGCCACTGGGGCTGCAGATGGAAGCGGTTCTTTCGCCAAGTCCGCGCAACCACGGAGTTTGCTTTTTCCTGGTAAGAGACAGAAATTCACCCTGCTTTCCGAAAACACCCGCTTGGCTGGGCGGCCACGGCCTGCCTCCCCAGGAGGGTCGGGGGGACCCTGGGGCGAGTGGGGCGCCCCGGGCTGCGGAGGGCCCTCCTGGTTGTGACCCGGGTGGAGTCCGAGTCTCTCCTGGGGCGCGGGTGCAGGACGGGACAGGGCGGGCGGGCGGCGCCCCCAGGCCCAACCCGCTCTGCGGCCCACCACAGCCACGCCTTCCAACGAGACAGAGTAGGAAACAGGGAGCCTTTTTAATAGCAATCACACGCTGTCTCCAGTCAGCAAGGCCCCTGAGTCCGGCCCGGGGCCGGAGCGGGCAGCGCGGGGCCAGCCGCCAGCGGGCCGGGCCGGCGTCCCTGAGCCTCCGTCTCCTCTGCGTGGCCGGCCGGCCCCGGTGGCGGCGGCCCTCGTGCTGGCGCTGGCATGCGGCGTCCGGGGCAGCGGCGGGGCCCTACTTCTGGATTTGGAAGAGGAAGAGCCGCAGGTTGATGTTCTTGGCGGCCAGCAGCTTGTTGCACTCCACGGAGTCGACGATGGGCAGCGGCACGTAGTCGGTCTCGCTGCTCTCGTTGGTGAAGACGAAGTGGTAGATGACGGGGCTGATCTGCACGTCGTCGTAGGGGCCCTTGAGCAGCAGGAAGGAGCACTCGAGCGGGGCGGCGGCCTTGCTCTTGAGCAGCAGCTGGAAGGAGAGCGTGCGCCGGCAGGACAGGTTGGGGTTGCGCTCCGAGTCGTTGACGCGCGCCTTCAGCACCCACGTCTGGTTCAGCACGGTGAACCGGGGCGTCTCGTAGTACAGGCGCGTGATGAAGTCGTCAGTGCGGTACGGCCGGAACTGGACCTCTGCGGAGACACACAGGGCGCAGCGGCCGTCAGACGGGGCGGCGCCTGCCCAGGCCAGGAGCGCGGGCTCCGCCGGGCGGCCACCTGGACAGCTCTCCCGGCCGACCGGCCCAGCAGCGCCCACGGCCCAGGGCCGACGCAGAGGGGCCGCGCCCGCTGCCCACCCGCCCGCCCGGCCAGTGAGAGGAGCGGCCGGCTGGGAAGCAGACACACAGACAGGAGCGTTCCGAGAACAAAGCGCTTTATTGGTTCCGGTACAGACCGCAGACAGCGGGGGCGGCGCGCGGCCACAGTCCTCAGTGCAGCCCGTGGCCGAGCCCCTCCACAGGCAGGCCAGTCCTTTCCGCGTGTGCCGGGCGCCGTCAGCCACCCCGCCATCCCTGCCCCAGCCCGCCAGGACCCATGCGGCCTGACCGGGCAAGCCCGTTTGTGCCCCAGTGCCCCCGGCAGCCGAGGCAGCCAGTGACCAGGCCCTGGATGTGGGCTCTCGGCCTCTCAGGCCTGCACAGCCTGCCCGAGCCAGGTCCCTGGAGGCTGGCTGGTGGGACCGGCCGCCCACAGCTGCCCTCGACGCTGATTAGCCCCCTGGCGGGAGCCAGGCAAAGAACCAGAGCCCCCCGAGGCCGGCGCCGGCAGGTGCGGCTGCTGCTGTCTGCGTCGGGGCAGGCTTCTGCTCCCAGGTGTCCCAGCGTGTCCAAAGTGGTGGCCGTGGCCAACAGCTCACGAGATCCTGGGCACAGTCCGGCCTGCCCTTCTCTGGGCGTCCACTCCCGGTCAACAGTGTCAGCCAGGCACCTCAGCTTGTCTTGAGCCCTGGCCCTGAACGGCCTCTTGCTGGCCTCAGGAGGCCGTGGCCATGGCGCTGACCAGCCGGGCAGGCCCCGACGTGCCGAGTCCTCTTCCGGGGCTGGGCTCCGCAGGACAGGGCCCTGCCTCAGCCCCCACGCACCTTCCGCACCTGAGGCAGTGCAGCCGCAGGGAGGGCAGGCGAGAACGTGGGGCCTGGAGCCATGCGGAGGCCGTCCTGCCCGGCCTCAGCCTCCGCGCAGCGTCCCGAGGCATCTGCCCAGATGCCTGCAGCCAGGGGCAGCCCGTGCCCCAGCCTGGAGCCCGCCCCGTCCCACCAGTCCCGGCCCGGCCCGGCCCGGCCGGCCGTGCGCAGGCAGTGGGCCACGGGGCCCCTCACCTGTGTAGCCGATCTTCTCGAAGCTGAGCAGGCTGAAGATGCCGCTGTAGAGCTGCAGCTCCTGGCGGTGGCTCTGGTCCATCTCGTCCAGGATCTCCATCAGCTCGCTGCCCGTCTTGGCGGGGTGGGTGCAGGCGGCCTCGTGCAGCGGCAGCTCGTGGAAGGGGCCGTGCCACGGGCAGCCGATGCGCTTGTACCTGCACTGGGTCACTCTGCGGGGCGGGGGCGTGGTCAGGGCAGTGCGGGTGGCCCTGGGCCCCGCCCGTGGGCAGCCCGCCGGCCCACCTGTCCTGGCACTCCTCCTTCTGGTGCCTCTCCAGCAGGGCGCGGGGGAACTGGCGCAGGCAGAAGCCGCACTCGCAGGGCAGCTCGCTCACGGCCTTCTCCACGGCCAGGTTGCGGCAGCACAGGCTCTTGCTGATCTCGCAGCGGCAGTTGGGGCACGTGGCCTGCTCCTCCTTCAGCCGGGCATCTGCTAGTAGGTGGATAAAACAGCCAGCGCACATCAAGTGACCGTTAGTACACTGCGGAGAAGAAAGGGAGGTGAAGCTGCGACCTGCAGTCGCCGGGCGCCCCGGCTGCCCCGGCCGCGCGGGCAGCGGCCTCCGTGTTGCGGTCACGTGTGCCTGCGCCGCGCTGGCGGCAGAGCCCCTGCCTTCACGACGCCCCGGCCGGCAGCGCCTGAGTGCCCTGCGGGCCGGGCAGCCCTCCCTCTGGGCCCTGTGCCGCCCCGACAGCTCCGGGCTTGGGTGTGGGGAACGGGCGGGCGGCAGCCCACTGGGAGACAGACCCCCCAGCCGCCGGAGCTGTGAGGAGCCCTCTGGAGGGCACGTGTGGACGCTGGCCTTCACCGCAGGGCCGCCCCCAGGCCGGCCGGGGCTCAGGGAGGGAGGGTGAGTGAGCGGTGGACATGGGGCCCAGCCAGGGTCTCGTCCAAGCAGTGCAGGCCGCCGCCTACACCCCCGGCTTGCAACTCAGAACCCTGAGGGAGAGCCCTGGGCGGGGCTGGGGAACAGGCCCAACCCCTCGTGCTGGACACAGCTGGGCGGGCGGGGGCTGGCCCTGGAGCAGCCGGTGCAGTGCTGGCCCTGCCTGCCGGGACAGTGGGGTTAGACGGGCAGTGCGTGGCAGGGGCTGCCTAAGGCCCGGCCGCCCACAGTCCGAGCGGGGCCAGGAGCCCTGGCGGCAGCTTCTGTTGGGCGGGGCGGAGGCGCTCCGTGAGCTGGTCCGGAGCAGGGCGTCAGACCCGCGGGGGCCCGGCGGCACAGGAGCCCGCCAGAGCAGTCCGTGTGCAGATCCGCGCCTGCCCGGCCTCTCCCAGGTGGGGGCCGCAGGGACACCCGGGGCCCAGTCGGGCACCGTGCTCCAGCAGGGGGCCCAGTGGCAGGGCGGACGCTGGTGGAGAGCTGGGCCCGGGCTGCCCACCGGCCCTGGCCCTCTGGCCTGCTTCCTGAGCAGAGGTGATGGAGCCCCAGATCAGCGTGCTGAGGCCTCGCTCCAGGACAGAGTGGACAAAGTGGATGCCGCTGCCCCGGCCGCCATGAAGTCCCTGCCCACAGAGCCTCGGAAAGGGCCCCGTGTGTGAGACAGCCCCCCCCACCCAGAGCCGCCCCGAGCCACAGTGTGGCCCAGCCCAGCTGGCCACAGGGGCCACGCAGGCCCACGCCTCCCCATGCTGTGGCCAAAGGGCCGGCAGCTACTCAGGCCCTCCGTGGGGCCCAGGGAACACCAAGCCTTTGGGCCCTTTTTCAAACCTGGCATGTGTGACCCCCCCTGCACACCCAGGCCGGGCGGCCCGCCCAGCCCACACCCACACTCAGCTCCATGCTCCTCGAGCCCCGTCTGCGTGACCCCCCACCCTGAGGCTGGGCACCTGGGGAGATGACACCCCGGCCTGGACCTGGGAGGAACGGTGGCCACCTGGAGCCCCGTGTCCACACCCACAGGGCCTGGGGCGGCCCCCCAGTGGGAGGCGGCTGGCCCCCCCAGGCCAGGGAGCGCCTCGGGCACAGTGCTGCCCCGGGGCCTAAGCAGAGAGCTGGTGTGGACAGGACCAGGGCTCCCTGGCCGGGCATGGCGGGGCCAGGCCTGAAGCTGGGAGGGAGTGGGGCCTGGGTGTCCAGCAACAGTGGCCCCCCCACCCCAGGGGCCCACCAGGTCTTCCGGCTAAGAGCCTGGCGAGGAGCTGGGTCCCCCCACAAACACCAGCAGGGCCACGGCCACACCCTTATGACCGACCGACGCACCGAGCGCCGGCCGCTGCCTGCGTGGGCCTCGGAGAGGGCTGGCCCTGTAGTGCCCGACTTCTGGCGCCTGGAGGCCGAGCCCGCACCGCCCGCAGACTGGCGGTGGAGGAGCAGAGCATCTGCAGGCATCTCCCGCTGGCCAACAGCCCAGAGACCGGCGGAGTGCGACCTGCAGGCAGAGCAGGGCCCCCACCACCTGGCGGCCCCAGTGCCACACACCGGCCTGCCGGGCGCCCAATCGCACAGGTCCCCACCCAGGGTCCCCTGGCCGAAGCCCGGCACCACCCTCCCTCAGGGCTCAGGTGCCCGCCTGGCCGCAGGGTACCCTGCCCCGCACCCTCGGCAGCCCAGGGCTCCTTGCGCCAGAGGCAGACAGCGACTCGGCGCGGGCCCAGGTGCCGCTGGGTGGGGGCTCCCTGGTGGCAGCCGACACCAGGAAGGGGGGCCCACCAGACCTCAGCTGCCCACCTCCCGACAGCCTCAGACAGCTTGGTTCTCGGCACTGTGCTTCGGTTTGAGCCAGCCGAGGCCAAGTCCTGCAGCCCGGCCGGGGCCTGGCTGCTGGCAGCTCTGGCCAGCAGCAGCTGGCCCTGTGCCGAGTGGGCCAGGAAGCAGCACCAGGGGGCCGGTCTTCTTGCAGCCTGGTTCCAGCACCCTCACAGAAGGGGAGGCAAGGGGAACCCCAACTCCCCTGGGGACCCACCCTCCCTATTTGGGGCCCCCGGAGAACTGCAGGGGCTTTCACCCAGGAGGATGGACAGGCGGTGACCGGCCAGAGTGGGAAGCAGCCCTGAGGCGCACCCCCAAGGCCGAAGGGGCAGGGTGGGGAGCGCTGGGGCCCGGGGGCAGGCCGAGATGGTCCCGACCAACAGGGCACGGGTCTGACGGCGTCCCTGCAGTGCCCTCCCCACTGCCGGGCCTGGCAACCTTCCCCGAGACCTGGACCAGGCAGGATGGGTCAGGGGACAGCTAGAGTGAGTCCCTAGGCTTCCAGCCATCCAGGCCCCTGAGCTCAGCAGGACCCAGGGCTGCGTGGCCCATGCAGCCCCACAGGGCACGAGCGACCAGTGGCCTGCATCCAGCCAGCCGGCCTGGGGCACCAGGGTGAGAACCGCGGGACCACGAGGCCCTGCCCGCCTGGGGCACCTCTCTTGCCGGGACCGCAGGCCCCGCCCAGGAGCGCTCACCTGAAGGGCCGGCCCAGCCCCCACTGGCCGCCCCCAGGGCGGCCCCGCCCGGAGAGAGCTGGGGGAGCGGCCGGAGCCCCTCCCAGCCCAGCTCCTCCCGGGAAGCGGGTCGGGCAGGGGACCGGGGCGGGGCGGGGCGCGGCGCGGCGCGGCTGGGGGTGTGGCCGCGAGGGCAGCGGCGGCTGCGCCCCGGGCCTTCCAGGCGAGCCCGCGGGCCGCGCCGGCGCGGCGGACGCGGGGGCGGCGTCCGGGTCACTCCGGGGCGCGGCGGGCCGGCCAGTCGGGGCGGGCCGGCGGCCCTACCTGGTACACGGAGGCCTTGGGCAGGTCCAGGCAGACGGTGCAGCACAGCACCGAGTAGAGCCGCTCCTCCAGTTTCCCGCTGCCCGCCGCCGCCGCCGCCGCCTCGGCCGCCTCGGCCGCCCGCAGCCGCTTCTTGGGCGGCGCGTCGGGGTCTCCGGCCGCCTCCTGCAGCTGCCGGGCGCCAGCCAGGCCCGCCTCATCCGGGATCCCGGGCCCCGCCGCCTCGCCCAGCGCCGCCGCCGGCCCCGCCGCCGCCCCGGGCCCAGGCGCGGCCCCCGCCCCAGCCGGCACGGCGCCCGCGGGCCCCGCAGCCGGGCCGCCCCCGCCGGCCTCCTCGGCGCCGGACATCGCGGCCGGCGGCCCGGCGGGCGGGTGCCGGCGCGCTCCCGCGGCTGAAGTTGGGGCGCCGCGCGCTCCCGTCGCCCTCTCGCCGCTGCCGCCGCGACCCCGCCGCCCGCTCCCGGCGCCGCCGCCTCAGTGGGCCCGGCCCGCGCGTCGCCCCGCAGTCGCCGCGGCCACCGACCCCGGCGCGGCCGCCATCTTTGTTTTCGCGGCGCGCTCCCCCCGCCGCCGCCACCGCCCCCTCGGCTGCCGGTCACGTGGGCCGCGCTGGGCCAATGGCGGAGCCGCTCGGGGCGAGCCGGCGCGGCGGCGCAGCCAATGGGCGCCGAGGGGCCGCCCCCGCAGAGGGAGGTGGCGCGGCGACCCCGAGGCCGCGCTCCCGGGGCGGGGAGGCCGCGCGGGCGGGGGCGGCCCCGCGCCGGTGCGCCTGCGCACCCCGCGCTCCGCGGGCCCGGGAGGGGGGCGGCCCTGGAGCGGGGTGGGCCGAGCCGGCCTCCCCCGGACGCTGGCGCCTGGCGGACGCCGAACCTAACCCGCTGCTCTTCTCGATCCCACTGCCCAAGCTCCGGGCGGTGGCCACCGGTCACCGGGGGGTCGGGCGGGCGAGCCTTGCACAGGCGTGCGGGCAGAGGTGTCGCGAGTCGTTGTGGGGAACCTCGGACAAGGACTCCCCGCCCCCGTCCCAGCAGGCCGCCCGTGAAGGTCACTGCCCCCAGGGCCACATGCCAGACCCGGCGCCAGGGTATTCAGGGCACAGCGGTCCGGGTGCCAGGCCCTGGACGGTCTTCTCAGCGCAGGCCCTCCCGCAAGGGGGCCCGTTTTGGGAAAAGGCCAGGCTGGTGGCGGAGGCCCTCGTGGTTTCGCTCTGCGGGCCTCAGGAAGCTCCGCGAGGCCTGTCCATCCCAAGAATGGCCAGAGGACACGTTCCTGCTGAATCCCTAAGGTTTATTGGAGACCAAGCTTCCCTCTGTACCCACAACCACGAGTCAGGCTCCCTGTGTGCTTAGGACCCTGTCTTCTCCGTCCTGGTCCTGAGCTCAGTCGGAGGGTACCGTCCATGCGTCTTCCCCTGGACCAGCTGCACAGGCCCACTGGGGGAGAAACAAATCTGTCCATGCCTCAGGAACTGGCCCTCGGGAGGCCCCGGCCAGCTGCTGCCAGCAGTCACTCCCACTGCAGGCGCTGTGTGTGCAGGGCACGGTGGTAGGCCCAACTGCCCACAGCCAAGGCCCAGCGACAGACGTCCTCTTTCGGCAGCAGCAGCAGTCTGTCCTGCTCCAGCCGGCTCAGGAGGCTAGCAGCGCCCAGCATGGCACCCCCCCACATGCCATAAGTGTTGGTGGTGAAGACGGCTACAATGAGGATGGTCACTGCCACCACCAGCACCACCGCCTGGCCAGCCACGGAGCGGCCCTCGGCACCCAGGTGGTCCCCGGCCACTGCCAGCACCATGCCGCCTCCCAGGAGGAGGTTGGCGGAGGAGCGGTCTCCGTTCACCCAGTGGAAATCGAAGGCCAGGAGGGGCAGGCCGATGACAGTGGCCACCCAGGTTCCGGCGATACAGTCTTCATCTGTGCCCAGCCCTGGGGCTAGCATGGTGGTGGCAGCCAAGGCCTGGAGCAGGAAGCCAGCAGCGGCCCCTCGGCTGGCCTGTCGACAAGGGGCGGAGAAGTGGGGAGAGGGAAGCAGGCCAGGGCCTGGGGTGGGGGTTCCTGGCGGCCTGGCTCGCGGCCTCCCCCACCCGCGGGCACTCACCTGGGCGGTGCTGGCGGCTGCGTGCAGAGACACGGCTCCCAGCGTCAGGTGGGACAGGGCTGCGCTCCACTCGCCCCACGCCGCGGGGGCCATGGCGCCTGGGCCTAGCGGGCCTGGGGGGCACGAGGGGGCAGGGCGCCTGAACTTTGAGGACGCAGAAGTCCGCGATCTGGAGCCCTAAGGGCGGCTCCTCCGGGCTCCCATGCCCGGGCGGGATAGGCTCCTCCGAAAGTTCCCGGGCCCCGAGGCTGCTGGACACACTATGGGAAGAACCCGACTCGGAGCGGGCCCGGGCTGGCTCGCGGGAGCCCCGAGGCGCCGGCAGCCCCAAGCCCGGGACGCGCCGTACTCGCGGGGCCAGCCGCCCGCGCCGTCCGCCTCCCAGGCGCGGCCACGCGCCCAGCGCGCCCAGCACCAACGAGCGAGCGCGGCCAGAGCGGCGGGGCGACCAGGGCGCAGGCGCAGGAGCCGGGCGCCGGCGAGAGCGGCTCGGGGGGCGGGAGGGGCTCGACCCAGCTTCAACCCCGCCCCAAGGAGCTCGCCGCGGGGGCGGGGTAGGGCCTGGCGTGGTGGCCCTTCATGGGCGGGGCTAGAAGGGATGCTGGGGCGGGGCTTGACCGGAGGGCGGGGCTTGGGTCTGGTGGGCTGCGAGCCGGGGGGCGTGGGGAGCACTGTCGGGGTGGGGTTTGGGGGCGCTGTGACCGTGGGAAGGTTGGTCGTGGGTGGGCGGAGGACTCGCGTCTGCGGCGGGCGCCTCCGCGGAGGGCGGGAGGTTGATGGGAGCAGGGGGCGCGGGCAGGTGCCGGGGCTCCGGGGTGCACCTGTCTCGCGCGCACCCCGCCGCGGCGTGGGGCCGTGGGGGCGGCCGTCCGAGCATGCGCACCGGCTTTGCGGCGGGCGGGCGCGGAGTCCGAGCGCGGGGACGCGGGGCGGCGCGAGCGGGGCCCTCTGCCGCCCCGCGCCCCCATGTACGCCTTTTACTCGCTGCTCATCTACATTTTCTACAGCCTCTTCCGCAGGGATGGCGCGGCCGCGGCGGCCGCCGACCCCGAGGCCGCCCAGGTAAGCCGCCAGCCCTCCGAGGGCCGTGCAGGCCTGCGCCGCGCGGGTGCCGGCGCCCGGTGCGGGGCGCCGCTGGCCGAGCCCCAGGGCGACCCCCGCGGGTGCGGCACGCTCCTCACCGGCTCCCCGCTGCCTCCCAGAGTGCCCGCCGCAGGCCCGGAGGTCGCCGCCGCCCCGACCAGCCCGACCAGCCCGAGGCTGAGCTGTGGAGCGAGCTGACTGGTCTGGTCGGTAGGTGCTGTCCCGTGTCTGCAGAGGGAAGGGTGCCCCGTCCTCAGGGGAAGAAGGGGCGCAGCAGGCGCCATCTGGGGGCCTATCCGGCCGCTGAGCCCCAGGATACTCCCTTCCGGCCCAGCAGGCTGCTCCGAGTCTGGGCATGGGCCGGGGCGCGGGGGGCCCGAGGACTGCCCTGCCGAGGTCTCCCTGGAAGAGGCCCTCGTGCGCCTGGCGGAGTTCCTCTCAGCGCAGCTGGAGTCGGAAGGGAGCTGCGGGAAGACCCCCAACCTGAGCCAGGTGAGAACCGCCCGCCTCCCCCCACCCCAGCGGTGCCGGGATCCCCCTTCACCCCTCCCCTCCTGACCTGTTTTCTAGCCTGGCGATGTCCCCCCGCTGCTCACAGTGACCGGCCAGCTTCTGGCCCTCCTGGCATGGACCCGGGGCCCACGGGGAAGGCAGGCCCTGCCCCAGGGCACGCAGCCAGCCTCAGGGCTGCCGCTCCCCAGCGATGCGGGTGGTGAGTGGACCTTGGAGGGGGCTGTGCCCCACCGCGGCCTGCCGGCCTCCGTGGCCAGGCCCCGGCCAGTTCTGACCCCGGGGTCCTCCCGCCCAGGGCCCTCATCCCAAGGAGAGAGCCACCCGCTCCCATCGAGGGCTGAAGCTGGGGGGCAGCAGCCTCTCGGGCTGGAGGAGGACCAGAGGGCTTGGCCACAGCTGGAGCAGCTCATCCTCGGACAGGTAAAGGGTTGGGGCAGCGGCCTCGGGGGGAACTGGACCGAGGCTCCATCCTGAACCCCTTCCTCCAGCTGGAAGAGCTGAAGCAGCAGCTGGGCCTGCAGGAGGAGGAGCTGGACCGCCTGCGCCTGGGCGTGGTGAGGGCTGGTGGGGAGGAGGCGGGGGGGGGGGGGCTGCACCACCACCAGTCTCAGGCCTAGTTCTGAGGGCTCCCCTCTTCTACAGGGAGCAACGGACTCGGAGAAGAGACNGGGGGGGGGGGGGGGGCGGGGGGGGGGGGGGGGGGGGGGGGGGGGCTGCACCACCACCAGTCTCAGGCCTAGTTCTGAGGGCTCCCCTCTTCTACAGGGAGCAACGGACTCGGAGAAGAGACTGCAGCACCTCACTCTGGAAAATGAGGCCCTGAAGCAGAGCCTGAGCCTCACTCGGGACCTGCTGCTGCACTGGGGCCCCAGCCCTGCCCCCAGGGACCCCCAGGTATCCTGCTCCTGAACCGTGGGGCTCCCTAGGTCAGGGCCCAGCTGGCCCGGTTCTTAAGCGCTGGGCACGGGATGGTGGCCAGGCCTCGGGAGGGCCCGTGTAGGCTTCCTGTTGAGGGGACTGATGCGGGGAAGGTGCCCACACCACCCCCTCTCCCCAGACACAGTGCCAGAGAGGGGCTCAGGGCGGGGGCTGGACGGGCCACTGCCGGCCTGGCCTGGGGCTCCTCTCCAAGCCCGAGGGGCCCTGAGTCCCCCTGCACCCTACACAGGGGGCGGCAGAGGCTCTGGGGCAGCTCCAGGGCCAGCTTCGGGAGGCCCAGGACACCACGGAGGCCCTCCGGGAGCAGGTGGGTGCCGGGCCAGGGAGGGCTGGCCGCTGCGGGGCCACCTCAGTCGGGCCTGGTGGGCCCTGCTCCTCAGTGACGGGTGGGTTGGGGGCAGCTGGGGGTGCAGGAGGTGCAGCTGCAGGGCCTGCAGGGGGCCCTCCGGCAGCTCCAGCAGGAGAAGGAGCAGAACTGCAGGAGGGAGCTGCGGCAGGTGCACGGCCAGCTGGCAGGTAAGAGCGGCCCCGGGGCTGGGGGGGCCTTGGGGTGGGGGTGCCCTCACCACCGCTTCCCCCACAGGGCTTCGCGCGCGGATGGCCAGCCTGCGGCAGGGCTGCGGGGACCTCCGGGGGCTGGTCAGCACCTTCACCCAGAGCTGCCAAGGCTCGCTGAGCGAGGCACGAGGCCAGGTCAGCCCCGGCACGTGCACCTGATGGCCTCTGCTGCCTTTTTGGGGGTCCCTGTTCTTTCATCCAGCCCATCCTGGGGAGACTCATCCCGATGGGAACTGCGACCCTGGATGTGACCTTACCTGCAGGCCCTGTCCTTGTCCTGTGCAGACCGGGTGACTTCCTCAGGGGACATGGGGCGTCCCTCTTGCTGCTGCCAGACCCCAGCCCCGCCCCTGACCTCTGGGCGACGCCCAGGGCTCCAGAGCACCCGCCTGCAGGCTGCAGGGGAGGGTGCCTGCCCCACCCAGGTCCTGGCCACCTCCTCATGCCCTGTCCCCCCAGGTGTCCTGGGCCCTGGGGGCGCTGTCAGCCGGAGGGCCCGGGCCTCGGGCTCTTGAGGAGCAGCGGTTCGGGACCCGTTGCCCAGGGCGGCTGCTGGAGCTCAAGGGTATGGGGACCTGCAGTGGGGTGGGAGGCTGCGGGGGGGAGGGGGGCCGAGCCTCAGGGCCTCCCCTCCCCCCAGGGAACATCCGAGTGCTGTGTCGGCTGAGGCCTGGGCCATCCTCCAGCCTGGTCAGCTCAGAGCCCGGTCCTGGCGGCACGGTCACCACCTGCTATCGAGGGCGCCAGCGTCGCTTCCGCCTGGACTGGGTCTTCCCTCCGGACGCCAGCCAGGAGGAGGTGATAGCCGCTGCGCCCTTGCCGCTGCCCACAGGGACGCTCAGCCACTTGCTCCTGCCCCCTGCCCCGAGAGGGAGCTGGGCCAGCCAGGACCCCCGCCAGGGCCCCACCTGCCGCAGACTGTGCAGCCAGAGGGCTTGCATCCCAGGGTCTCACAGGGGAGCTGGCCCCAAGGACGGCTCTGCTCAGAGACGGGCGGGCCCCAGCCCTCCACGGGCTTGCATGGGCCCCTCCCCAGGGCCCATCCAAGCGCAGCCTCGGCCTCCACTGGTGGCCAAGGCAGGCAGCAAGAGCAGGCCAGCACCCACACCTCAGCCCAGCCGGCCACAGGCCCTGGGTGGAGACTCAGCGGCAGAAGCGGCGGTGGCTGTGCAGTGCCCGTGGCTAGGCGTCCCCTTCTGCGGTCCCACGGGGTCTCACCCCTCTTGGCTCATGGGCGTGGCTCGTCCAAGCAGAAGCCCCGCTGCATCTGGCCCTGTGGCGGTGCCCCCCTGCCCGGTGACCACACCGGCTTTCCTGGACTTGGCCTCTGCAGTAGGGAAGCTGACCATGGTGTGCCAAGAGGCTGTGGCTGGCACCCGGCTGAGGGGCGTCTGCTGCCTTTCTGGCCCCCAGGGCCATGCCGCAGTCCTGTCCTGCGGAGGGTCCTTGGTCCTGGCCCAACTTGAGGAGCTCCCTCCACAGCAGGTCCAGTGTCCTTGCCAGGCTCAGGCCGCCCCTCACCTGCAGGTGTTCAGCGAGCTGGAGCCGGCCGTGCTGTCCTGCCTGCGCGGCTACAGCGTCTGCGTCTTCACCTACGGCCAGACTGGGGCTGGGAAGACCTACAGCATGGAGGTGCGGAGAGGGCGCAGGGGCGGGGCTCCCGGGCGGGCCCAAGGCAGCACCTCACCCTGTCCCCAGGGCCCGCCTCAGGACCCCGGCATAGCCCCCAGGGCGCTGCAGTCCCTGTTCCGGGAGATGGGGACCGTGGGGCAGCACCGGGTGTCGCTCAGCATGCTGGAGATCTACAACGAGGCCGTCAGGTCAGGCCGCCTGTGCGCCCCCGCCCCTGCCCCTACCGGGCATGGCCGCTGGCCCCTGAGCCCGCCTCTCCCAACAGGGATCTGCTGGCCCCGGGGCCTCCCGAGCGCCTGGCCGTGCGGCAGGGCCCCGCAGGCCAGGGAGGGGTGCAGGTGGCAGGCCTCACCACCTGGGATGTGCCCAACCTGGAAACCCTGCACCAGGTAAGAGTGCCCGACCTCGCTGCTCTCTTCCGTGTCCCGCCCACGCCCGAGCCTCGTCGCTCCGCCTCTCCAGATGCTGAGCCTGGGGAGGAGCAACCGGGCCACGGCCGCCACCGCCATGAACCCGCGCAGCTCCCGCTCCCATGCCCTCGTCACGCTGACGCTGCGTGGGGCCGCCCCTCCGCGCGGTCCGGGCACCGCAGGTACCAAGGCGCGCGCGGAGCCCCCGCGGCCAGGCGCGCGGCTGGCCCCTCCACGCCCGCTGGCTCGCCCGCAGGCACTCTGCACCTCGTGGACCTGGCCGGCTCCGAGCGCGCCTGGAAGGCAGGGGCGGCCGCCGTGTCGCCGGGAGACCGGGACGGCGCGCAGCGGCTGCGCGAAGCCCGCACCATCAACCGCTCGCTGCTGGCGCTGGGGGGCGTGATGGCGGCGCTGCGGGCCCGCCGGCCACACGTGCCCTTCCGCGACTCGCAGCTCACGCGCCTGCTGCAGCCGGCGCTCGGCCCCGGCGCCACCGCGGTGCTGCTGCTGCAGGTGAGCCTGGCGCGCGCGGCAGGCGGGCGGGCGCCCCGGCCCCGCGCCCGAGCTCAGCGCCCGCCCCGCAGATCTCCACCCGGCCCGAGGACCTCGGCGAGACCGTCTGCTCGCTCAAGTTCGCCGAGCGAGTGGGGCAAGTGGAGCTGGGGCCGGCCCGGCGCCGCCGCGCCCCGCGCTCTGGGACCCCGTCCTCTTTCAGCACCGACACGCCCCTCACCGGGACCCCCTGTGCCCCCACGCCGGCCCCCGGCAGCCCCCCCAGCCCCGCCCCCGGGAGCGGCTCCAGCGCCACCCTCCCGCCCGCAGAGGACCCCTCCCCCTAGACTGCCCAGTCGCTCGGCGGGCGCGGAGAACCTCAGCCCCGCCTCGTGCCTCGCTGCTGGACTGCCAGAGCGCCCGGCTCCGTGTCGGGCCAGAGCCGGGACTGTCCCCACTCAGCCCCGCCCCCAGCTCCCCTTATCACCGTTTGCTGTTATCAGGCACACAGCAGGGGACCCCGGCCTCGGAGGCCGCCAGCGTACTCCAAAAATCAGACTTGGCGCTAAAGTGTCGTTGGTTTCTTTACTGCTCCCGGCCACGGGAGGGGTCCCCCACTCCCCGCAGCTGTGGGGGGCAGGGCATCTCCAGGCCCAGCTGTGGGGAGGGCAGTGACAGGTACTGATGGATGGGTGGGCGTGGATCTGAGGACGGCCAAGGAAGGGCGCCCAGGCGCGTCCTGCCCCTGCTGCCACCGGGTAGACGTCCTTCTGGTCCCAGTGGCCAGCCCCCACCACCCCATCTGGCCCCCTCCACCAGCAGGGGGAGCGCCGGCCCACAGCGAGCCTCACAGGCTGCACCACGACAGCAGCCAGCCAGGGCCAGGGGCAGCCGGGTCCCGAGGGTGGCTCCCCCACACGTCGTAGATGCTTTTGTTGGGTGGCACCCCCTGAAAGAGGGCATCGAGATCCCAGAGCAGCTCCGGGGGAGCACGTGTTTCAGGGGGCACCCCCCAGTAGGCCGGGCTGCTTGAGGGTGGGCACTGGGGGCAGGAGGTGGGTGGCAGAGGGGCCAGGGGCATCACCACATTGGGTGTGTAAATGGGCAAGTACGAGGTGGGCAGCTGCCCCCAAAGCGAGGCTCTGTGTCCTCCACTGGACAGCGCCCCGGGGACGGGGGCGCCCTGCACTAAGTGGAGGGGCCAGGCCCTGGGTGCAGGGGAGAGGGGCGGTGGTCTGCTGGCTCTGGCCTGGGAAGTCTCCTCCGCCCTGGGAGCCCACGGAGGCCGCTTGGTGGCTGGGGGAGGACTGTGCCCCGAAGGCTCTGAAGTGCCCGGGGAGCCTGTGGGAGCTGGGCAGCCTGAGGCCGGCGGGGGCGCGCTTGCGCCCTGGCCCGGGTCCGCTAGCAGAGACTTGATGCTGAAGCCTTCGCCGGACCGCGGCTGGGGGCTGGGCGGGCGGTAGGGCCGGCCGTGCAGCACGTAGGGGCCCAGGTCCTTGGCGAAGGCGCCCCGCGAGCCCCGGCTCTGCCAGCGCCGGCACAGGGCCGTGTTCTGCAGCCGCAGGGCCTCGGCCGGGATCAGGCTCACGTCCACCGCCCAGAAGTTGCCCTTGGCCTGGGGCTTCGCGGGGTCCTTGGGCACCTGGGGGGGGGCAGGCTTGCGTGGGGCCGCGGATCGGGACTCGGGTCTCCTCCCCCGCCCCGCGCCCGCCCCACCTTGCGGAAGCACGGGTTGGAGGAGAGGTTGTGGCGGATGGAGTCCTTCCAGCCGTCGTAGTCGTCCCTGAAGAAGGGGAACGCGGCCTGGACCTGACGAATGATCTGGAACCGCACGACGGCGCCCCGTGAGCCCGTGCCGGGAGCCGCGCCGCCCCTCCCCCACGGCGGCGCCCCCCGCGCCGTCCGCGCTGGAAGGGAAGGCGGGGACCCGCGGGAAGGTCGGGCGCGCCCGCACCCCGCCCCGCGGCCGGCCGCCTCTGGCCCAGGGCTCAGCCGGGTGAACGGCCAGGGGCGGTGGGGCGGGAGGAGGGCGGCCCGGGGCAATGCAGGCCGCAGAGCTGGGCGCGGGACGCTCACCTGGGCCAGCTTCAGCCTGCGGGAGGGGGCGGCCTGGATCACCAGGGCGATCATGGCTAAGTAGGTGTAGGGAGGCTTGTCATGCCGCGAGTATCTCTTCTTCCTCCTCCTGGGGGACTGAGAGGCGGCCTCGGCCCCGGCGAGCCCCTGGCCCGGGCGGCTGCGGGGCCCCATGCGCGGAGGCCGGCAGCGTGCGCAGGGCCGGGGCAGGCGCTGCGGGCGGCGGGACGGCGGGGCCGCGGCCTTTATCATTCGGATGGCGGGGGAGGGGAGGGAGGGCTTCGCGCTGGGGGAGGGGAGCTGCCGAGGGCAGCCACAATTAGCAGGTTTTGGTTAAATCTGGAGGGGAGGGGCAGGGAGGATTCCAGAGGGGGCTGAGGCCATCGCCCCAGCCTCATTCCTCACCTTTGGGGCGTCCTTCCGCTGCCTGGGTACCCCCTAGGGGCTGGAAGGGAAGGCCCTAGGCAGGCCCCCGCACCCCGAGGCTTCATGGGTGGGATAGACCTCAGACCCCCACTTTACAGCAGGGGCGGTTGGGCCGAACCATGGGGCCTGCTGAGTTCAAGGCCAGCAGCCTGGAGAGGTGGTCTGGAGGACGGCCTGGAGGACACCTCAGGGACAAGGAGGGACACGCGTGGGCCGGCCCTTGGCCCAGAGCCACTTGCTTCCCCTCCCAGCCTAGCGGGCTCCCTGTCACCCCCCAGGTGCACTCCCTCGTGGGGGACTGCTACGCCCGGGGACTCTGGCTCCACAGCATCCCTCCCCTTGCCCCCAGAGAGGAGGCATCCACCCCCTTGGTACTGGGCCCCTCGAGGCCAGGCCTTTCCATTCCACAGGGGTTCGGGCCCTTCTAGCTGGGGAGCATGGACAGGCCAGTGCCCAGTCCCCAGTGCTGGGTAGACCTGGGGGTCTCTGCAGGGGGTGTAAGCAGGCTTAGGGCAGCTCCAAGGTGCCAGTCACCTGCAACTCAGCGGCCACCCCTGAGCCCTGACCTTTCCTGCCCGTCCCTGTGCTGGCCATCGCCTCTGTGGCTCTGCCCTGGTCAGTCACGGCGGGTGCTGTGCGCTGTCCCAAAGCCCAGCTGCCTGCCCTAGAGATCAGGCAGGGGGCCCGTGCCGGCAAACCCCCACCCTCCCGGGCCATTTCCCCTCGCAGGGGCTGGGGGCGGGCCAGCTGTGTGCCCTGCAAAGTGCAGTCAGCCTGGCCCCTAGTGGTGACGCCTGTGGTGCCCCGTCCCCGCGGTGCTTTCCGACCCTGCCTTCCCTTCCATTCCTTTCTGTCCCCAGAGTGCCAGTCGAGGGCGCCCGTTTAGACCCCACCAAGAAAAGCACTGTGTGAGGCCGTCACAAAGGAGGTCCAGGGAGGGGGCTCAGCCAGGGGCGTTCCCGCCCGCCGACGGCTGGTGGGACCCTCACTTGGAGTGAACCCCCGTAACGGACTTCTTTTTGAGGGGCGCACTGCGGGACTCTTGCCGCTGACCCCAGCCCCGCCTGGCCAGCAAGCGAAGCGCTCCTGCCCGCCTGCTTTTCTTGAAATGAGCTGACGCTGGTTTTAGCACCGCATGTCTCAGGCGTGCGGCTTTAGGTTCCCCAAATCTTCCCCACGGGCGCCCTGCGCTCGCCCCCAGAAACCACTGCCCGCTCGAGCCCGCGGCGCCGCGTCCCGAGGCCCATCTCGGCCCCGCGCTCCGCCGCCTCCTCGCCCTCAGCCCCAGCGGCAGCCCGTCCCCACGCGACCCTCGCGCTCGCCGCCCGCGCCCCACTGCTCTGCGCAGTGCGGCCGCCTTCCGCCGTTCTCGAAAACCCCGGCATAGAAAGACAACTTCCGTCGTGGAAGGCTTTGGAGTCTCCGTCCTTTCCCAGCCCCGCCGCACGCCCCCAGGACGCCCAGACTTAGGAGATGCCCGGCGCCCTCCGCGCTGTCCAGGGGCGGGCCGGGCGGAGCAGGCCCCGCCCACCCGCCCAGCGGCACACCGACTTCGGAGCAGGCCCCGCCCCTCCTCCCCAGTGACCCCGCCCAGCAGCTCTCCACTTCGGGGCAGGCCCCGCCCCACTCACATAGCCCCGCCCAGCAGCGCTGACTTGGGGCAGACCCCGCCCCATAATTCCCGCCCCCAGTGGCCCCGCCCCCGCCCGTCCAGCAGTATCCTACTTCCGGCTCTCGGTGGCGCGGGCCGGAAGTGTAGTGTTGCCATGGCGAGGGCCGCGCTCGGGGCCCGCCCCCGCGGCGCCCGAAAGTGCTCGGAGCTGACTGAGTGGGCGGCGGGATCTGATAGACCGCGCGCCGAGATCTGTGCGGGGCGGAAGGTAGGGGGAGGGCGCCGGGGTCCGCGGTGGGGAGGCCCGGCCGCGTGGGGCGGGGTGGGGGCGGGGGCGGCCGGGCCGCGTGGGGCGGGGGCGGTCAGGCCGGCCGCGTGGGGTGGGGTGGGGGCAGGGATGCCGGGGCCGTGTGGGGCGGGGTGGGGGCGGCTGGCCGGGATGGCTGGACGCTGAGCTGGGGGTGCGGAGCTAGCGCCGGGGGGCGGCGGCAGGCAGGGGCTCGGGATGGGCGATCTCCGGAGCGCCGCGGGCGCTGCTGACGAGGCCGCGGGGCCCTGGGGTGCAGGCCGCGCTGTCGGGAGGCGGCTGGATTTCGCCGGGCGCCCTGTAGTCAGCTCGGCAGCCCCGAACTGCTCGGCGCCGGGACGGCAGCGGGGGCTGTGGAGGGGAGGCCGGCTCGCGGGCCCTGGAGCTAGGCCAGAGGAGAAACCGGAGCCTCCAGCGCGGCCGCCGGGCTTAGGTGGCGCCACGGGTGGGTCCCGCCGCCTCCGGGTGGGCTCCGCCGAGGACCCTGGGGGACGCCACTGCACACGGGGCTGGTCTCCACCCAGAGGGGCCTTGGCTGTCCCGGGGGGCCGGTCCCCCTGGGGTCCACTTCCAAGGGTGCCCGCAGGGGAGGGGCGTGCCCTAGGAGCCGTGCCAGGCTTGGGGACTGCCCCTGCAGCCCTGCGCCTGCTCCTGTTTGGACAGTAGCTGAGGGTAGCGGTGTGGGGGCACCACCCCGGCCTTCCGGCCCCTGGTTTGGCCCGCGGGAACCTCCGGGTGGGTCTGTGCTCCCGCAGGGTTGGGTTTTCCGGGGACTCGGAGAGGCTTGGACCAGGCAGCACGTGCGGGCCTCTTGAGGGGCCAGCTGCCGCCCACCGCGCGTTCTGGAGCGGGCCTGGTCTTGAGCCTGTCCCCACCGCGCCAAGCCGTCCTGCAGCCTTCAGCGCCCTGCCCAGGACCAGGTGCTGCCACTGCCACTCCTGAGCTGAAGCTGAGCTTCTTGGGTTCTCTCACCCCCAGGCGGTGTGCAGCCTTCTGGGGCCCATCCCAGGCAGCCCTCACTAGCCACGCCTCTGCCACCCCGCCTTGCCTTGTGGCTCCTCCCATCCTGCCCCTGGGCGCTGCCACTGCCCTGGGGCAGTGTGACTGTCCGAGGCCCTTCCCCTGCCCTCCTTGGAGCCTGCCTCCTGCACACCTGCTTTCTGACTGGCCTCTGCCCCCACGGCCTTGGTGCGTGTTGGCGTGCCCTCTGCAGGAGCCGGAAGGGAAAGCCCCTGTCCAGGTCTGCGGCCTTGGGCAAAGCCTGACCAGACCAGGGGCGGACAGAGCACTGGAGGTTACTGGCAGGTGCTCCCTGTGGTGCAGAGGGTCAGATGGATTCTAGATACATCCTCCCCTGGTGGCCGGAAAGCAAAGGTCAGGGGCATGGCGTGGTGGGCGCCCCACTGGCGTTTTTGGGAAAACATTGGGGAGGGGAGAGGTGAGGGAGACCCAAATGGGCCTGGCACTGGGCAGAGGCTGCTGGCTATGCAGCTGAGGGCCTGGATCCTTCTCCCAACTCCCGCTCCCATGATGGGGGGATTCCCTACACCCCCATGGGACCTCACTGGGTGTGGGTGTGGGGCTGTGTGAGCTCACAGACCCGTCCTGCAGACCCTTCTCTGGTGTGGACAGAGGGGAGCGTGATGGGCGATGGCCTCTGGCCTCTGATGACGGGGGCAGCCATTCACACAGCCCTCCTGCCCCACCTGGGACAGATGCATGGTCCTGCCAGAGTCCCCTCTGGGCAGTGCTCTGGGTAGCTCTGCACTCTGAGTGGGGCTGTGTCGCATAAAATGGGTGGACAGAGCAGGAGGCTGGGTGGGAGGGTGGACCAGCTGCTCACCTGCCTGGGCCCTGAGAAGGGGAGTCACCAAGCCCTAAACCAAGTGCTGAGCAGGACAGCACCCACAGGGGCCTGTGGGCCCGAGCCCAGCCAGGGCAGGCCCGGCAGAGGACGGTCAGTCTTGGTCTCGCCTGCACACAACTGTGGGAGCCCTCGGCCTCCGGCGACAACCGCGGTTCACCCGACAGACGGGGACAAAGAGCTCGCTGTGGCCACAGGTGGGGCTGCCTCGCCCAGACGGCTCAGTGGTGGCCGCCGCCGGTCCCCAGCGGGCTGGG
>JAGFMF010011709.1:130969-170550 GCA_019455555.1 Galemys pyrenaicus | reverse complement strand
CCGTGTCCACTGCTCTTGAGCTGCTGGCGACACCAGCAACAAGCAGCAACTTGGGACGCCGGCCAGGGCCTCTGGGCCCCTTGGGCGTCAGGGACAGCCCGAGGCCCGGTCTCTGCAGCGCCCTCGGCTCCTGCGGCCCTCGGAGGCGGCTCTGGACGCTGCCTTTCTTCTTGCAGCTTCTGGCCCTTCTTCTTTCCTGGGAGGTGCACAGTCTGTCTGGGTGCTGGGACCCTGGCTTATATCCTCTTCCAGGGTGCCCCACCCACAAGTCTGACTGGACCTTTTGTCACTCCTGTGGCCGATTGGGCCACTTAGCACCAATCAGCTCAGAGCTTGAACCTGATTGGTCCATCCTGTGATCCAAGAAGTCTGCAGTTGCATAAAAGGGCTCTGAGCCGATCATGGCACAAATGACTGGGGTGGGCCTCAGTGCTGCTGCTGGCTCAGACAGCTGGGGGCCCTTGGGTGCCTCTCAACCCCCAATTCCCAAGTGCTTCCTGCAGCTGGCCTGGGCTCACCTCTGAGAATGTCTTGGGGAGGAGAGCATAGGGCATGGGAAGCCATCAGGGTGCCAGAAGCCACGGGGCAGCCGGGTTTCCAGGGGCATCTTGCGCAGCAGCTGGTGAGGGTGGTGGATGGCGGGCCAGAAGGCCAGGTCCAGGCTGTGTCTGCTGACCAGACAGGGTGCAGGCTCCGCCTAGGCTCCCCCAGCACCTAAGACTGCAGTAGCACCCCTGGTGCCCCCGGGGACGGGCAGCGGCGGGCCACGAGCGTGTCCCGGGCGGGCCCGTCGGCAAGGTGCTCCCAGCGGGACGCCCTGCTGCTGCCCCAGCCCAGCGGTGCAGGTGCGGCCGGCCCTGGTGCAGACCCCATCTCTTGGCACTTAACCAGTGCGGTTCACCGCCGCACGCCGCCGCACGCCGCTGCGCCGGCGGCGCCCTCCTCACAGCTGGCGGAGGCGGTCCCTGGACCTGCGGGGTGGGGCGCGCGCTTTGCGCCCGGTCCTGCGCGTGTGCCCCGCCGGCTTCTGTCTGCGTGGCCCCGCGCCTGCGCCGCCTCCCGAAGGCCAGTGTGCCCTGCTCTGGCCTTCCCCTTGGGGCAGAGGCCCACACTGGCCCTACCTGGGCCGCGTGACAGCCCAGCCCTTGGCGGGAAGACTGCGGCTGCTGCGCAACTCTTCGGGTAGCTGCCCAGGGACCCCCGCGGCCCTCTCCGCGCGCGCTCCTGCTGGGGTTCTCCAGCGCTCGGCCGACACACAAGCCCGCTGACCGCTCCGTGCTGTCCCCACACACTTTAGAAGGACAAGTCTGTTAGGAATGGAGAAAGGGGGCTGCGGTCGCGCCCATGGGGTGCGCCCTTCTGCCCACGCAGGGCCCGACCCAGTCACCTCCCTCTGGCCGCTGTGGCCAGGGGGCAACTCAGCCCTTCCTGCACACCCAGCTAGCCTGGCCCTCGCTCTGGCCTGGACGTTGTGGGTGCCGGCCAGAGGCTGCCCTGCGACTACAGGCGCAGGTGTTGTTTTCTTTAAGACTCATTCACAGGGCCTCCCTGGTGGTGCCGTGGGTTGAGTGCGGCGCTGTGAAGCATCCGCAGCACAGCAGTGTGTGAGCTCGATCCCCGGCCAGGGAGGGACCCACGGGGCGGCAGACTCTCCTGTCTCCCGCTGCCCCTTCGGCGGTGTGTTTCAGTCCCTCTGCCTGTTCTGCTCCCCACTGTCTCTGGTGAATCCTCTCACCTCTTACCTCTGGCCTGTGCCCCAGCTCTAGTGTGCAAAAATAAATAAATCTTTAAAAAATAAAAACAACTTATTCACGCACACAGGAGCCAGGTACAGAGCAGAGGTGAGAGGACTCCCCAGAGACAGAGTGGAGAGCAGAACAGGCAGCTCCACTGTGGAGGGAGCAGTGGGAGACAGGAGAGGTCTGCTGTCCTGCGGTCAGCTCCTGGCTGGGATGGACTCAGGCTGCAGGGGTGGCCACATCTGCTCTTTTCTCTGGAAGCACCTGTGCACCCAGCCCGCCGGGCAAAGGCCGGCGCTGCACCTAGCGCTGCCCAGAGCCCAGCCTGCCTGCTCCCCGCGCTGCCTAACCCCGCAGGCAGAGGGGCCACTGCCCGGCCGTGGAGCGGCCCCTGCAGGGCCTGGGCTCCCCAGCGCCCTGGGGGCAGCTGGCGGTGGGTGGGGCCTCGGCCCCCGGGGGCCTCCCGTCCAGGGACCTTCCCTGGCCCCACATTCCAGTGTGGCCAGGCCCTCGCGTCTGGGACAGCGACTCTGTCCCGGGCCCAGCCCAGGTGGCCGCACCAGCCCCGCCCTCTGCCCCGCACGCACCGAGGGCCTCTTCCGGGGCCCGCTTGTGTGTGGACAGGCAGGGCTTCCTGGCTCATCGTCTCAGGGAAGGCCCCTGGACAGGCCGCCCTCAGCTCCATGGCCTGTCCTGGTATGACTGGGGGCCGGCGGGCCACAGGCCTGCCAGCACTGGGCTGGCCCCCGCGGCCGCTGCCTGGCCCCGCACTCCAGGTGGTTCCGCCCCGCGGCTGGGAGCTACAGTAGTCGCCAGTTATCTCTGTTTGACATTCCAGGGAGGCCAGGCGGGCAGTTTGTGGACTGGGTGGAGCTGCCCGGCAGGTGTGGTGCGTGGTGCGTGCTCAGCCAGGTGCCTGGGGTCGGCTGGGTTGTTTCCGGGCAGCGGCGGTGGCTGGTGAGGGGTGGTGGCGGGTCGGGGTGGTGGTGGGGTTGGTGGCCCGGGGACACCCCTGCGGAGGCTGTCCTGGGGGCCGTGCTGGACCCCGGGCTTCCCCAGGCAGGGCAGCTGCCCAAGGTCACAGAGGGCTCAGGCCTCAGGACGCCATCCCCAGCTGGGGTGAGGCCAGGCCAGCTGCTCCGGGGCGCGACAGGCCATGGGGGTGGGGGGCCAGGTGGCTGGCTCCTGGGGCTGGGCCGTCACAGCGCGGGCAGACGGACACTGGACGGCCTCGGTGTGGCCTCTGCCCCACGGGCAGCGTCCCCAGGGGGCACGCAGGGGATGGCGGTCGGGCGGGTGTGCCGGGCCCCAGGCAGCCATGCAGGCACCCCCTCTGGCCGGGGCCCTGGCCTGTGCTGTGGCGGCCGGCCGGGCTCGGGCGCAGTCCGCGGTGGGAGAGTGCTGAGGCTGGCGGGTGACCTGGGCCGCAGTGCAGGAAGGGCCTGACCTCACTCCACCTGGGCCCGGACTGCTCCTTCCAGACCCAGCAACGCTCACTGGGGCCCCCGCCCAAGTCTGGCCAGAGCGAAGCCTGGTCAGATGAGGGGCTCCCGGGCAGGCCGGACTCTGGGGGCACCTGCGGCTAGTACTCCTGGGGGGGCGTGGCCGGCGGGACAGCAGGCTGGACACTGAGCAGGACGCGCTCCAGCATCGCTGCCTGCAGCCACTCCTGGCCCTGCTCCCGCCTGGCCACCGAGCCTGCTGCCCACCCGGAACCCACTGCACCCGGCTGAGGCCTCCAGGGCCTGTGGGGCAGGAGACCCTGGGGCAGTTTGGCGCCCTGGTAGGGGCCCTAGCTGCCAGGGCCTCTGGGCAAGAGCCCTGTGTCCTGAGCTGCAGCCTGCAGGCCCTCTCCGGGGCGCTGAGGGAGGGGGCGTAGGGGGCGGTCCTGGTGTCCAGGGCACTGCCGGGTGGGGAACGGCTGGCCGCACAGGGCAGGCCCCACCACCCGTCTGCAGCCCTGCCCCTGCCCGTGGGGCACCGGGGCCTGACTGCCGCAGCCTCCCTCCTCTGCCTGCAGGGACCAGCCCCCACCACCTGCCGGCCGGCCCAAGGGCAGCCCCTCTGAGGACGCCCTGCAGACGCCTGCTTGGAGTTCCCCGGGGAGCCCAGTCCCAGGTCGGGGAGCCCTGCCCACCAGCCGCAGCCCCTCAGGGGTGCCCACTGCCCTGGAGGACAGACTGGAGGAGGGAGAGGGCGGGAAGCCAGCCCTACCCCGCGCCTGAGGCCTGGGAGCAGAGGGCCCTCCTGCTGGCCACCTGAGCCCCCATCCCCCTGGGAGGTGCCAGGAGCCCCGTCCTGTGGCCCCCTGAGCGGTCAGCTTCAGGCCTGTACTGAAGCTGGTTGGTCACAGCGCCCCAGTGCCTCCCGCGTGGCCCAGCCCGTGCCCTTCGGGCGGCCCCCACCGGCCGTGGGCGGGCCCCAGCCCAGCCTCACCAGGGGCGGAGGGCACCTGGCTGGAGGGGGTGATGCCCTGGAGGGGGCCCGTCCAGCCAGCTGCCCCGCCCCCCACGCCCTGCGCCGCGCCCCCGGCCGGCCGCCCCCGCCATGGCCGAGCACCTGGAGCTGCTGGCGGAGATGCCCGCGGTGGCCCGGATGGGCGCCCAGGAGCGGCTGCAGCTGGCCCAGCGCCGGCGTGCCCGGCAGCTGAAGCTCTGGGCCCAGGCTGAGCGGCAGGCGCAGGGCGAGCCGGGCTGCAGCGTGCAGGCGGCCAGCCGCAGGCCCCGGAGGCGCGTCCACTTCCCCCCCAGCGTGGCCCTGCTGGAGGCCACTGCCCGCAATGACCTGGAGGAAGGTGAGTGGCCGCGACCCAGGCAGTGCGTGGTCAGAGGCTGTCCGCGGGTCGGAAAGGGGAGCCTGGCCGGGTCCTCAGCTGCTGACCTGCACGTGCTTCGAGGCTGCCCGGGGAGGGGCAGCAGGCGGGGCAGGCGTGTGCTGGGCACGGCTGCCTGCCAGTTGTCCGGGCGGCCTTGGGGGTCTGGGGGGGCCACTTGGCACTCCCGCTCCAGTGGGGCAGGGGCCAGGGGAGTGGTGAGGGGCGGGGTCCTCTGGGGAGCAGCAGGCGAGTCTGGTGGGCAGGTGGTTGGGGGTGGTGCCAGCACCTGGCTGGTGGGGACAGCGCAGGGCCCGGTGGGCTGCCCTGGAGGCCTGAGGCTGGGGCTCGGGGCCTCCCCGCTCAGTGGTTGACCAGGTGCCCTCCGTGGGGACAGCGCTGGCCTGTTTGTGGCCCCTTCCCTGACCACACCCGCCTCCTTCCTGCAGTCCGCCAGCTTCTGGAGAGCGGGGTCAGCCCTGACCTGGCCAATGAGGATGGCCTCACGGCCCTGCACCAGGTGGCGCTGCGGCGGGGTCGAGGGGGCTCCGGGCTGGCCCGGGTGGGGGCGAGGGGGCTCTGGGTAGAGACGTTGAGCTGGTCGGGCTGCCGCTGCTCAGGCTGTGCGTTTGCAGAGCTGCATCGACGACTTCCGGGAGGTCGCACAGCAGCTCCTGGAGGCTGGGGCCACGGTCAATGCTCAGGACAGCGAGAGCTGGACGCCCCTGCATGCTGCGGCCACCTGCGGCCACCTGCAGCTGGTGGAGCTGCTCATCGCCCGGTAGGGCCGCAGGCCAGAGTGGGCAGGGCCCCCTCGTGGGGTGGTCTGTCCCAAGTGCCCGGCCCTCTCCTGGGAGGTTCCTGCTGGCCTTGGTCATCCCACCAGCCCTGCTTGCCGCCTGCGCCCAGTGCCCCAGGGACCCCGCCTCCCAGGGTCTGCGCAGAGGTGCCATCTGGTCGGGGTGCCAGTGGGGCCACGAGGAGGGCCGGGCCGGAAGGATGCTGCACATGGGGGCCCAGGTCCCCCTCACCCACACCCAGGGCCAGGCTGTCCTGGGGTCTGCAGCCGCGGGGCCTCCGTGCAGGCCGCCCTGGGCACAGGGACCAGCAGATGGGCTCCTGGCCTGGACTCCTTGCCCCCACAGCAGCCCTGGCCTGGCCACCCCAGGTTCCTGCCCTGTGACCTTCCAGGCCAGCTGCCTCCTGGCCCAGGTGCCCAGCTCCACATTGTGCGGAAGACAGGCTCAGGGCTGGGTGGCCTCTGGGTGGCCTGAGGCAACCACCCTGCAGCACTGTCCGGTCCACCGGGCCCTGGAGGGCAGCCCCAAACAGGGACGGAGGGCTGAGGCGCCTCCCTCCTGCCACAGCGGTGCTGACCTCCTGGCTGTGAACACTGACGGGAACATGCCCTACGACCTCTGTGAGGACGAGCAGACGCTGGACTGCCTGGAGACGGCCATGGCCGAGCGCGGTGAGTGCCGCCCTCCCCCCCAGGGCAGCCCCCGCCGTTGCACGCTGAGCCGCTGCCCCACAGGCATCACGCAGGACAGCATCGAGACCGCGCGGGCCCTGCCGGAGCTGCACATGCTGGCCGGCGTGCGGAGCCTCCTGCAGACTGGGGCCCAGCCGGATGCCCCTGGCCACCACGGGGCCACGCTGGTGAGCACAGGGCAGTGGTGGGTGGGGCGCGGCCGTCCGGGCTCTGACCAGGCTCTGCCCGCAGCTGCACGTCGCCGCCGCACACGGGTTCGCCGAGGTGGCCGCCCTGCTGCTGGAGCGCGGCGCTAGCCCGCGCGTGCGGGACCTGGACGGCTGGGAGCCGCTGCACGCCGCGGCCTACTGGGGCCAGGTGAGCGCCGGGCTGCGGGGCCGGCGGCCTCTGCGCCGGGGCGCCCTCAGGACCCCCGCGTCCCTGCCCGCAGGTGCACCTGGTGGAGCTGCTCGCAGCGCACGGGGCAGACCCGAACGCCAAGTCCCTGACGGACGAGACGCCGCTGGGTGAGCGGGGCTGCCTCCGCCCGGCCGGGACAGCGGGAGGGCGCCGCTGACCCTCGCCCCCTTCTCTGCAGACGTGTCCGCGGACGAGGAGGTGCGGGCCAAGCTGCTGGACCTGAAGCACAAGCACGACGCGCTACTGCGCGCCCAGGAACCCCCGCGCTCGCTGCTGCGCCGCCGCTCCTCCAGCGCCGGCAGCCGCGGGTGAGCGCCCGTCCTGCCCCCTCTCCCGCGTCACGCCCCGCCCCCTCGCGTCACGCCCCGACCCGCGCGGCGCCCGCCCCGCCCTCCTGGCATCACGCCCGCCCCCGGCGCGCCCCCACCCCGCCCCTCCGACGTCACTCGTGCGGGGGGGGGGGGCGCCTGGGCAGAGTCCAGCGAGCGAAGCCGCTCCTCCTTCCCGCCCGCAGGAAGGTGGTCCGGCGGGTCAGCCTGACGCAGCGCACCAGTCTGTACCGCAAGGAGCACGCCCAGGAGGCCATCGTGTGGCAGCAGCCGCCGCCCGCCAGCCCCGAGCCGCCCGAGGATGAGGATGGCCTTCCCGACAACGACTTGCAGGCGCCGCCCCCCGAGGTGAGCCCGCCCCGGCTCCGCCCTCCACCGGCACGGCCAGGGGTCAGGGGAGGCCAGCAGGCCCTCGCGGTGACCTGCGGGCGCTCGGTCACAGGAGGACTGCCCCGAGCTCGCCAGGCCGCACAATGGCCGAGTGGGCGGCGCCGCCCGGCACCTGTACTCCAAGAGGCTGGACCGCAGCGTCTCCTACCAGCTGCCGGCCCTGGACAGCGCTGCCCCCGACGGCCCCCAGCGCGCCAAGGCCCACCACACGCTGGCCGAGCTCAAGCGCCAGCGCGCGGCCGCCAAGCTGCAGCGGCCCCCGCCCGAGGGGCCCGAGGACGCCAAGCCTGCCCCAGCCCCCGCGGGGGCTGCTGGAGACCCCCCGCTGCTGAAGCTCACCGCTCCCTCGGAAGAGACCCCCGGGGAGAAGAGACCTTGCTGCCGCCTCATGTGAGGGGCGACTGGCCGCGCTGGACCCCGCTGCGTGCGGCCCAGACCGCCAGAGCCCCGGGTCAGGGCGGCCCGTCTCCCGCCCCCAGCGGCCTGCTGCACCTGATAAAGGGCGTCCCCCACACTCCTTGTCGCGTGTCTCTGGGACTGCACCCCAGGGGTCCTCGTGGGTGGGCCCTCCAGCCAGCAGGGTGTGCCACCCATCCCGTGGCCTGCAAGGTGTGGGGCGTGCAGCAGCCCGGCCCTGCGTGGGACAGAGGTCTGCGGCCCCTGGGCAGAAAGAGGAAGCCACTGTTGGTGCCCCACGTGCTGTGGCCGGCGGGACATGGGCCAGCGGGCAGCCTTGGGGGCGGCCCTGCCTGGCAGGCAGCCCCGACCCCAGCCCGACTGCCAGCGTCCGGGGCCGGCTAGCAGCTGGCTGCTCAGCTCCAGCTGGCCAGGCCACGTGTCGGGGTGACAGGGGTCCCTCAGGGGCCTCGAGTGGGAAGGCAGGGCGCTGGCCGTGCCTCCGTCCGGGCTGAAGGACACAGCTGTGCCCAGGGCCTGCCTGCCTCCTGGCCCCAACCTGGAGGCTGGGGTGTCCGCCACTGGCTGGGGGAGGGCAGGGCACCGCCAGCTGAGTTTGGCGAGGGGGTGGGGCGGCTGCCCAAGGTCCACTGCCCCGTTGCTGCCACAGGGCGCTGCTGCAGGGGGCGGGCAGGGCTGACTCCGCCTGGGACGGGGCCCTTATTAACGGCCCTCTGGCCTGGGAGGAAGCCTGGCTGCACCCTGGAGGCTGAGCGCTGCGGAGCCAGAGGAGGGAGCCCGTCTGCACAGGTGAGGCCAGCGCCCGCCGGCGGTGGCATTGCCGGCCCCTCGGCCACCAGGCCCTGCTCCTGGGTGCTGGTGGGGGAGGGGAGGCCGCTGTGCTGAGGCGGGGCCTGTGGGCCTGTCCCAGTCCCACCGCCTGCGGGCCTGGCCCCAAGGGCAGCCTTGGCAGGTGCCCGCGTTACCCTGCCCAGGCCTGGCCCCTCCCTTGCCGCAGCCTGGCAGCACCAGCGTGGGCCAAGGGTCACCGTGGGCACTTGGGCTCCCAGGCTGTGGCCACCGGCTGGGAGAGGGGATGGAACCCGGGGTCTGGGCACACTTCCCTCCCCCGCGCCCCGGATTCCTGAGGCCTGGCGCGGTTCCCCTGGAGACGAGCCTGTGGCCTAGGCAGAGGGGGCCCGTGGGGGCCGGTCCTTGCTGGAGCTCTGCTGGGGGAGCCCTCCCAGGGCCGCTCCCCTCAGGGTTTGCCCCGGCTCTGCCTGTTTCCGGCAGTTGCTGCCCCTGCCCGCCCACAGCGTCTCTTGAACCTCCCGCCTGTCCCTGCCCCCCAACTGGGTCTCCTGTTGCCCTGGCGTGGGGACACTGGGCGGCGCTGGGCCCCGCCCCAAGCCCCGCCCGCCCCTCACCCACTGCCGCGGCTCACTGGGGCGGGGCGCCAGCCCAGTGCCACCTCGGGCTCTGCCCGTCCAGTGGGCCCCGGCCCTGGTGTGGAGGGTGTCCTCTCCCCTTGAGAGCCGGAGCCGGCCCAGCTGTCCCCACCCTGACCCTACTGCCCCTGAGCCTCCTGGCCTGGTCTGCGCAGGAAAATGGCCCTGAGTGCCGGTGACCATGGCAAGGACTCCGCGAACGGGCTGAAGGAGAAGGTGCTGACGCTGGACACCATGAACCCCTGCGTGCGCAGGGTGGAGTACGCCGTGCGCGGCCCCATTGTGCTGCGGGCCCTGGAGCTGGAGCAGGAGCTGCAACAGGTACTGCCGGCTGGCCCCAGCCCCGCGAGGGGGAGGTGGGCAGCTGCGCTGGCCCGGCCGGCACCACTCCGCCAAGGGCGCCCGTCTGACAGGCCGCCCTCGCGCCCGCCCCTCTCCAGGGCGCAAAGAAGCCCTTCACGGAGGTCGTCCGAGCCAACATCGGGGACGCGCACGCCATGGGCCAGAAGCCCATCACCTTCCTGCGCCAGGTGAGGCTCGGGGCTGCCCGGCCCCCCAACGCCCGCCAGCTCAGGCTTCAGCACTCGCCTCTCGCAGGTCCTGGCCCTCTGCGTGCACCCCGAGCTGCTCAACAGCCCTCAGTTCCCCGAGGACGCCAAGAGGCGGGCCCAGCGCGTCCTGCAGGCCTGCGGTGGCCACAGCCTGGGTAGGCGCCACTGGGGGTGGGGGGGGGCAGCTCACGTGGGGGGCGGGGCTGGCGACCCAGCCTCTTCACCGCCGGCGCTCCCTACGCACAGGGGCCTACAGCGTCAGCGCTGGCCTCCCGCTGGTCCGCGAGGACGTGGCCCGCTACATCCAGCAGCGCGACGGCGGCATCCCCGCAGACCCCGACAACATTTTCCTGTCCACGGGGGCCAGCGACGCCATCGTGGTAGGCCCAGGCCAGGGCCAGAGGGCGCTGGGACTCGCGTGCGTGCCGCTCCGGCCCCGCCGACCCTGCTTCCCCCTCCCACTCTCAGACGGTGCTGAAGCTGCTGGTGGCCGGCGAGGGTCGCGGGCGCACCGGCGTGCTCATCCCCATCCCCCAGTACCCGCTCTACTCAGCCGCGCTGGCCGAGCTGAACGCCGTGCAGGTGGACTACTACCTGGATGAGGAGCGCGCCTGGGCGCTGGACGTGGCCGAGCTGCGGCGGGCCCTCCGCCAGGCGCGGGACCACTGCTGCCCGCGGGTGCTCTGCGTCATCAACCCCGGCAACCCCACCGGTGCGCTGCCACCCGCCCCACCCCGCCCCGCCCGCCCCTCTCGGCTAGCCCTCCGCTGACCCCACGGCCCACCCCCCAGGGCAGGTGCAGACCCGCGAGTGCATCGAGGCCGTGATCCGCTTCGCCTTCGAAGAGAGACTCTTCCTGATGGCTGACGAGGTCTGGGGCGCGCGGGGAACGGGAAAGGGGGCGCGGGGCGGGGCGCGCGGTGACGCCGGCGCGCCCGCAGGTGTACCAGGACAACGTGTACGCCGAGGGCTCGCGCTTCCACTCCTTCAAGAAGGTGCTCATGGAGATGGGGCCGCCCTACACGACGCAGCAGGAGCTCGCCTCCTTCCACTCCATCTCCAAAGGCTACATGGGCGAGTGAGTGTGACTGCGCGCGGACCCGGCTGGGAGGTGGGCCCCTCCGCGGCCGCGCCTCCACTCCACGCCCGCGCTCACCTCGCAGGTGCGGGTTCCGCGGCGGCTACGTGGAGGTGGTGAACATGGACGCCGCGGTGCAGCAGCAGATGCAGAAGTTGATGAGCGTGCGGCTCTGCCCGCCCGCGCCGGGCCAGGCGCTGCTCGACGTCGTGGTCAGCCCACCCGCGCCCTCCGACCCATCCTTCGCGCTGTTCCAGGAGGTGAGCCTGGCGCAGAGGGCGGCGGGCCCGGGGTGGGGGCGGGGCCGCCCGGCGGCCCAGATTGATGGGCCTCCCTCCCGGCCCCAGGAGCGGCAGGCGGTGCTGGCCGAGCTGGCGGCCAAGGCCAAGCTCACCGAGCAGGTCTTCAACCAGGCCCCGGGCATCCGCTGCAACCCGGTGCAGGGCGCCATGTACTCCTTCCCCCGCGTGGAGCTGCCCCCGCGCGCTGTGCGGCGCGCGCAGGTCAGGCCTGGGCGGGCGGGCGGGCGGGGCTGAGACTTTGGCCTCGCCCACCCTGACCGCCGTGCCCCTCCCGCCCCAGGAGCTGGGCCTGGCCCCTGACATGTTCTTTTGCCTGCGCCTGCTGGAGGAGACGGGCATCTGCGTGGTGCCCGGCAGCGGCTTCGGTCAGCGAGAAGGCACCTACCACTTTCGGTGAGGCCCAGCCGCTCAGCCCGCCCTGGGCTCACCCTGGCCTGCGCCCCCAGCCCTGGGCTCACCCTGGCCCGTGCGTCTTGGTGCAGGATGACCATCCTGCCCCCCATGGAGAAACTGCGGCCCCTGCTCGAGAAGCTGAGCCAGTTCCACGCCAAGTTCACCTGCGAGTTCGCCTGAGCCGGCAGCCCCTGCGGACTCGTGCCCCCCCTGCTTCCCTGCACAACCCCAATAAAGGCGTGAGAAAGTCTGGCTCCGGGGTACCACGGGTTCGACGGAAGTGCCTCTGTCCCACCCCACTGCCCATTGTCCGCGGGGTGTGGCACAGCGGGGCCAGCCGTGGACGGACCCTGTGGCCCGTCCGCATGGCTGAGGGACCCTCAGCGAAGGCGCCCCTGCTCCCCACGCAGCGCCTTGCGGCTGGATCTCCGTGTGTGGCCCAAGCACCCTCCCGTGGGCAGCTCGAGGACAGGAAGGGTGTGGGTCTGGCCGCCACGGAAGCCAGGTCCGGGCCCAGCGCGAGTCGCCCTGCCCTGAGCGGGGTGGAAGCGGAGTCCACGTCCCGCGGGCGGTGGGGGTGGCTGCGGGGGGGCAGCGCGCGGCTGTGGCCACGAATGCCTGGCCCTAGCCCTGGCCGTGGTACGCGCTGGCCGAGGCTCCGGTCCGGGGGCTGCTGCAGCCGGCCCCTCCCCGAGGGCCACCCCTTCTGGACCGGGGAGCCCCTCTGGGCAGAGAGGCTGCGGGGGCCTGTCCCGCTGCAGGGCGCCCGGCTCCTCGGGCCGGCCTCCGTTGGCCTGTGCAGGGGTCCGCGCCGAGGGCGGTAGGTGGGAGGCGCCTCCTCCGCGGAGCTGCGGCCCGAGGCACGGCTGGGCGGCCCCGGAGGACCGTTGGGAGACGTGCCCGTGCCGACCGGCAGCACCCGGCTCGTCCGCGGGGGGCGCCAGAGGCGGCACAGACGCTCTGGCCCGCTCGGCTCGGTGCGCCGGCGCGCGGCCTCGGAGGACCGGGCAAAAGGCGGGCGGTGCCGGCAGCGCCCGCCCCGACCTCTGGCCCCGCCCCGGGGCCCTGACCCCCGCCCAGCCCCGCGCGCGCCGCAGCGGCCCCGCGGCACGCGGAGGGGCGTCGGGGCCCGGCCATGCTCAGGAAGCTGCTGCCGCTGGCCGCCCTGTACCTGGTGCAGGGCCTGCCCTACGGGCTGCAGTCCGGCCTACTGCCCGTGCTGCTGCGGGCCGGCGGGCTCTCCCTCACCCGCGTGGGGCTGGCCAAGGCACTGTATGCGCCCTGGCTGTTCAAGCTGCTGTGGGCCCCGCTGGTGGACACGCGGGGCTCCCCGCGGGCTTGGCTGGCGCTCAGCACGGCCGCCCTGGGCCTGGTGTGTGTGTTGCTGGCCGCGCTGCCACCCGCCCAGGGTGGCCAGGCTGCATTGCCAGCAGCCGCGGCCGGGCTCCTCCTGCTGCTGAACCTGGGGGCGGCGGTGCAGGATGTGGCGCTGGACACGCTGGCGGTGCAGCTCCTGGAGCCCGCTGAGCTCGGGCCTGGCAACACGGTGCAGGTGGTGGCCTACAAGCTGGGCTCCGCGCTAGGCGGGGGCGGCCTTCTGGCCTTCGTGCCCAGCCTTTCCTGGCACCTGCTCTTTCTGCTCCTGGCTGCGACCTACTGGCTGGCCGCCGCGCTGGCCTGGGCAGCCCCTGCCCTGCAGCAGCAGCCCCCTCCGCAGCCGGCAGCCGCACCCCCATGCCGGCTGCAGGACCTGCTGGCCGTGCCTGGGACCCTGTGGACAGCAGGCCTCGTGCTCACTTACAAGCTGGGTGAGTGCGGCCAACTGAGGCCACAGGTGGGCACAAGAACCCTGGACGAGAGGGCTGTGGGGTACTGGGGCAGGACCGGGCACGGCCACTCTGGGCCTCAACAGGCCCTGAGCTGGGTCACACCAAGGCCCAGTGGGCAGCTCCACAGGGCCCCGGGGAGGGGGAGGCACCCCTGCTGAAGATCTCCCCACAGGTGAGCAGGGCGCTGGCAGCCTGTTCCCTCTCTTCCTGTTGGACCGTGGCCTTTCGCCCACAGAACTGGGGCTGTGGAACGGACTGGGGGCTGTGGCCTGCTCCATCGCGGGCTCGGCCCTGGGTGGGGCACTGCTGGCCAGGAACTGGTGAGCGCCCTGCGCGTGTCCTACTGCCTCTGCCCTGGAAGTGCCTCCCTCCCTGACCTCCCACTCCCTCACCCAGCCCTGCCCTGCATCCCCATGACCCCTCCCCCCTGCTCCTGACCCCTGCCCCAGGCAGCCGCTGCCTCTGCTGAGGTCAGTGCTGAAGTTCCGCCTCGGGGGCCAGGCCTGCCAGACCGCCCTGCTCCTCCACCTGGACACAGCGGGGGCCAGCCTGGGCTCGGGCACAGCCCTGAGAGGTGAGGGGCTGAGGGAGGGGGGAGGGGTGTGAGGGAGGGGCTGCGCCCTGCTGACCGCGGCCTCCCCAGGGGCAGCCCTGCTGAGCCTGTGCCTGCAGCCCTTGCTGGGGGGTCTGACCACGACGCTGGCCTTCACCCTGATGATGCAATGCAGCCGGCTGGCGCCTGGCACGCTGCAGGTGAGAGGCAGGCCAGATGCTGCCCAGGTTCCGGGACTGGCCAACAGGCCCTGACCTGCCTGCCCTGCCCTCCCCCCAGGCCACACACTACAGCCTGCTGGCCACCCTGGAGCTGCTGGGCAAGCTGCTGCTGGGCGCCCTGGCGGGGGCGCTGGCCGACAGCCTGGGCCTGTGGCGCTGCTGCTGCTCCTTCCTCGCCCTCGCAGCCCTGCCGCTCCTGCACCTGGGCCTGGAGCCGGGCCCGCGGGCCGAGGCATGCTTTCCCAGGACTGGGTGCCGCCCCACATATCCGCATTAAAGGGACTTCCATGTCTTTTATTCTGCGTTTTGGGGGTGCTGGTTCCTGCTGGGGCTGCCCGGCCAGCACTGCTGGCCTCTGCTTTGACGCCACCCGCCCTGGCGGTCAGCAGGCCTGCGCCAGCACCTCCTCGGTGGCCAGGCGCACGAGCCCGTGGAAGCTCAGATGCAGGTACTTTCTCCAGAACCGCCGGTCCCGCCCGTACACCTGGGCCGGGTAGCGGGGACTTCCTGTGCGGGGCAGAGGCGCATGAGTCTCCAGCGCCGCTGGGCCCCGCCCCTGCCCCCGCCCCGGGCGCAGGCTGACGGCTCACCGATGCCGTGGAAGATGCGGGCCACGGCCCTCCCTGAGAACTGCTGCTCGGGCCACGCGGACAGGAGGCGGCGGGTGTCCCTGCGGACCTGGTCCTCCCACCCCTGCAGCTGTGGGTGGGCAGCGTCAGGACCCCTAGCCCGCGACACCGGGCTGTGGCGCCAGCGGACAGCGAGGTCGGGCTGCACTCACCGAGGTCTGGCCCGGCCCCGCCCCCGGGTCCTCCAGGGCTGCTGGCTCCTCCTCTTCCTCGAAGTAGCTGCGGAGCAGGGCCTTGAGCCTCGCGCTGCGATCCTCGTCCGCCCGCTCCAGGCAGGGCCCGCAGCTGGGGAAGGCCACGCTGGGGGTGGGGAGGGGCGCTCAGTACCGTGCTGGGGGGGCGGGGGGGCGGGGGGCGTCGCCCCACCTGGGCACCTGTGGAACGTGTGGAAGGCGTGGTGCAGACGGGCCAGGGACTCCCGCTCGCGAGCCCGCACACGGCCGTACAGGAAGTCACAGACGCAGTCCTTCTCCGCGGCCGTCAGGTCCCCGCGGCTGCGCAGGTAGAAGGCCAGTTCCGTGAACTCGACCTGGACGCCTGGGTCCCCTCGGCCACCTGCCATGGAGCACGTCAGACGGGGCGGGGAGGCTGTGGGGGGCGGGGCGGCGGCGGCTGTGGGGGCGCACCTGCGCGGGGCTCAGGGTCCCACCCCAGCCGGCGCAGAGCGCGGCGCACGCGGGCCGGCTCCCAGCCCAGGCCGTCCGCCAGCCGCACCACGTCGAGCTCCAGCGAAGCGCGGCCCCCGCGCCGGGCCTCGGGCGGCTGCTGGGCCAAATACTCGGCCAGGGCGGCACACCTGTGCAGCAGAGGTGAAGGTGGTCAGCTGTCTGGCTGGCCAAGTCCCGTCTCCCCACCAGGGGGGAGGCGGCTCACCTTCGGGCCAGGGTCTGGAGCTGGGCGGGGCCCCCAGGGCAGCGCAGACGGCAGCGTGCAGGTGCGGGCGGCAGCAGCTCCAGCCAACGCCGCGGGTGCAACTCCAGGTAGCACAGCAGCGTCTCCACAGCTGCGAGGCACAGTGCTCAGGGCCAGGCCGGCAGGCTCGGCCACCCACCCACCCCACCCCGGTGCTCACCCTCCTGGGGCATGTCCAGGGCCTGCACGGTGGGCTCCACCAGGATCGCCCGCCAGTGGCCCGGACACTGGGCCTCGGGCACGGACGTGACCCCTGCGGCCTGACCCTCGGGCTCCGCCCCGCCCTCCTGCTGGCCGGGCGGCTGGGCGCAGGAGCAGGGCGGGAAGGCGTGCTGCACCAGCCTCTTCACCGCCAGGAAGTCGGTGGCCTCAGCGTGCACGTGCCTGCGCAGCTCCCGCAGATCCTCGCCCTGCAGGCGGCGGAGGGAGGTGGGGGAGGGGCCGGGCAAGAGGGCCGCCCCGCAGGCGGGCCTGGGTGAGGGCGGGCAGAGTGGGGCGGGCCGAGGGCTGGCCGGGGCACCCACCTGCGGCTGCAGGAAGAGGTGGCAGTGTGCGGGCTGCCCGTCACGCCCGGCCCGGCCCACGGCCTGCACGTAGCTCTCCAAGCTCGGGGGCAGCCCCAGATGCAGCACGGCCCGTACGTCCGGCCGGTCCAGCCCCATGCCGAAGGCCACCGTGGCCACCACCACCCGCAACTGGCCCCGCATGAAGGCCTGCTGCACCCGCTGCCGCTCCCGGCCACACATGCCGGCGTGGTATGCCTCGGCCACCTCTGCCTGGACGCCACCTGTGGGAGGCGGGCAGCGCTCAGTGGGGCGGGAGCTGAGAGGGACGCGCCCTGGCCAGCCCCGGCACGACCTCACCTCCCGGCCCCCGACCCCCGGCCCCCGGCAGGCAGGTGCGCAGCAGAGCGGCCACCCGCTCCGTGTCCTCCCGCCGGGTGCAGTAGACGATGATGCCGTCCAGAGCTCGGAAGCGGTCACTCAGCAGCAGCGTCAGCAGGGCCTGGTGGGATACAGCGGTCAGCGCGGTGTGGGCAGGGGTCCCACCCGGCCAGCATGCACGCTCACCTGGCTGGGGTCCCTGTCTGTGGACACAGACAGATGCAGGTTGCTGGGGATGGCGGCCGGCCACTCGAGGCCCAGCTCCCCGGCCACCCCCAGGTGCTGGGCCACGTCTCGGGCCGTGCGGCGAGTGGCGGTGGCTGTGAGGCCCAGGAAGCAGCGCACGCCCAGGCGCTCCCGCAGCACCTGTGAGGGAGGTGTGAGGCTGCTGCTGGCCCTGGCGCTGGCCCTGGCCCCGGCCCCGGCCCCGGCCCCCAGGCCTCACCTTGCAGACTTGCAGGTAGCAGGGCCGGAAGTTGTGGGCCCACTGGGAGAGGCAGTGGGCCTCGTCCAGGCAGGCAAAGGAGATGGGGGGCAGCAGGGAGAGGCGGCTGGAGCCCCCGGGCCCCACCAGCGTCTCAGGCGACAGCATCAGCACCTGCACCTGGGCCGCATGGACCTGTGGGCGCCATGGGGTCAGAGCGTGGCCAGCCGCCCCCCCCCCACTCCACGAGGCGCCCTCACCTTCCTCCACGCGGCGTCCTGCTGCTTCTTGGTCATACCTGAGTGGATGCACGCCGCCCCCAGGCCCGGGGGCAGCCCTGACACCTGCGGACACCAGCACACGGCCATCCCTCCCCACCCATCCTGGCCCCCCGGCCCGAGACTGGGCCACCGGGAGTCGGCCTGGTTGCTGCGCCCCTCCCGTCCCTGGGCAGCGCAGGCTGGTGGCTGAGACCCGCGGGCTCCCGCAGGGGACCGGGCAGAGCAGCCCGAGGGCGCCAGAGAAGCTGGCCTGCGTGACCCCACACCTGCCCGTCTGCCGGCCCTGCCGCCTACCTGGTCGTCCATGAGGGACAGGAGGGGAGAGATGACCAGCGCGAGGCAGGGGCCGCGCTGGGCGTAGAGCAGAGCAGGCAGCTGGTAGCACAGGGACTTGCCGGCGCCTGTGGGCAGCACGAGCAGCGTGGACAGGCCTGGGGCAGGGAGTCAGTGGCGCAGCCCAGGACCCCTCCCCGCCCGCAGCCCCGTCCCCTGCTCACCAGACAAGACCCGCATGACTGTGCACTCCTGCCCGGGGCGGAAGGCTTGGTGCCCCAGCTGCCGCAAGGCCTGGAACACCTCTGCCGGGGTCTCTGTGGACAGAGGCGCACGATGGGCAGACAGGCCTGGCCGCCCCACCCGCTCGCCGGCCAGGTGCGTGCTCACCTGCTGCCTGCCCCGTGGGTCCTGGTGGGTAGAGGGGCAGCATGGGTTGGGGCGCGCAGGGCTCCGCAGCCTCCGGCCTTGGGGTCTCCGTGTCTTTCTCGCCCTCTGCGGCCGACAAGAGTGGGCAGAGAGGGGGCTCCAGGCCGACAGGGGCCCTCCGGCAAGCACCCTGCACGGGCCTCCGCTCACCTGGGGGGCAGCGGGAAGCGGTGCCTGCCTCCTGGGCGCCGTCTTCCACCACAGGTGGCGGCTGCTGGTCGGCCTCCTCCCCTCTGTCCGCCCTTGGAGGCACCGCGGCAGGTTCTGGGCCAGGGTGGAGCCAGCAGGGCCTGTTGCCGTGGCCAGAAGGACCTCCACCCAGGACGCTGCCCTCTCCAAGCAGCACCTGCCCCCTCCCAGGGCCGGGCCTCACCTGGCTGTGGGCACTGGGACACCCAGTGGCCGGGCTGCCCACACTGAAAGCAAGACGCCTCGGCCGCAGCCCCAGGCCGACTGCCCAGGAGCCCAGCTTTCTTCTGCCATTTCTGCTTCCACACCTGGGGGTGGGGGTGTCACAAAGCAGCAAAAGGGCCCAGGGCGAGGGACGGGCGGGGCCACGGCCGCCACTCACCTGTCTGCGGAGGAGCCGGCCGCGCAGGCCGCCCCGCGCATAGCGCTTCTGCTTCAGGTGCAGCCTCACGTAGTTGGCCGCGTCCCGCAGTGGGCATGCCCCAGGTCCCTCAGCTCTGCCCATGGGGCCTGTGCTAGAGGCTGGGCTGAGGCACCCGGGTGCTGGGGAGCCTCGGGGGGCCTGGGCTTCTGCAAGCCCTGCAGCCCCAACTCCCTTGGGTGGGGCCTCTGCTCGGCTGTCATCCTGTGGGGCCCGCACGGGGCTCCCCTCGGCGGCTCCGCTCCGATGCCGCTTCTTGCCCTGGCTGCGGCCAGGCTGGGGAGCCCCCGTGCTGATGAGGGCAGCCTGTGGGGCGGTGACCTCTGGGCCCTGGTGCGCTCCGAGGACGGGGCTGGGGCAGAGAACAGACGGGGTTGTGGAGACCAGGGACTGGGGCTCCTGCGAAAGCAGGCCGGGCAGGAGGGTCTCGCCCTGACACCGCTCCAACCAGCCCGGGTCCAGGGAGCTCAGCCGCAGGCTCAGGGACGCCCGCAGCTGCTGGAGCTGGCTGGGCCTCGGCTGGGGTCCCGGGGGCTGGGCGGGCGCCTGGCTGATTTCTTTTGGAGAGACGGGGGCTGCCCCTCGCTCCGGGGGCCCGGGGCCGGGCTGCTTAGACGCAGGTCTCCTCAGAGGCTGGTGTGGATGGCTCCGCCTTGGCCCGAGCTGGGGGGAGGGCAGGCCACCAAGTAGGAGTCAGACCCCCAGGCAGCCGCAGAGGTGAAGCCTGCCCAAGTCTCTGCCCTTGAGGCCGGCAAAGGCCGGGCCGTTCCGCCCGTGTGCACAGACCGCAGAAAGGGGGGGAGTCTGGGGACCGTGGCCCTAGTCCCAGGAGGCCCAGACCAGGTCTGGAGCTCTACCTGCAGGGCGCCCTTTAAGTTGTCCTTAAGCCTCCTCCCGTAGTCCAGAGGGACCCGCGGGGAGCGCAGCCCTGGCGAGAGCAGGGGAGTCTGGGCCGCAGCCCTGTTCAGGTGGGGCCCCCAGCAGCTGGGCTCTGGCACCTGCCGAAGAGGGAGCGGTGTGGGCGCAAACGCGGGGGGCAGAGGTGTCTCCCGCCCCCGCCAAGGGCGTCCCGGGAGGGGGACCCCGGTGGCACCTCGGGCGCGCGTCCTGCGGAGGGCTGGTCGCCGGGCGGGGGCGGCGGGTCCGGGGCGTCGTCCGCCGCCGCCGCCGCCGCCGCGGGAAGCGCCTGCCGGGGGTCGCGGGGCTCGCGGGGCTCGGCGCCGCCGGCCCGGGCCGAGGCCTCCTTCAGGGCGCGGTACTCCCGGTAGAGCGCTGGGGGCGAGGTCGGGAGGTCAGGGTCGGGGTCGGCGCGCGAGGCCCCGGGCGCCCCCGGCCGCGCCCAGCTCACCGCGGGTGTCCTCGGACGCCGCCTCCACGTCCGCCTGCGAAGGGGGCCGTCAGTGGCCCGCCCCGGCCGCCGCCCGCCCGCCGCCCGCCGCCCGCCGCCCCGGGGCCGCCGCCGCACCCGCCCCGGCCGCCGCCCGCGCCGCCGCGCGAAGTCGCGCTCCCAGGCCCGCAGGCGCGCCCGCAGGCCGGGCAGCCGCTCCGCGCGCCGCTCCATGCGCCGCGCGAGCCTCCCGCCGCCCGCGCCGGCCGCCGCCGCCGGCCAATGGGAGCGCGCGGCGCGGCGGCGCGGGCGGGGCAAGCGGCGCGGCCAATCCGCGGGGCCACGGCCCGGCGGCCAATGGGGAGCGCTTGCGTCATCGCGGCGCGCGGCGGCGGAGGCGGCGCCGCGGCCAGCGACCCGGGGCCGGCGGCGGTGGCGGCGGGGCGGCCGGTGAGCGCGCGCTGCAGCGGGGTGGAGCGCGGCGGACCCCGCGGGCGCCCGAGAGTAGGGCTGCCGGCCGCGGAGGCGCGCTCGGGCCGCGGCCGGGTCTCTAGCCCGGCGGCCGCGCGCTGCGCCTTTTTCTCTCGCGACGGGCTCGCGCCGCCCGCGTGAGGCGTGTCCGTGCCGGCGAGGCCGCGGGCGGCCCCGGGCCACGGCGCGAGGGCTCGGCGGCGCTGGCCAGCGTGCGGCTGCCGGCGTGACCTTGGTGGCGGCCGCGCGGGTCTCTGGGGGGCGGGGGCTCAGGCGCGAGGCGGTGGGCGACGAGGCCCGGCCGGGCTGGAACCCGCGCCAGGTCTGGGTCCCAGGGAGGGGGGGCGGCGGACGCGTCTCTTTGTCGGCCTGGCCGAGTCTCTGGACCGCAGGAGCCGGGCTCGCGCGGGCTTGGGCTTCTCAGTCCAGTTGGTTAAGGGTCGTTCTGACGCGCTCCGGCTCCGGTCGGGTGGCCCCGCTGCCTCCTAGCCCCCTGCTGTGCTGCCTGGGGGTAGGGGTGGGGAGCGCTCTGCCCCGGCGGGGAGGGGTGGGGCCGCTGGCGGGAGCGGGCAGCGACGGCCACGGAGGTGCGCAAGAGAGGGCCATCTGGCTGCTTGTGGCCCTCCAAGCAGACCGGTCTGGGCAGGTCTGTGGTCCTTACCCACCCTGTCCCTGCTGTAGCTTGGGTCACTGATCACCCACTGAGCGCCGGCCTCTTGTTGGGCCTCCTGCTGGTCTTCTGCACGCTGGTGTGTGGATGGCTGGGCCGGGTGGTCGCCCCAGGCCTGCCCTCCCCTCTGAAGGCCCCTTCCACGCAGGCGGCACTGCCCTGCCCGGCGCCATGCACACGCTCGTATTCCTGAGCACGCGGCAGGTGCTCCAGTGCCAGCCGACTGCCTGCCAGGCCCTGCCCCTGCTCCCGCGAGAGCTCTTCCCGCTGCTGTTCAAGGTGGCCTTCATGGACAAGAAGACCGTGGTGCTCCGGGAGCTGGTGCACACGTGGCCCTTCCCGCTGCTCAGCTTCCAGCAGCTGCTGCAGGAGTGCGCCCACTGCTCCCGGGCCCTGCTGCAGGAGCGGCCCAGCACAGAGAGCGTGCAGGCTGTCATCTTGGGGCTGACCACACGGCTACATGCCCCGGGGGCTGAGGCCAGCCCGCAGCTCCACGGCAGGTATGGGCTCACCTGGGCTGTGGCTGGGTGGGGTTAGGGGGCCCTGGAGCTCCCAGGCAGGCGGAAACATCACGTGGGGGCAGCAGAGCCAGCGCTGGGCGGCTGGGTGTGGTGTGGGCTCCACTGCCCGGTCTCCCACCTCACCCATCCCTGCCCCCAGGAAGCACACGCTGCGGGTGCTGGACATGACGGGCCTCCTGGACGATGGCGTAGAGCAAGACCCTGGCACCATGAGCATGTGGGACTGCACGGCGGCCGTGGCCCGTACCTGCATCGCTCAGCAGCAGGGCAGCCCAGCGGGGCCCGGGCCGGCACCCGTCCCCGTGGAGGTGCGCGTGGACCTGAGGGTGAACCGGGCCTCCTATGCGTTCCTGCGGGAGGCGCTGCGCAGCAGCGTGGGCAGCCCGCTGCGGCTCTGTTGCCGGGACCTGCGGGCTGAGGACCTGCCCATGCGCAACACGGTGGCCCTACTGCAGCTGCTGGACGCTGGCTGCTTGCGCCGTGTGGACCTGCGCTTCAACAATCTGGGCCTGCGGGGCCTGTCGGTCATCATCCCGCACGTGGCCCGCTTCCAGCGTCTGGCTAGCCTGCGGCTGCACTATGTGCACGGGGACTCACGGCAGCCCTCAGTGGACGGGGAGGACAACTTCCGCTATTTCCTGGCCCAGATGGGCCGCTTCGCCGGTCTGCGGGAGCTCAGCATGGGCTCCTCTCTCCTGTCCGGGCGGCTGGACCAGCTGCTCAGGTGAGTGGACCCCGCACCGCCCTTCCCCTGCCCCTCCCTGCTTGCCTGCCCATGACGCCTATCCCCTGCAGCACCCTGCAGAGCCCCCTGGAGAGCCTGGAGCTGGCCTTTTGCGCTCTGCTGCCTGAGGACCTGCGCTTCCTGGCCCGAAGCCCCCACGCTGTCCATCTCAAGAAGCTGGACCTGAGTGGCAATGACCTGTCTGGTGGCCAGCTGGAGCCCTTCCAGGGTCTGCTGCAGGCAGCTGCTGCCACGCTCTTGCACCTTGAGCTGACTGAGTGCCAGCTGGCTGACTCACACCTGCTGGCCGCGCTCCCTGTCCTGACCCGCTGTGTGCACCTCCGCTACCTCGGCCTCTACGGCAACCCGCTGTCCATGGCGGGGCTCAAGGAGCTCCTGCGGGACTCGGCGGCACAGGCTGAGCTGCGTACGGTGGTACACCCCTTCCCCGTGGACTGCTACGAGGGCCTGCCCTGGCCGCCGCCCGCCTCCGTCCTGCTGGAGGCCTCCATCAATGAGGAGAAGTTCGCCCGTGTGGAGGCCGAGCTGCACCAGCTGCTGCTGGCATCCGGCCGCGCCCATGTGCTCTGGACCACAGACATCTACGGGCGCCTGGCGGCCGACTATTTCAGCCTGTGACCTGCCCTGGGGCTGTCCTGGGCCCCGCTGCAGAGGCCTCTCGCTGCGGTCGGCAGGGCCTTCTCTGCTGGGGGCTGGCGCTGGACACAAAGGCGCAGGTCTTCAGCCGCCTCACCCGCACTGCTGCTTCCCATGGCCCTTGAGCGTGGGGGCCTCCTCAGAGCTGGCTGCTCAGGGGCTGAGTTGGGGTGGGGCTGCCTCTAGGGAGCTGGGCCCCCTGCACTGCGGGTACCCCAACTCCTCCCTGTCCCGGCATTAGGAGGCCACCTGATGGCCGGTTTGGGGCAGAGTGTGGCAAGGAACAAACGTGAAGTGTGTTTGGAACTTGAAGCTGTGGCTGCTTATTCTGCCTTAACTCTTCAGGGCTGCTGTGTGTCCCCCACGGGCGCCCTGGCTCCTGCCCTGGCATCTTGCCAGAGGCCCTGGGGAGCCCTGTAGAGCTGGAGGGTGGAGGGGCGGCCCAGCCCTTCCAGGCCTGCCCAGCGCTGACCGGGTAAGCCACGCAGAGCCCCTGCGGTGCCCTCCCCGCCCTCAGCCCCACACACAGCTCGCCCAGGCTGGCAGCTTCCACCCTTTACTGACCCGCGCGCCCCTCCGTGCCCCCCCACGCTCAGCAGTGGATCTCGTAGGCGCGCGGCGGCTGGAGCCCCGGTGCCGAGGCCGTGCTCTCGGCCGCGCCCCCGAAGAGCGGCTTGGAGCGGTCGATGACGAACATCTCGTGGCCACGCTCGCCGCGGAGCTCCTCCAGCTGCGCGAAGGTGCAGGGCCCGTCCGAGTAGTCGTTGACGAACAGCGCGCCCTCCCCCGGTGGCCCCGGAGCTTTTTTCCGCCTGCGGCGTCGCCGGCAGATCATGGCTGCCAGGAGCAGCGCCGTGAGCGCCAGCAGCGCAATGGCCGCGGCGATAGCGGTCTGCGTGGCCAGGCCCAGCGTGCGGAAGGCCATGCTGCCCGCCTCGGGCAGCGGCGCATGGCTGACTGGGCCGGCGGCGGGGGGCGGCGGCGGCGGCTGGGACAGGTTCACCAGCAGCTGGAAGGGCGCGCGCGCGGCACCGCCAGCGTTGGTGGCCTCGCACTCGTACTTGCCGGCGTGGGCCAGCGTGACGTTGCTGAGGAAGAGCATGCCGCTGCCTGTGTCGGGGGCGCCGAGCCCCACGGCCCTGCCTGCCGGCGGGGCCGGCGCCCTCCGCTGCCCCTCTCGAGGCCGGGCCACCTTCCTCCAGGTCACCAGGGGCTGTGGGTACCCAGAAGCCTGGCAGGCCACCCGCAGGTCCTCCCCCAGGCGCACGGTCATCTCCAGTGGCTCCACGTGCACAGAGGGCGGGATGCAGATGAGGCTGCTGGCCGGCACGTCCAGGAGGCTCTGGCGTGCCAAACGGGGGGGCTCAGCACACACAATCTTCTTGTCCCTGGAGATGAGCAGTCGCTGGCCGCCAGCCCTGATCCAGGCTCCCAGCCAGTGCAGGGCACAGTCGCAGCGCCAGGGGTTCTCTGGCAGGGAGGAGGGCAACATGAGGGTTCTCTTGGTCCCGAGGGAGCTCTGGTCCTAGTCTCCCCTCCAGCTTCCTCCCGCCTGTCCCCTGGTGTGTGGACCCTTGGTTCTGTCCCATCCATCAGAGACTCACCTTTTCTGTCTTCCAGGAGCCCTCAGTTGGGCCCCCGCCCAGCGCCCCGCCCCTAGCAGACCTCTACTGACTGCAGGGGTGACCCTCCCGAGGCGGAGCTAGCAGCTCAGCACCAGGGCCCTCCGCGTCCCCACCTCACCGGCCCTGCTCCCCACCCCCAGGTCCGGGCCCCCAGAAAGAGGTACCTGTGAGGCGCAGGACCTGCAGGCTGGCCAGGGGCTGCAGGGCCTCTAGGCTGATGGTGCCCAGCAGGTTCCTGCTGAGGTCCAGCAACGCCAGCGAGGAGAGCCCGGCCAGCGCCTGGTGCTCCAGCGTCTCAATGCTGTTCTCCTGCAGGTGCAGCTCTTGCAGTCGCTGAAGCGGTACAGGCCGTCAGGGGCGCCAGCAGGCCCCTCTCCTGGGGGCTAGGCTGCCTGGCATCGGCAGGACCCGCCCCTTCCGGCCACCCCTTCTCACCGGCAGGTGCAGGAAGGTGAAGTCCAGCAGCTGCACCAACTGGTTCCCTGCCAGGTAGAGCACGCGCAGCTGGGCCAGGCCCGCGAAGGCGCTGGCGCGCAGGCCTCGCAGCCGGTTCCCGGTGAGCGCCAGCTCCTGCAGGCGCGGCTGCGCGCGGAAGGCGCCAGGCTCCAGGGCGCGCAGGCTGTTGTTGTGCAAGTAGAGCCGGCGCAAGGCGCCTAGCGGCGCCAGGACACTCGGCTCCAGGCGCGCGATGCTGTTGTCCTGCAGGAACAGCGTCTGCGGGAGGGCGGGTGTTTGTGGCGCGGGGTCACCCTCCCCGGGGCCGCGCCCGCCGGGGCTGGCACACCCCTCGCCGCGGCCGCGTGGTGCCCACCTGCGTCCCGGGCGGGATCCCAGGCGGCAACGCGCGCAGTCTCAGGGCGCCGCACTCCACTGCGGCGCTGTAGCAGCGGCAGGCGGCAGGGCAGCCTGCGGCGCGGGGCGTGGGTCCAGGCAGGGACAGCAGCAGCAGCAGCAGCAGCGCAGACGCCCCCAGCGCCATCTCCCGCGGGCCGGCCCACCTGCCTGCAGAGGCCAGCAGGGGGCGCCCCTGGAACACAGGTGGGCAGGTGTGGCCCTGACGTGGGGGCCAGCAGGGGCCCACAGGCTGGCCTGACTTTTGGAAAGTAAAGTCCTGTTCAAGGCACCGATAAAACCTCCCGGTTTCCCGCCTTTACAAAAGCACCCCCACTGAAGTCTGAGGCTCACGTCCCATTGTAGGACTGTGGGTGTCCAGGGTCTCTGCACAGGGGTCCAGCAGGGGCTGTCCAGCCCACCCTGCACAGCACCCTGCCTGCTGTGGGGCCACCTGTGCAGGCGTGAGGACTGACCGTGGTGTGCCTCTGTACGTGGGCCAGGTGGGGCTCAGGGGACTGGGCAGCGAGGGCCTGAGCCCCCTCAGCCACACTGTTGTTGGCCGCAAGAGCAGGCTCTGGGCAGTCACAGCCCCAGGTCCACCCCCTGCTGCTCCATCAGACCTCAGGGGACACAGGTGGGGCCAAGCGCCTCAGTGCCCCCAGCACAGGCCCGAGGCTCCACCTGACCTCGACCCAGTCACTGCTGGTTCTTTCCCCGAAGCCCACGTTCTTCCCAGCCTGGGCTTCCGGCTGCGGCTTGAGGACAGAGATGGACAGAGGGGCACCAGCCACGGGAGAGTCCACGTGGCTTTGCAGCTCTGCCGTCCTGGGTTGGGGGTGCTCAGACAGATCAGCTGGACGGGCTCCTGCAGGCTCCCTGTCAGGGCTCGGGGTGGGGCAGCAAGAGACCAAGCCATAGCCCGCAAGCTCTGCCAACGCCCAGAAGGTGTGTTCAGGGGCAACTGGGGCCTGAGATGAGGGGTTCCTGGGCCATGGCTGGGCCTCTCATTTGGCTTCCTAAGTGGGATCTGTGGCAGTGAGGAGGAGCGTCCCCTGCTGGGTTTATGCAAGTGCAGCTGCAGAGGGGGAGCCAAGCCTGGGTCTGCGGGATCTCGTGCGCCAGACGGGGAGCTGGGACCTGGGCCCAGATAGCAGGCGGGCTGGGGTAGGTGTGGGTCCCCGGCCCCTGTGGCCCTCTCTGCTCACCAGCCCCCCGCCAGCAGGCGGGAGTCCCTGGAGGCTGTCCCAATGGTGCTCTGGCGCGACTCGCATGCTGACGTAAGCCATAGAGATGAGCCGGGTACAGCACAAGCTTTAATGCAACAGCTCCAGTTCCCAGGCGTCTCAGGATGCGTGACCTCCCCCCGCCCAGAAACCGGGGTACCCTCTGGGCCCTGGGGTCCAGTTCTCTGAGTACAAAAGACTGGCCTAGGGCCCGCCTGCCCAGCCACCGGCAGCAAGGCCTCTGGAGTAGAGAAGAGCCCGGTGGTCTGGTCAGGACTTGGAGCACTGCTGCTCCCGGGACACCCCTAGAAGCAGCGTCCTGGCCAAGGGCAGCCTGGCAAAGGAGGGGTCCCGACTGCAGAGCAGGGGCCAGCCCAGAAATCCTTTCACCCAGCTGACAACCCCCATCCTGCTGGGTGGGGGCGGGGTGTCAGAGGATTCAGCAATGGCTGTAAAGGGGTGGGGGAAGTCGGGGACGGGCGTATTGGAGAAGGGGGGCCCTTGGCCAGTCACCCACTTCGAGGGGCGGTGTGAGGCCCAGGGGTCTCTCCATTCCCAGGGCGTCCCCTGCAGCCCCCTCCAGCAGCGGTCTGTCCTGGGTCAGCTCAGGGCAGGGGGGCGGTCCCTGCTGGAGTCGAGCCCGGACAGCCCCAAATCCGCCTCCGCTCCCGGTGACCTTGGGCCGGTGTCCTCTCACCTGAAGCTCCCGCGGCGCGGCTCCCCCGCCGAGCAACCCCCGGGCCCGCCGAGCCGCGCCTACTGCGGGGGGCAGGGGGGCTGACGCACGCGCACAGGAGTCCCTGTGCCGTGCGGCCCGGACACGCGAGCGTGCGCCCAGCCGGAGGGGCCCCTAGCCCGGGGTGTGGGGGGTGGGAAGGGCTCGCGACCCCGCCCTCTGGGCCGAGCTGGCCGCGCCGCGGCAGCACCTCGGACAGCGCTGGGCGGGCGGGGCTGCACGCTGCCTCCGCCGCGCACGCGCACGCGCACTCGCTGGCGCTCTCCGCAGCGCGTGCGCAACGGTGCGGGCCGGCGCTCAGGGCGGCGCAGCGGCGCGCAGGAGCGGCGCGAGGTCCATGGTGAGGGCGAGGCGGCGGCCCTGCCAGCGCACGTGCGAGGGCAGGGCTGGCGCGCCGGGGGCGTACTCGAAGCAGGCGCTGAGCTCAAAGGCCAGCGCGGAGCGCACCAGGCCCACGCCGCCCGCGCGCTCTGGCGCCGGGTGGTACAGGCGCCCGTTGGCGGCCAGGGGCAGCAGGCGCGCAGGCTCGAAGGGCACGGCCAGGGCCTCGCCGCCGCCGCAGTAGGAGAGACGCGGGGGTCCGCGGCCCGCGGACAGCACGTGCGTGAAGACCACGGGCCGGTCCTCGCAGCGCAGGAAGTTGCGCTCTCTGCCGCAGAGCGAAAGGAAGGGGAAGGAGGTCTCGTAGCGCCCGCTGCGGTTGGGTCTCAGGCGGGAGAAGAAGGTGACCAGGAACTGCGGGTCTGCGGGGCAAAGGGGGTGCTGCTCACCATGCCCGGCACCCGAGACCCCGGGCCCCGCTGCCTGCCGGCCGCCCCGCCCAGGCTGCGCGCCCGGGCGGGCGGAGGCTGGTTTCCTCGACCGCGCTCCGGGGCGCCAGGGAGAGCCCGCGGGGCCTCCCATAGGAAGGGGAGGGCGAGGGGGGAGCGCAGAGCGGTACCTTTGAAGCAGGTGACGAAGTTCTTCATTTTGGAGTCATCCAGGAAAAGCTGCGGAGAGACGGGCAGGCCGTGGGCCGGTACCAGTGTAAGCCCGACGGCGGCCCAGGGCGGGGAGGCCCGGGGGGGCCTGAGCCGGGTGCGCCGCGTTCTTGTCTGCCCTGCTCCCCCGGGGCCCCCCTGCTCCCCGCACGCGCCCGGGAGTCTGGGGCCGGCAATCCCAGGGATGGGGTCTCAGGGACCGCGAGGGGCCGGGAGCGCCGAGAGCTCGCCGCGCAAACTCGAGCGGGGGCTGGTCGCCGGGGGCGTTTTCTCCGCCGGGCGGTAGCCCAATCTCTACAGCGCGCGGCCCAGGCTGGGCGGAGCCGGTCAGGGAGCCAGAGCCCCGCCCCGGGCCCGCCCGCCCAGCCCGCCCGCGAGGGCCCGGCCCGCCCCGGCCCCCGCCCTCCCCAGGCCCGGCCGGCCCAGGCCCCCGGCCGCCCGCCCACCTGGCCCTGGTGGTCCACGTAGTAGAAGTACTCGCGCGTGCGCGGCTCGGGGCTCTGGCCCTGCGTGTAGGCGGCGCCCCCGCCCGCGCTGTAGGCCCGGGCCCCCCGCGGCCGCGCCAAGGCCCAGGCTCGGAGCGCCCCGCACGCCCGCCACATCCTCCTGCCGCGCCGGAAGCGCCGAGGGCTCACGCGGGGCGGCGCGGCGCGCACTCGGGCCCCCGGCGGCCGCGCGCTTCGGGTTCCGGCCGGCCGCGGCTCGCGGCCCCGCGCGGCGGGCGGTGGCGCGCGCTCCCGGCCCCCGGCGGCCCGCCCCTGCCTCCCGCCGAGAAGCGGAGCGACGCGCAGCGACCACGGCTCGCGAGTGTCCACAGCACTTTATTCACACCAAGTGTCACCTCTCAAGTCCATGCGTCAGAGCGAGTCGGTAGCGGGCCGCCCGCCAGGCCCGGGACCGCCCGGCTAGGACGCGCCCGGGGGCAGACCGCGGCCGCGGCCGGCGGGGCGCTTTTTGCATTTAATAAATAAAAACTCAACTCTAAAAAATATATATAATATATATATAAACTGGGGAAAAATTAAAGTTTACAACAATTGGAACTCAAAATTCCGAGGTGGAAGATGGAGGCCGCGCCGCAGGGCCCCGCGCCCGGCCGCCCCCGCCCCGACGGGGGGCGCAGGGTGTTTTTGGTCAGAAGCCGAGAAGGGTGAAGGAGACGAAGGAATGATGTCGACTTGCTCCGACGAGGAACGGTGAGGATGGCTCAGAGATAAATAGCATTTGGGTTAAAACTATGTCATTAGCAAATTTAGTTCCCGTATCTCTCGCTCTATTTATATCATCTCTATACACAGCGGAGGGGTGCGGGGTAGATGCTGAACGTGTAGTGTTTACACGAAGAAAAATACTCTCGCCCCGCCCGCCCCGGGGACTTTGGCTCTGCCCCAGGGTCCGCCGGCGGGTGGGCGGCCCCGCGCCCGCCCCTGAGCGCTCACCGCGCCGCGGACGGCAGCTGCGGGGCGCCCCGGTGGCTTGTGCTCGGGTCGGTCCGGGAGGGGCAGTGGCGCTCGGCTCCTGGAAACGAAGGCACTTTCTCGGGGCTGGCCCGCGGCTGGCGGTGGGCGAGGCGGCGCCCACGGGAACTGGCCACGAGGGGGCCCGGGGCGCCCGGCCCGCTGCCCCTCGGCCCCTTGGCCGCGCCCTCGGGCGGCCGGCGGCCGCGTCAGGCCGCGGGCGGCCGGCGGCCCACGTGCTGCCTCCCCCGCGCCGGCGCCCCTCCCCTCCCGCCGCTGCCCTGCCGGCGCGCCTGCGTCGCTGGGGGCTAGAGCACGCCCTCCATGAAGCTGGTGTCCAGGTGCTGGATGAGCACGCGCAGGAAGGACATCTCCTTGCGAGTGTTCTCGAAAATGACACGCGGGTCATCCGACCGGCAGCGCAGGCAGTTGGGCGCCATCACCATGGCCAGGTTGCTGACGTCCATCTTGGTGATGGCCACATTGGCAGGCTGCACAAACACCTGCGAGGAAGGACCGCAGGTGGGCCCGGGAGGGCCGGGGCCTGGCCTTGGAGGGCGGGGCCTTGGAGGGCGGGGCCTTGGAGGGCGGGGCGGGCACACGCGCACCTGGAGGAAGCGGATGAGGTAGCACAGCACCAGGCGGTTGATGCGGGGCAGCGCGTGCACCACGGCCACGGCCGCCTCGGGGCTCTCGTAGTGCGCGATGCACTGCTCGTAGAACTCGTGCGGGATCAGGGGCTCCTCCAGCTCCCGGTACCACAGCTTCAGCAGTGACGCTGCGGAGACAGCGGGCTGCTCAGTCCCGGCGAGGTGCCGCTGCCAGCGGCCGCACGAGCGTGGGGGTGGTGGGCAGAGCACAGTGGAAAGGACGCGTGGGCCACGGCGCCGGCACAGACCGGCGATCCTCAGTGGCCTGCTAGACGCTGCTCAGGGGGCCGCCAAGCCGCCAGGGAGGGGGATGGGGCCGCCCTGGGCCTGCGGCCGGGCTGGGGCTCACCCGGCACGTGGGGGTCCTCCAGGCCCGTGGGCACCTTCCACTGGTCAACCTGCAGCTTCAGGGCGTTCACCTCGTCAATGTCCCCGGGAACCCTGCGGACATGGCGCTCAGGCGGGGGCCGGGCCCAGCCCCCCCACGCACCAGACCCCGCAACTCCCGCTGCCGGGGCCCATCCACACGCCGTCCCCCACCGGGACCCTTGGGCAGACCGCGAGCCTCGGTTTCCGCAGTAGACCTGGGTCCAGGGCACCCCGGCTAGAACACCGGGGCCCCACGGGCCATTCCCTAGGGCCGGCCGGCCACAGCGGGGCAGTTCGCGGCGGCTGCTGCGGGCCACAGACTGCCTGTGGTGGCCGTCCTGGACCTCTGGCAGCAGCAGCTCCCGGCCAGCCCCTGGGTCTCGCGGCCGCGCCCCTCTGCCCGCCTGCCCGGGCCCTGAGGCGGCCGCTGGGCACCTGAAGATGCCTTCGGTCTGGTCGCCGTTGAGGGCCAGCACCTCCTCCGACAGCCGCGTCTGCACCCAGGGCAGCTGCCGGTCGGGGTAGCGCTCCTTCTGCATGCTCATGACCTCCTGCAGTCCGCTGCCGAACATGGAGGGGCTGAACACCGCGTTCTTGGCGTGCCGGATCTCCTCCACGTTGGGCTTCTTCAGGCCCTGCGGAGACACGGCTGTCCTGGGGCGGCCCTGGGCCCCACCCCGCCCCCGGGCCGCTCCCGCTGGGCCTTTGCCTTCTGCCCTCCTGTCCCGTAAGGACCAGGCTTTCCCGGCCGCGCCTGGGCCCCCGGCTGCTTGGTCAGGCGGCGGGGTAGACCCCAGAATGTCCAGTCTGGGAGTTGCAGGTGGCCACGGCCAGGCGGGCAGAGCTGGGGGTGAGGCCCGCGGGGGGCTGGGGGAGCCTGCAGTGAGGCCGTTGGGGAAGCAGGGGCTGTTCTGCGGAGGGAGACACGAGGTGCCGTGTCCTGGGGTCGTGAGGAGGGCCGGCCTCCTGGTGGGGCCTGGGCGGGGGCGCTGAGGGGCACGGGGGGCCTGGAAAGGTGAGGCTCAGGGCTGGGCCCCCTGGGGCTGCCCCTGCACCGGGCACCTCTGCCCTGACTGGGCCTCGTGCGGGGCCAGGCCCGCCGGCCTGCGTGCCGTAGACAGCATGTACCTTCTTGGCCCCGGTCAGGGCCGCCTTCTGCAGCTTGTGGTAGCAGTACTTGGCGTAGGTGCTGATGGCCACCCCTGCAAGAGAAGGCGGCGTCGGCCGGGGCAGGGCGTGGTGGCAGCAGCTCCTGCCCAGCCTGGGCATCCCGCCGCCCCTGGTCCAGGCCCTTGCGGGGGTGCTCCTCTCCCCTGCAGGGAAGCCAGGCTGGGGAGGGTCCTCGCCGTCCACTCGCCCTCTTCCCAGCGGCACGGCCAGGCGGGGCAGGGGGCTGGCCCCAGAACCGAGCAGCGCAGCCTGCCCGGGGGGCTGAGAAGGGCTGCTCCTGCCGCTGGCCATGGGGAGGGTGCGGCTGGGAACACGCCCTGCCCGGCCCGGGGCAGGCTCAGCGCCGAGGAGCCGAAGAGCACGGGCAGGGGCCAAGTCCCCTCTTCAGGGGGCTTCCTAGAAGCCCAGGCCTGGCGCGGCTCCAGCTGCTGGTCGTGGGGGACGGTCGGCCGGGCACGGGCACCGGGCTGGGGCGGGCGAGCGCGGCCAGGGACACCGTCTCCCTGTCCACGGACCTCGGCAGACGCCCCAGTGCCGGGGCAGCCGAGCCCCTCGCGATGGGGTCCGTCTTGTGACCCAGGAGGGGACGTTCCTTGTGGGCGCTAGGTCCGGGGCCTGCCTCGGTGTCCGTGCTGGACCCCACCGGGGCGGCCGGCTGGGCGCGGCCCGGAGGCTCTCTGCTCGGTGCCAGAGGAGCCGGGCCTGTCCTGGGGCCGTGGCCCCGCGGCGCACGGCCCAGCAAGACCTCCTGGCGCCCTGTGGTGAGGCCCTGGCCGCCCCGCGACCCCCACCGCTCCCCGGTCTCCCGCTGGCTTGTGGGCGGCCCCTCCGCCTGCTGGTGGGAACGGCTGAGGGCAGAGGGGCCTGCTGGCCACCGCCCCTTCCCCTGCCAGGCGGGCTGCCTGGAGGGTGCCAGCAGGGGCCCTGGGCCTGCCAGGGGGCGGCCCCCAGGAAGGCCCGCCAGCTGGGTGGGGTTGCCCCCACCAGGGAGCCTCCTTGAGGCCCGCCCCCCGGGCCCCCAGGCCAGGACCGAGGTCTGCAGAGACGGTGGGGCAGGCGCCCGGCGAGCCCGAGGTTAGTGCCCGCCCGCCCGCCGCCCAGAAGCAGTTAGGGAGGAGCCGAGCGAGCGAGCGCGGGCGGGGCGGGCGGGCCCTACCATCTGGCTCCTCAACATAGGGCTTGGGTTTCTTTCTCAACTTGGCCTTCTTCTTAGCGTTCCGCTCCAGGAGCTCCCGCACGTGCCGCGCCACTGGGGAGCAAACAGAGTGTGAGCGGGGCCGGCGGAGCCTCCGCCCAGGGCTCCGGGCGCCCAGCCCGGCTGCACCCAGCTCCGGGAGGGCGCCCAGGGCGACCCGCCCCCACGGAGCAGCTGGGCTTGTGGCCCCCGGCCCAGCCCCCGCCTGTCGTCACCCTGGGAAGCGTCTTCTGAAGAGCAGCTCGAGCCTTGGTGGTGTCGGATTCGCTGTTTCTCTGGCAGGCGGAGCCTTCTGCTGCTCCCAGAGAACAGAGGTGTCTGGCAGCCGTGGCCCCGCAGCGGGCGGCTGTGTCCAGCCTCGGACTCTAAGCTGCTCTGCGGCAGGCGAGGCCACACCCCCTCGGCCGCGGGCTGCCCTTGTGTGGCTGGACCCAGCTCTGCTCCTCCGCAGAGGCTGTTCCAGGGACTGTGCCAGGCCCTTGTCAGCTGCAGGATCAGCTTGTAAATTTCCGAAAACAAGGGCCCCTGGGGGCAGGGAGTCCCAGCACTGTGAGCACCCGGGCCACCGGGCCACCGCGGAGTGGGCTCCAGCCCTGGCTACAGGCGCGGCAGACTCTCGGGCCTCCCGCGGCCCTCGGCAGTGCGCTCCAGTGGGCCCGCCCGTGCTGCCCCCGCTGCCTCTGGCGCGTCCTCTCAGCCCCACCCCTGGCCTGCACCAGGTCCTTGCAGCGTAAACAGGCAGATCTAAAACAAACAGGTCCCGAGACAGGCGCGTGAGCCTGCTCAGCCTCTGCGGCTCGCGGCTGAGCAGGCGCCCGCCCGCCGCTCTCAGGCCCACTTCCCGCTCGCTGCGCTCCGAAGCTGCTGGGCGCTGCCGTCAGCGTGTCTGTGTGTCTGGCTGTCGCAGACACGTGGCTGCAGACGTGGCCCCCCCACCGGCCCACGTCCGGCAGCGCGGGGGCCCTCGGGGAGCTGCGCCCACCGGGCCACAGGAGGCCGGCCCTCCCGCGCCTGACCTCGGGGCATGTGCACTGGCCAGAGGCCGCAGAGCGCCGGCCACTCCCGTGCACGCGGGCGTTTGCCGAGTGGGGCCACCTCCCATGACGAGCCGCCCCAAGGAGCAGCCCCGCAGGGCCCCAGCCCCATGCGTGACTTGCCTGTATTGGCTCTCGCTGTGAACCCCCATCAGCACATGGGGCCCCCATACTGGGTCCCCGCAGCTCCACCCACATGCAGCACAGTGCTCGGCCCTGGGCGTGCCGGTCTGCCCACGCCGCCAGGCTGCTGCAGACAGCGCCCGCCCGTGGGCCCCGTGCAGCGCTGTGAGCCGCAGCCGCGTCCAGGAGGGCCAGCGGTGTCTGCTCTGGCTGAGGCAACCAGCCCCGCGCCCTCCGGCCTCGCTGCTGTGCCCCGGCCCCCGGGCTCCCTCCGTGCCCTGCTGGCGCTGACGCTGGGACGTGGGGTCCCGCGCGCCCACCGCTTCGGCCGGCCGGGGGGCGGCCTGGGGTCTGTGAGGGCTGCCAGCAAACAGACTTGCAGAATTCAGGGGATGAAAGTGACACGAGCCGGAACTCCCGTGGGAAGGGCCGAAGCGTCAGTCCGGGCTCTCGGGTGACGCTCTCCTTCGCGGCGAGGCGAAGCTTGCCCTCAGATCGCCGTCCATTTCCTCTGAGCTGTCCACTTTGTTGGCGTTTTTGTGTTTCCTTATTGCCCTCCCAGCGCCCCAGGCGGTGGCACCGGCTCTCCTCTCGGCTCGGCAGACTTCGTCTCCTCATCCTGCTCCGGGCTGGGGACCTCAAAGAATCACTTTTGTTTCGTTGATTTTCTCCTCTGTTCATCTGCTTCCTCTTCCACAGATTCTACCTGAGCGGATTCCTCCTTCCACTTCCTCCTGCTTGCTTACTGCCTACGAGCCCCCCGAGAAGCTGAGGTCGTCGCTCCGCCGCTGCGCTCACACACGTGAGCTGTGCACGCACACAACACGCAGTCCGGTGCGGCCAGCTGCCCTCTAGGAGTTGCTCGGGCTACATCCCAGCGTTATCTTTTCATTTGATCTCAGCTTAAGACACTTCCTGCTTTCTCTTTTGCCTTTTCTCTAGCTCAGGGACAGTCCAGCAGGATGCCCCTCGTTTCCAGGCCTCGGGTTGCGGGGACCCAGCTGCTGGCTGCGAGGTGGCCCCGGGCTCGCGCACACACGTCCTGTGTCCACGCCATCCCCACCTGCTGCCTTGCCGGACATGGGCACGGCTCCAGGACCGCAGCAGGGGCTGGGCACAAGTGCCCAGGCTCGGCCCGTGTGCCGGCCGCTGCAGCCGGCTGCTTCTCACAGCAGATTCCCGCCTGGCCCTTTGTTCCCAGCCTCAGGTCAGCCCTTCCCGAGCCATCCCCTGAGGACGCTGACTCCTCTGGCTGCCGCCCCACCCCAACCCTGGTTTCTCGGTCCACTAAGTCGGTTCTCATCTGCACTCCTCAGCTTCGAAGCCACAGTGGTCGTATCCGTCTGCTCCATGCTGTGGGTTTTGGTTTTGTTGTGACAAAACACGCACACGTGGGATCTGCCATCTCAGCCGTTTCTGCCTGCACAGTCTGCGGCACTGAGTGTGCTGTGTCGTCCACGGACGTGACTGGGAGCCTCACGTCCGGCAGCGGCCGCCCTCAGTGCCGCGGGGCCCCCGCTGCACCTGTCTCTGACGCGCAGAGGCCAGGGTGCGAGCTGGGAGCGGGGAGCTGGTCTCTCTTGCAGCCCCTCTGGCCTGAGCCAGTGAAGCTGCCGGGCCTGGGGCCGCTGCGCCCTGCCCCTGCCTGCCTCTGCGTGCTCTCACCGTCCCCTTCGCAGGGGCCTGGGCACTCGGCGCACGCCTGCGTCCGCCCCGTACAGCCTGGCTCGTCTGCTGAGCGCGAGGGCGGGCCGGGCCCGGCCGCAGCCTGCCCAGGGCTCGCTGAGGAGGGGGGCCGTGCTGAGGGGCGCCTGGGAGGCCCAGGACCAGCTGTGGCTGCAGCACGGGGCGGAAGCTGTGTGCGGGGTCCTGCGGGAGCGCCAAACAGCCTGCAGGTGCCCGGGGTGGCCTTGGGTTGGTGGACGGCGGCGCCACAGCCCCAGAGGTGCGGCCCAGCCCCGCAGCACGGACACAGGCCACCGGCCCAGCCAGCTGAGGAGCCCCCACGGGGGCTGGAGTCGGCTCGCTCACGGGGGTGGGGGGGGGCAGCGAGTGCCACAGCCAGAGCAGCCCCAGGCCTGCGGCTCCCGATGGACACTGCAGGCCCGTGGACCGGGGCGCGGCCACAGCCCCACTGCTCCGGAGAGGCCTGGAAGGCCAAGGCCACCCCGGCTGAGTGTCCACGCATGGGGGCTGCCCGAGGCCCATCTCGGGGTTCAGTCTCCCCACTTCCAAGACTGCACCTGAGGCCAAAATCACAACTCCAAACTGGGCCTGCCCGGCCTTCCCCCGAGCGCGGGCTGCAGTGTGCGTGGGCCGGCGGGGCCCAGCCCGTGAACGGCATGCTGTGGCCGCAGAGCTGCCCGGGTGAGGCTTGCCGGCTGGCAGGACCACACCCCAGTCACCGTGGTGGGAGCTGCGCCCCGGGGTCCCAGCCTCCCACGCCTCTGGGGCGCTCGCTCGGACCCCGCGGCCTGCGCGTCTCCTGACTGGTGTCGGCACAGCCACCTCCGTCCTCGGGCCGCCGCTGCCCCGCAGCCGCCACACAGCAGCCCGCCCAGGCCTGCGGCCCCGAGGGCAGAGCCAGCAGCAAGCCGACCTCGGGCGGACGCTGCCGCGTCACCGCCCCACCAGTCCCCACCCCGGGCCTCCTGGAGCTCCCAAGGCCCTGTAGGCGGAGGCAGGAAGCAGGACGCCGGCCGGCCCTACCTTTGGTGTCGTTGACGGGGTCCATGTGCCGGTAGATGTAGCCCTCCAGGTAGGAGTGGAACTTGGGGGTGGGCGGGAAGAAGGCCAGGCAGATGGCCATGAGCTCCCAGCCGCGTGCCAGGCTCTCCAGCCGGAAGTTCTCGGTGGTCTGGCGGCACAGCTGGATGTACAGCTCGTCCCGCAGGCCCTGCGCGCTCCAGCCCTTGGTGGCCACCTCCAGCGCCACCTGCAGCGGCTCGGCCTTGGAGCGCCGGTCGCCCATGTACATCTGGATCAGCTTGAAGATCTCGCAGGCCTCCTTCTTGACGTGGCGGTCGCTGGTGACGATCATGGGCTTCTTGATGGACTCGCTGCTCCAGGCCAGCATGTTGGCGATGGACACCTTGCGCCGGAACAGGCCCTGTGTGTGCTTGTTGAAGTGCTTGGAGGCCCAATTCTCGATGTCCGTCTCGGAGGACGGCTTGCGCAGCGTGAAGGTGGGGAACACGCAGCTGGCGCTGGGCATCACGCTGCGGGCCTGCCGGCTGCTGTCGAACTGGGCGCAGGTGCCAAGGTCCTCGGACTGGCAAGGGCAGGGGGCCGGCCCGCAGGTGAGGGCAGGGCCTCCCGGCGGCTGGCCTCCCCCACGGGACGGGCCCACCCCTCGCTGGGGCAGCCTGCGGTGGGGGCGCTGAGTCTCTGGGGCTGTGGCCCCAGGGAAGCCCGGGGACGCCCGTGACGGGGCCCTGGGGAGCAGCCATGCTGCCCCGGCTGCTGCCTGTGCTCGGCTCTCAGGCTGGGCCAGCCAGACCTGGAGAGCCGTGAGCTGCCGGGCAGGCCACGGCCCCGCCTTCTGCAGCTGCCACGGCTCTCCCAGCCCTGAGCGGCCACTGGGGACGTGGTCCAGCCTGGGCACAGCTGTCCCAGGGGACGCTGGCCACCAAAGCTACTGGCCCTTAGGCACATGTTCCTGGCCAGGTGGGGTGGATGTGAGGAGGCCACAGCAGAGCCATGGACAGCTCCAGGCAGAGGCCAGGGCTTCAAGCAGCAGACCGGTGTGAAAGGTCAAGGGTCAGGAGCTAAGTCCCAGGGCACGGACCTCCCAGGCGTGACCTGGAGGAACAATCCACCCGGACTGGAGGGGCCCCTCTTGCCGCCCCTTGGTCCCCTGCCCCTCCCCGCAGGGTCAGGGGTCAGGGCTGGGGCCCGCTGCCCACCGCCCTACCTGTGAAGGGTGCAGGTAAGGCTCGGGGGAGGCCAGATTGGTCTGCACCGAGACGCTCTTCTCCAGCAGGATCTGGGGGAAGGCCAGCCTCTCCAGGGCGCCGCGCTGCCAGTGCTTGCCGTCGTGCTGGGCCAGCGCCTCGTCCTCGCTGAAGGCACGCACCACCGGCCCGGGCATGGGCAGAGGCAGCGCGCCGTCGCTCTCGTAGCCGGAGCCGTCCTGCTGCGAGTCCCAGCTGCCGCGCTGCCGCATGTGCAGGTGCGCCTGCTGCGCCTCCCACGCCAGCCGCGCCTGCGCCAAGAAGGGCTCCGCGCGCGCCGCGCTGTCCGCCTCGCCGGCCTTGCCCTCGGCGCGCGGCGCCGCTCCCGCCGGCCGCTCCTCCGCCAGGGCCGCCTCGCCCGGCAGGTCGCGCTCCCCGGTGCCCGTGTTGTCCGCAGACGCGGCTCCGGGCGCGTGGCACAGGGAGGGGTTGCGGCTCTTCCGCTTGCGCGAGCCGGGGGAGTAGCCCGCGGAGGACACGGTGTGCTGGCTGGACCAGGACATGGCGTCGTCCTGCGCGGCGGGCGGCGCGGGCCCCTCCATGCTGCTGTAGTCCCCCGACGGCGGCGCCAGGCGCGGCTCCCGCAGCAGGCAGGGCCCGGGCTGCAGCGACAGCGAGCCGCCTGCGGGGTGCGGCGCGTACTTGTGCCGCGGCCCGGCGCGCAGCTTGGGGCTGGCGCCCGCCTGCTCCACGTACACCAGCTGCCGCACGTACTCCTTGCCCGCCGGGCTGTACTCCAGGCTCAGGAAGCGCTCGGGGCCCCGCGGCCGCGCGAGCACGAGCTGCTGGTAGGGCGAGGCGCACGCGGGCCGCGGCGACGGCGGGCAGGCGGGCCGGCGGCCCGGGGAGCGCTGCGGCGAGCCGGCCTCCAGCTGCACGTCCATGGGCGGCTCGTCGTACAGCGGCGCCTGGAACTCCAGCGGCGGCTCCTCGTAGAGCGGCGGCTCGTAGGCGTAGCGCGGGGAGGACGGCTGCGAGTCCCCCGACGGCTTGCGGGGCTGCGCCAGCAGCGGGGAGCAGCTGCCCAGCTCCGGCCGCTTGACGAAGGGCGCCGGGCGCCGGTCCGGGAAGAACACCGGGCTGTCCGCGTCGGGCGCGAAGGTCTGCAGGCCGGGCGAGTGCTGGCCGCCCGACGGCTTGCGGGGCCGGCCCCTGGGCTGGCCGTCCGGGGCGTAGCCGTTGCCCTGGGCGGGGAAGAAGCTGGGCTCCCGGTCGCCGACCTTGACGAGCATGCGCGCCTTGGAGCCCGAGTCCCAGCGCAGGGAGGACGTCCTGGGGGGACAGGCAGGCGTTACCCTCGGCCGCTCCGGGCGCCGGGCAGGGCACAGGGCCTCAGCGCCTCCAGTCGCGGGCCTCGCGGTGCGTCTGGGATGCTCACCGCCGTCTCCAGGGAGTGTGGCTGCGCTCCCCCCTCCCGAGGGCCGCCCACCGGCCCGCCCCCGGCGCTGGCCCCGCCCATCCGCCAGTCCCTCCCCGGCACTGACCCTG
>JAGFMF010011709.1:95489-130927 GCA_019455555.1 Galemys pyrenaicus | reverse complement strand
TCCTCCCACCCCGGCACTGGCCCCGCCCACCCACCAGCCCTCCCCTGCACTGGCCACGCCCACCAGCCCCTCCCCGTAACCGACCCACGCCGTCCAGCGGCCCCTCTCCCGCAACGGGCCTGCTGACGCCCATCTGCTGAGTTCTTGTCCCTGCCACTGTGCCTTTCAGCCCCAGAAGACGGACTCAGTTCTTTTCTGGATAAACTTTACTTTCGAGAGCTTTAGGTCCACCACGACCTTGAGGGGGAAGCGCTGGCTTCCCCCGCAGGGTGTGGCCCAGCCTCACACCCGCCCTCCCGGCCACCCCGACTGAGGCCCGTGGGGTGGAGCGCCCCGAGAGCCGCCGCCCCCAGGGCAGCCGGGCGGGCAGTGGGCAGCAGGGGCCTCGACCTCTGCAGGCGCCTCACGGCCACATGGTCGGCCTGGCCCTCCTGCGCTCCCGGGGCCAGCCAGGCTGGTCTGGCTGTCCGCGGTTGGGCGGGGCCGCTAGGAGCCCAGGAGCCAGTCAGTGGGCGGAGCGGAGCCCCTCTTGGGCCGAAGCATGTCCAGGGGCCACACGGGGCCTCCGGTCTGGTGAGACGCTGCCGTTGTCCAGACCACGGCTGTTCTGTCTGTGCCACCGGGAAGCTGCGGGCTAGCGCTGAGGGGCCGGGCAGGTGCCCGGGGCCGGCCAAGGGAGCCGGTGGGTGCAGCCGTGGAGAGGCCGGCAGTCCCAGGCCAGCCACCTTGCTCTGTGCTGCCCCTCGCGGCCCGACAGGAGAAAAGCTGCCCTGGCTGTGGGGCGGCCCGGCCGAGGGGTCGTGGGACCTGCCCCAGGCGTTCCTGCCCATGCCGTGGGGCCAGAGGGAGCGGGGCGAGAGCCGCGGCGCTCTGCAGTCAGCCAGCGCCTGGCAGGCCGCCCGCCGGCCACCACGAGTCCATCCCTGGCGCACGGGTCTCCTGCCCTCGCAGCCTGCTGGGCGCATGCAGCCGACTGGCCTCCCGGCAGCCCTTGGGTCTGTGGCTTTGTCCGAGCCGTCTGCGGCTGCATTGGCCGGTGCACTCCCTCTGCTTCTCCTCTTCTGGTGACTGGGTGTGACTTGCTGGTTTCCAGGGCCGCAGCTCAGACGGCCGCTGTTCAGATCTTCTGCTTCTTCGCGGCAGCCGCCCCCCGAACAGCGGCCACTGTGCTCTGTCTTCGTTGGGCTCAAGGTATTTAAAATTCCTCTTCACAGCGGTGGACGCAGTGGAGCCACCTGTTCCGCTCCCCGCTGCCTCTGGGGTCTCAGCCCCGCGCCGCTGGCCTGCACCCAGCGCCGGTGTGCACGGGCAAACAGAGACGGCCCTCTCCAGAGTCCGGACCCAGCCGCTGCCTCTCTGTGCCGAGCTGTCTGGTGGCCGGACTGCGGGTCCGGGCGAAGGGCCAGCCTAGGGGACCGGCCGTGATGGGGATGGCGTGCTCGACGCCCGCTGTCTCTGACGCTAAGCGTGCTGCAAGGAGCGAGCGCACTGCCCTGGCGACAGCGCCGTGTGCGTGCGTGTTGCGGCGGGGCGGGGCGGGGCGACGGCGCGCCGTGTGCGCGCGTGTTGCGGCGGGGCGGGGCGGGGCGGGTGGCTCTGCTTGCGGCCCTGCTCGTCCCCTGGCCCCGGGTTGCGCGGGGCAGCTGCTGTGCGACCAGCGCAGAGGCTGAGCTCTCGCCCCGCCGGCCTGCGGCCGTGGCGGCGGTGGCTGGCGGGCAGCTCCGGAGCGCAGGCCCTTCGCTTCTCAGCCGCATCTGACGGTCTCGGGCGACTGCCCTGCAGAGCTGCGAGTGCTGCCGGCGCAGCGAGTCAGCGCCCGGGCCTGGCCTCTTCGCCAGGCGGCAGATGTGGTGCCCGCACCGAGACACGGGCCGCTGGGCCCCCACGCCGGCCGCCGCGGCCCTGCGCCTGCTCTGCCCGGGCCAGCCCTGCCAGCATGACCGCGGGGCCCAGGACCACTGGTTGAGGGGTGTCCCTGGGGCCGCCCAGAGCCCTGTCAGGCCAGCCCACCGCCAGAAGAGCTCTAGGCCCAGCCCCTCCCAGCGGCGAGCACCCCTCCCCGGCAGCCAGAGTGGGCAGGACGCAGGGCCTGGCGGTGGCCACGCCCCAGGCTGGGCGGCCTCGGGTGGGGCTGCAGCCCCAGCCCCGCGTGGGCACCTCGCCCGCCCCGCGCACCGCTGAGTGTCTGGGCGGCCCGGATGGGCACTACCTGTAGTGCAGCGGCTGGCCGTCCGCCCCGCGGTCCCGGAAGCCCTCGCAGTCCCTCTCGAGGAGCACGCCCGGCGGCGAGGAGCTAGAAGACAGAGGGGGCAGGCGTGAGCACTGGGCGGCGGTGGCTGGAGATGCGCTCACGTCCCGCGAGGGCCCCAGCTCTCCTGCCCGCAGCGGCCAGGTCCCAGTGCCGGGCGCCCCCATGCAGCCGGCCCCGGATTCTCCGCAGTCAGGCCCAGGTGTGGGCGCTGACTGGGGCGGGGGCAGCCCGGCTCCCGCCCGGCCGCGCCCCTGTCTGCCACGGGGCCAGCGCTCTCTGGGCCTGACAGCCGGCCGCGGCAGCCTCGCTGGACACAGCCACCTGCGTGGCAGCCATGTCCCAGGTGCAGCGGGCAGCAGTTGCCCAGTGCCGCATGCAGCAGCTTTGGAAACGTGATGAAGCAAGAAAAAAATTCAAGAGACAAAAGCACTGAATGAGATGAAATCACCAACTTTCAGCCTAGAAGACCGGAGAGGATTCACACACACAGTGGCTGCCGGCCCGCCCCAGGGCCGCCACTTACTGCCCGCAGAGCCGCGCCACGGGGTCTGCTGCCCCCACGCCACGCCCAAGTCCCCCTACCCGCACCTGGGGCTGCCCCTGCTCCCCCGAAGGCCACAGGGCGCACACTGGGTGCAGACCCCAAACCAGAGAGGGGGAGGAGCAGCCGGCAGCAGGGCCGACACCTCCGCGGGGGGCTTGCGGGGCAGGGGACGAGACCAGAGGACAAACTGGACACGTCCAGGAGTGCAAAGGCGCCCCTGGGGCTCCGGTCGGTCAGCCGTGAGGGCCTTGGCTGGCCCAGAGGTGCGGCCTCCGGCTGGGTGAACGGCAGCCATGAGCTGAGGAAGGTTTTAGTATTTTTAAGCGTTTTTCTGAGAAAGGTGAAAACCACGTGACACAAAGGGGGCTGTGGCCGCCCCGCACGCCCGCGGGAACCGGCCTCGGAGGCTGCCGGCCCCTCCCGGGCAGAGTCCCCAGTCGGCAGCTCTGGGGCCAGCCCTGGGGTGGGGGCGCCTCCAGCGGAACGCCACGGGAAACGGCTCCCACTCGTCAGTCGCCAGGCGGGCAGAGGGAACGTCCACGCAGACACTTCAGGCCGATGGATCCGAGCCGCTGGAGCTCTGAGCCGGAGAACACAGCTCTTTAGACGCCACGGCGTCAGGCCGAGTTCGAAGTGGCCAAAGCCGCCGCCTCTGCCATCCAGTGCGGGCCTGCTGGGCATAAAGGGCCTGCTCGGCCTCTTGGTCACTGCGGTCGGCCTCCAGGACAAGGCCGGGACAGCCCGTCAGTTACGGGGCAGCTGCATCCCCAAAAGAATGGCCAGACCCCGCAGGGCCCCTCTCAAATGCAGGACGCCCTGGGCGACGGGCACAGCGCCCCGGGTGTGACCGGAAGGAAGGCCGGGGCCGCTGGCCCGTGTGCCGGCCACACGGGGCTGGTCAGCGCCTCGCGGGTGAGATGGGAGCCATGCGGCCGGGGCTGGTTTCCAGTGCAGCACGGGGGTGGAGCGGGAGAGGAGGGCCTGGGCAGGCGCAGTCCTGAAGCCCCCACCCCCCACCCCCATAAGCACCTGTCAGCCTCACCCCTGCTCCTCCCTCCCCGTGCCGGTGCCGCGTGATGGCCCCACCCACCAGGCCAGGCTCTCGCTGTCCAGCAGCGGCCGTGCTCGCGGAGGCGGGACTCGCCGTCCCAGGCCTGGCGGTGTGGTGCAGACAGGCCGGCCAGCTGCAGGCGCTGGGCAGCGGGGCTCGGGGCTCGGGCCGCCACGCCCACCGCGGCCGCGCAGGGCAGGCTCCCCGTCCAGCCCCGGTCGGGCGGAGCCGGTATGAAAAAGACGGAGAAAACCTTTCAGTCGCCGCCATGAAACACGGAGTCCGGGGTCTTTCCCAGGCTTAACCTGAGCTGACGAGCGAAACCGAACCTGCAGGCACACGGCGCCCCCACGCCCCGCCCCCCGCCCCGGCCTTTGCCCGCCAGCGTTGGGGTGCGGCCATCCGGCGCTGTGCGCACGCGCGGGGAGCGCTGCTCTCCAGGGAGTCCAGCGCTGGGAGACCGGCCCCAGTGTCCAGCGCTGGGGCCCGGCCAGGGGGAGCTAGCACAGCACAGAGGACATTGGGTCCACCTGTGAGGCCGCTCCCACCCATGACCACAGCGTCTCAAACCCCGGGGAAGCTAAAGGGGCTGTCTGGGGACATCCGAGACAGCGGGGCGCACTGAGGGGTCCCCGCGGGCAGGGACGAAACTCCTGGGGCGTGATGGAACCCCAAGACGCAGCTCCTGGGGCGCAGGAGCTGCAAGGTGCCACGGTGGCCCGCAACAGCACCCTCAACTCGGAGCCGCAACACAGGGAAAGCACAGCGTGGATAAGCGGACAGAGCGCTGGGCGGCCCAGAGAAAGCTCGGGAGGGAGGGGCGCCCCGCGCCCAACACGAACTGCACCCGCAGAGCCCGCAGAGCCCGCAGAGCGGGCTGGCTGGCGCCGCCACCCCGCGAACCCCGCGCCCCACTCACCTGCTGCTCTCCTCCTTCGCAGCCCCGAAGGCCGCCCGGCCCGGCCGCCCCGCGGGCTCCGGCGCGCGCTCGCCGAGCTCGGGCTCGGGCTCGAGCGAGGAGCTGGTGCTGCCGTCGCGGCTGGCGCTGCTGGCGCGGCCCGGGCTGCTCTCGGCCGAGGCGCGTGGCGACCCGCTGTTCTGCTTCAGCGTCTGCAGCTTGGCCAGCGGGATGATGTCGCAGTCCTGCGGCCGGTGCCACACGGTGCGCTGTGTGCTGGCGTTGTAGTAGTAGAAGCGGGACGTGTTGGGGTCGAAGAGCTCCCACCACTGGTTCTCGCTGGTGCGCTTGATGCGCACGCCGGCCGGCGGGTCCCACACGCACTCGCCGGTGAGCAGGTTGGCGTACATGCGCTCGCGGGTGCGCGGCTCGATGATCTCCACCCACTCCAGCCTGCAGGGGGGCGTGAGCGCTGCGGCGGGACTGCCGGCGGGACACCGGAACCCCGCGCAGCGCCCATGCCCGCCGGGACCCCGCGCCCAGCCCCGCCCCCGGGCCGACCCCCATCCTGGCGCTGGCTGCCCCTAGCTCTGCCGCGCAGCCCCCATCCCCGCCGGGACCCTCACCCTTTTTTTAAACCTGTTTTTATTTCAAACATAAACAAAATTGACCCCTTCAGGCCCATGTCGGGTTCAGTTCTCACGGTTGTTGAGGTGCAGCCTCCCCGGATGCTGCATCTCACTCACTGGACACTGGACTGAGGCCGGAAAAGCGGTTTTGTTTCTTTAACAAGTTTGCGGCGTGTCCCTTACTGTGTCTGTGTGCGAACGTTCTAGACCAGGTGTTGAAATCTACTTATGGTCTGCGTTTTAATCTTTGCTTTTGTTGCTGCTGAAAAGGAGCTTGTAAGTTTTAACGCCCTTGAATTCACAAACCTTTCTCTTTCCCCTCTTTCTACTTGTGGAAGAAACTCCCTCCTGGGTTAGCGGCTGGCCCAAGCTCTGCCGCGCTGGGCTCCACCGGCCGCTCGGGTGGACAGGGCCTGACTCCGGGGCTGGTCAGCTGCCCCCAACCCCCTCCCGAGCAGCAGTGTCGGGAGGCTTTCGGTGGAGCGAGCCTTCCTTCCTGGGTTTTGAGGTCACCTGCATATACTTGCTACTAAGTGGTAAATTTAAGCTTTCTAAGTAAAATCACAGCCGCCGCAGAAGCTGCGAGGAGCCCCTCCCGAGCCGCGCCCGCCCAGCCTGCAGCGCCTGGGTTCCGGAGGGGACTCCCAGCAGCGCCTGCACCACCGAGGCTCCCGCGGCGGCCCCAGAGCGCCACGCAAGGGGGGGTTCAGCCCAGACGCCCACGCCCCGCCGGTCTGTGCGGCTGCCCCACTGCGCTGCGCACACCAGCTGCACCCAGCTCTCCAGGAGCTGGCAGGGCGGGCCGGGGCGGAGGCCCTCACGTCCCCACAGCCTGTGCCCACTGTCGGCTGCCATAGCACCGCCGGCCTCACTGGCAACTCCTGTGTGGGCACGTCTCAGTGCTTGCACCGCCTGCTCCGGCCGCCCTCCCGCTAGGCGCTGACCCTCCAGGCCCCCAGTCCGGAGGAGGGCCTGGGCTCCTGCTACCTGCAGTCATCCTGTCTGACCCGCTTGGGCCCCACGGCCCCACGCTCGCATACCCCAGCCCTGCCAGTGTCTGTCTTCTGCTTCACCAGCCCCGTCCAGCCAGCGACCTCTTCCTAGACGCACCCTCCTCCTGCTCCCCACTCCCCACGGGAACCCCACCAGCTTCCCTGGGCAGGGCCGTGGCTCCTGGGAAGACAGCATGCGCCACCCTCACCCACCCACCCCTGGGCCACACCCCAGTCACTGCGCCTTCTGGAACGCAGGCCGAGGCCTCCTGGAGGTGGTCACTGGCGGCCAGCACGTGGGCCAGCCAGCGCGGCGGAGGCACTGGGGTGGCCCGCGGCCCTGTGGCCTCAAGACCCACTCCCCACCGGCTGGGCTATGGCCTTTCAGGGTGGGGCCTGGTGACGTCCAGGTCCAGAGGCGGCGGGCTGGCTCATGCAGCCCGGCCCCGAGCGAGGGAGCCCTGCTGGGGGAGCAGCCATGCCACGCACCCAGCCCTCACCGCAGGGCCAGGGGCCGGGAGGAGGGCCCGGGACCCGCGGTGACTTGGCTGAGGTTCTGGGCTGCCGGGTCTGCCCTCGGCTCCGCTGGCCCTGCGAGGACACCGATTCGGGCCTGTTCCTGAACAACCACTTCTCAGTCTACCTGCTCTTTCCTAGGGGGTTCTGGACCCTGTTCGCTTATTTCTGCTCTTCCTTGCCGTCCCCCTGCCACGCATTCGGGCAACTCTCCCCGTCTGCTGAGGGCCTCCCCAGCTGGGCTGTGGCCAGCGGGGCCTACCCAGTCTCCCAGGTGTCGGTCCTGACTGCCGCCTGCCCCAGGAGGGGCACCCACCCCGCGCCAGCCCCGCCTCACCTGGCGCCCGGCCCGGGGCCGCGGGGCTCCTGCTGCCCGGCACAGTGGCCCTCGAAGCTGTAGTCCTGGGCCTGGGACATTGTGGGCTTCTCCTGGGGCCCGGCTGGGTGGGCGTCAGCAGGTCATCGGGGCCCCTCCAGCATCAGTCGGGAAGGCGCCGGCCTGAGAGAGAGCAGAGGCCCGTGAGCCGGCCACCAGAGACGCCTGCCCTGCAGCTGCCGGTCCCCCAGCTCAGCCCGGTGAGCCGTGCCACAGCCTCCGCAGCAAAAGGTGTTTGGGAAACCAGAAAAAAACTCGCAGTTCACAGCAGGGCCAGACCTGAACCAGACACAGGGGTCACCACGCGGAGAGGGGCCGCCGGAGGGTCGCTGTCCGCAGGGGCTGAGGCGCAGCAAGGCCAGGGGCGGCAGCAACCCTGGCAGAGCGAGCCAGTTGCTGCGGGGCGGCCGCGCGCGGGAAGAAGCTTCCGGCGCGAACACCAAGACCGCCGGCCCCGGGAGTCAGCCACAGACCAAGTGGCAGTGGCGGCCAGCTGAGAAGCCGCTGGCCGGGACAAATGCCCAGGAGTCGGCAGACCGGTCGGCGCCCCGACAGGAGAGCGGGAAGACCCGACAGCTTAGGCGCGACGCGCCCCGCCCGGAGCCGGGAGGGGCCGTTCACTGGGCGCGGGGTGCGCGCGCCGGGGGCGGGGCCGCGGGATGGCAGGGTGCGGCGCGGCCAGCCTGCCCCAGGGCGGGCTTCCTGCAGGGTGCCCGCACCCACACAGCCTCCTCGGGCAGAGCCCAGGCCGGGCTGAGCCCTCCCTGGCGCTGCCGCCGCCTTCAGTCCTCTGGGCCCCTCTCCGCACCTGCTCCCGAGGCTGGACACCGAGGCTGGCCGCGGTCCCCGATGAGCCCCGCCCGGCTCATCCTCAGCTGCAGGGACGGCCGCTGCGCAGGGCGGCTCTGCTCCAAGTGACCGGAACCCAGTCCAGGGTCAGCGCTGCGCCGCCCAGGCCCGTGTCTCCCCTCGGGTGCCAGAGCGGCCCAGCCGGGACCCTTGCTTGGGTCAGGGTGGGAAGGTGCCCCCAGGAGCGGCCCCAAGCGCCTGCGGCATGACCGGGACGGGGCTTCACGGCGGCCAGCAGCCCCCCGCGCTGCTGTATGGGGTTGTCCTCAGCGCCCTGCCAAGGCCCCAGGCCCCGCTGCCCCTCCTGGCATGGGCTGACCTTCGCCCGCTTCCCTCCCTTTGACCGCTCAGGGTTTCACAGCGGGAAGTGGACTGGTCTCCCCCCGCCACGCCCTTCCCACCTCCCCACCCCACCCTCAGGCTGCCTCCTCCGGTCGGCCGTGGCTGCCGCTCTGGCCTTTCACATCTGTGTGGCCCTGCGCTGGCCCAGCGCCCCCGCAGTGTAGGCCGGGAGACCCACACCCCGCAGGGAAGGAAGGCCCAGCGGGTGCCGCCACTCCCGCGGGGAGGCCCTGCGGCAGCCAGGTCGCAGTGCCCGCCAGGCTGCCCCTCATGCCGGCCAGGCCGCTGGTGGACCTCCTGGCCAGGAGTCCCGGGAGGGGGCAGGTCTGGCGGAGACCAGGCCCTTCTGAGGGGCAGGCTGGCACCGGGGCCCGCGCCCAACCCCGGGCTGGGGCTGCATGAGGGGGCTGCAGAACAGGCCTGGGCTTCAGCAGGGCGGACAGCAGACACAGCCCCTGACCAGCCCGCTAGGCCCTTCCTGCAGGGGCTGCTCCTCTGCTGGGGGGGGAAGCAGCTGGGAAACCCCAGCACCAGGCGGCGGCCAGCAGAGGCTCCCCTCACCTCTGCAGTGCCCCCCTGCCGGGAGGTAGGGGCAGATGGGCGGGGTCCTGATGGGGAGCCTCTGTGCTGGGCGGGCCACACGCCCCGCGCCCCTTCTCTTGCCCGGTTTCTGAGGGGCCTCAGGTGGGAGGCCGGGAGAGGAAGGCCCTGGCCCGAGGCAGCTGACCGGGCACCTGGGGGCCTCCCCGTGGGGGCGCCTGCACCCTGTCCTGGGGCCCCGGATGCTCTCTGGGAACCCCACCCTGAGGTGGGTATTTGGAAAGTCGCCAGAGAGCACAGGCGTTGGTGAGCCCCGCGAGACCAGCGCGCGGCGGGCAGTCCATGGAGGCCCGGCCGCTGACCGGCCGCCTACGGGAGCCCGCCTGGCCCGGCCAGTCCGAGGGAGGTGGCCGCTCGCCGCGTCAGCGTGGCTCGGGCAGCAGCGCCGGCCGGAGTCTCGGGGTCCGGGGTCGGGAGGAGGGCTGGGCACTCCGAAAGCGCACGGCTGCAGAACCCCACAGCCCCACGTGCGGGCCACGGGGCAGGCTGGCTGGCGAGGGTCATGCCGACAGCCCCGGAGGCCCAGGGACGCCCCCCCCACCCCGCCTCCTGCACGCCGGAGCGGGGGTGCTCCCCGCCGCGGGCACTGCTCCCCAGTGCGGCCTGGCCGGGTCAGGAGCGCCCGGCCACTTCCAGGAAGGGCGGCGGGGCGAACTCAGCCGAGGGCGAGGACACACCCAAGATGGCCGGGCTCGTCCGTTCTCCTCGCCCACCCCGCGAGGCCTGGGCCTGCGTGGGCCGGGCAGGCCACGCCGCACCGCGCAGCCCCGCCCCGCCCGCTGCGGGTCTGCAGCCCCAGCCCCTCCCCCGCTCCGTGGAAGGCTGTCCGCCCCGCTCGGACCGCGGCGGCGCTTGCTGGCCGTCCTTCCTCGTCTCTGAGAAGCGTCCGAGGCTGCTCTCAGCGCCCGCCCGCGCTGCACACCTGGCTGGAGACGCGGCTCCCGCGCGGGGGCCCCCAGCGCCCCGCCCTCCGGACACCGCTCCACTCCGGTCTTCGCGGCCGGCCTCTGCAGGGCAGTTCAGGCGCAGCCTCGGGGCGGCCTCCGGCCTTTCCCGGGGGACATGGAGGCCCCTTCCCGACTGGCCTCCAGCCCTCTGCCCGGTGATTGGCCTCTGCTGCGGCCACGCTCCCTGGCCGGGCTCTGGAGGCCGCGGCCCAGCGCGCTCAGCGCTCGAGACACCTTCGCCGACGCCTCCAGGCTAGCTCAGGCTTCAGGTCCACGCGGGCGGTCTCAGCGCGCAGAAGGGGCCCGTCTCCGCTCCCTCCGCGGGCGCGGCCTCGGCCGGGGCGGGGCTCTCGGTGGAGGGGCCTCTTGGGCGTCAAGGCTCCCGGACGCGCGGCTCTTCCACTTCAGCCAGCAGTTAATGGCGGTGAAAGCTGCTTTGTGCCAAGCCAATAGCATCACTCCAAGGCACTTGCGGAAAGAAACATCACGTGGCACCCAGATCCCAAAGGGAGGAGGGGCCAGTGCAGCGGCGGGGGCTGAACCCCGCCCCCAGAGGCAGCCTGGGGCGCGCCCAGACTGTAGGCCAAGGAGTGGGGTCTGCGGCACGAGCAGCAGGGAAGCCACTTCCCCGCCGGCTGGAGGCTCAGGGGTGCAGGGCCTGGGCAGCAGGAGCTCCGGGAGGAGGCACCCAGCGTGGAGAGGCACCGGCCACACGCGCCCTGCCCCTGCCCCTGCACCAGCGCCCCTGTTTGGCTCTAGAGGTCAAAGGGGCCCCTCCAGGCCAGGAGCCGCCCCTGCCCTGCCCACTGCCAGCAGGTCCCTGCAGAGCCCGCAGGGGCCCTGTGCGGCCAGGGCCTCCCACGATTCAGCCCAGCGGCCCTGGCCAGGCACATCAGGCTCCGCACGGGCCCAAGGAGAGCCGGGCACGCGGACCGGGCTCCCCAGGCCCCCAGAGGGCGGCAGGGGTCTGCCTCAGCCACCCTGCGAGCAGCCCCTGGGCCCACAATGCGCCGCCCCAGCAGCTGCACCCACTCCCGGGCACCCAGGGGCTGCCTCCCCAGTGCTGGCCGGAAGGAACTGCAAGGACACGCGCCCGAGCTGGCCTCGACGGCCCTGCCGCGCCCGCAGCCTGGACCCGCTGCACCCCCAGGGCAGCCCCAGGGCGGGGCCGCGGACGCAGGCGTCTCCCAGCCAGGACTGGCCAGTGCCCCACCCCGCACCAGCGACCCCGCCCTGGGGAGCCCCCCCTCCCAGCGAGACACCCCCCCCCTCGCCCTGCCCGGCATAGCACGGGGCTCCGGGCCACACTGCAGCCTAGGCGGACCTGTCCGCATCCCCCTCCCCACCCGCCGGCCTACAGGCCTCACGGCCCTCATAGCTGTCCAGCTGGCCAGGCCAGGGCCGCACGGACATCCACGGCCTCAGCTGCTCCCTCCGGGGTCCGGCGCCCACTGTGCGGAGCAGGGGCGAAGGGAGCCCCGGGAGCAGGCTCCCGGGCCGGTGAAGCTCAGGCAGGGCGGCGCCCGAGGCCAGTGGCCCAGGAGAGAGGACCCCGAGGGTGGCACCCTGGGCGGGGCTCCGCCCCAGGCTCCCCGCACACCCACAAACGTAGGCTCCCAGTGCTGTGTCCTCCGCGTCGCCCCATCCACCCTGCGTGGCCAGCGCTGGCCTTTCTCCCGGAGCACCCCGAGTGCGCTGGAGCCCAGAGCAGGAGGGTGGGGCGGGCGCACCAGGCCCGTGGAACGGGGCGGCACCATCTGCCACTCCCAGTGGGCGGCGGCGGAAGCGTCTGCTCCGACCCTCTTCAGAGCCGGGCAGCCGTCTGCCTCGCCGTCCCCACTTCCGCGCTGCCGCCCGCGGGTGCGTGCCCACGGCCCCTCCCCCACCGGCCACGCCGCCCGCCGTGCCGGTCGACAGTGGACAGGGGAGCTCAGGGGCTCAAGCCGCAAGGGCCGTGCGGGGGGCTGCGGGTGGGGGGGTGCCACAGCTGCAGCAGCACCAGCCGGCCGCGCGCAGTGCCCGGGCCAGAGGGTGGCCCTCTGGACTCTGCCCGCAGGACGCCAAGTCCTAACAGGAGAGAAAGGCTGGCCTGAGACACACAGCCCACCACAGACAGCGTCCAACCAAGGGCAGCCCTGGGCCCCTGGGTCATGGCCATCCCTGCTGACCCCTGCAGTGGGTGTGGGGGCTATTGCTATGACTGCTGGCCAGCTGGAAAGGCGCCCTAGCGCCTCTGTGTGCCCGGGGGACAACACCTCGGCCACCACACAGTGTGCAGCCACCAAGACACCCACTGCAGTGGCCACACGAAGGGGACAGTGCCAGATGCTTCTCCAGCTGCCAGCTGTGCCTCTGGCCCCTGCTGCTCCTTCAACCCCCAGCTAGTCCCAGGCCCCTGCTGCTCCTTCAACCCCCAGCTACTCCCAGGCCCCTGCTGCTCCTTCAACCCCCAGCAGCTCCTCTGGTCCCCAGCTACTCCCAGGCCCCTCTGCTCCTTCAACCCCCAGCAGCTCCTCTGGTCCCCAGCTACTTCCAGGCCCCTGCTGCTCCTTCAACCCCCAGCTGCTCCCAGGCCCCTGCTGCTCCTTCAACCCCCAGCAGCTCCTCTGGTCCCCAGCTACTCCCAGGCCCCTGCTGCTCCTTCAACCCCCAGCAGCTCCTCTGGTCCCCAGCTACTTCCGGGCCCCTGCTGCTCCTTCAACCCCCAGCAGCTCCTCTGGTCCCCAGCTACTCCCGGGCTCCTGCTGCTCCTTCAACCCCCAGCTACTCCCAGGCCCTTGCTGCTCCTCTCCTCCAGCTCCACCCAGCCCCAGGCTGGAGCAGGAAAACCTGGAGAGGATGGGGAGCCCTGGGACGAGAAGACTTGTGCGGCTGCATGCGCCCCCACACCGAGCCGCGGACCCGTGGAGACTGTGAAGCGTGACCAGAGGTGACTGCTTTCGCCTCTACGTGGAGGGTGATGTGCTGAGAGCAGAAGAAGCTGCAGTAGGCACTGCCCGGCCAGAGTCTGTCGGGCCTCGGCACTCACACCCCTGCAAAACCCTGCAGACTCACTTCAGACTGGACACGGGGACAGCTTGGGAGACGCACCCCTGCATGCCAGGTGGGGGTGTGCATGGCTGTACCCCAAAGCAAGTTCAACCCCATGAGGGGGTCTGGGCACCACCCTCGGGGATGCCGACACCTGGCCCCTCACCCAGCATGCCCGCCTGCCCTGCAGCCCTGAGCAAGAGTGGCTAAGCAGCTGGGAGAGCGCTGTGCAGGGAGCAGCACCCGAAGGGGAGCCGGGGTGGGCAGCGAGGAGTGGGCTACAGAGCGGGGAGGGCCCCAGACACCGGCATCTGCAGGCCGCAGGGCGGGAGCCCTGACTGGAGCAGCAAGGACGAGCAGTGGCTGCCCAGAGCAGACCAGACAGCCCAGCAGCTGAGAGGGCCCCGTCCAGAGTGTCCTCCGAAGACAAAGACACCACTGGGAAACAGGATGGGACGAGCACAGCAGCCTCACACTGAAGACTGAGGGCACCTTTAGACAAGTAAAACACCAGATCAAGACAGAAAATAGACAAAATGGGAACAAGCACCAGGGACGGCCAACGAGAAACAAGACCCAGCCCGGTGTGCAGCCTCAGTCCTCCCGAGGAGACGGGCCAGGAGGCGGGAGTGGGGCGTGGGGGCAGCAGGAGCCGGGGCCGGCACCAGGACAGGCCGGTGCTGAGGGCCACGGTCAGGGGCGCAGGGAGGCAGGGCTGTGGAGGCAGCACACTTGCCTGGTGACCCCGAAAAGGCTATGAAGGAAGAGGGACTGGTGAGAAAACAGGAAGCAAAGCAACATGGGCCTGGCGCCGCGCTCGCGGCTGAGGCGCCTGTACTGACGGCGGGAGGAGGCCGCAGCCAGGCCCCAGCCCTGCCCGCGTCCCCATGAGCAGCCTGGAAGGAAGAGGGGGCCGGTCACCGGGCGGCTGGTCATGCAGAGGGCCTGGGGGCCCGAAGCCCTGTGGCCATGGGCAGCGCTGGCCGCGGGAGCCGCTGCGGGCGCGGGCGCAGGGCAGGGCGAGGGCGCGGGCGAGCCGGACCCTCCAGCACTGGAGGGGCACGGCAGAGCAGAGGGCAAGCCCTGGGCGGAAGCGAGGCCCGGCTCCGAGAAGCACCTGAGGAGGGTCTGGTCTGCAGTCAGTGGCCCCACCAGCCCCGGCTGCCGCCGGCACTGCCAGACGCAGGGGCCTCATGAAGTCGCTACCCTCGTGCTGCTCTCGTGAGCATGAATTAAACATTCAAGCTCCTTAAACATTCAAGCATTTTGACAAAGGGCAACAGATGAGGCCCGAGGGCGCACCTTGGGTGCGACGCCGTGTCAGCACCCAAAAATCAGCACAGTGGACGACTGCGCAGAGACCAGAAGCGCGCACTCGCCAAGCGGGGACGTCATGTGACAGACCCTCCACTCACTCTAAAAACCCAGAGCAGAGCGCCTGGCGGGGTGCCGCCTGGCCTGGAAAGGGTGGCTCCCTGCCCAGCGGGGCCCGCCCAAGCCCCCCCACTGCCCTCCCACTGCCTGCCCCGTCCATGCCCAGGGCTTCCCAGCCCAGCCGCCCACTGCCCTCCAGGCCACGCCCAGCATTGCCTGCCCAAGGCCCCCACGGCCTGTCCAGTGTGCCCGCCCACACCAGGCCCCGCCCACACCAGGCCCCGCCCACCGGCACAGGCCACGCTCACACCTGGCAGCTCACACTTGGCCGGTGCCCCGGCAGGCGCCAGGAGGTAAAGTGACAAAGTCTTCAGAGTGGAAACAAGGCAGCAGTGTGTGCTCACGGGGGTGACTGCAAAGAGAGCCTTAAGGATGTCCCATCCGCCTTAGGGATGACAGATACCCGGAGGAAAACGCCCCGAGGCCCTCGGGCAGGCGGTGAAGGTCACGCCGGGCTCTGCAGCGTCAGGTGCACCCATGCAGCCGGCCGGGCCTGCCCACCACGGCCCTGGCATGGTGCCAGAGGCCCCGCAGGCCCCTCGGCCCCAGGGGCCGCTCCAGTGGTGGACAACACACAGGCGGGGCAGGTCCTGAAAGGGAAGGGGCAGCGGCAGGGCCTCCTGCCCGCAGTCCAGGAGAGCCCTTCCTTCCTCGGCGGGTGCACGCTCGTGAAACTGCCATTTGGGGCAGCCTTACCCGCAAAACTGCCCTTTCACGGTTCGCCTCTGTGTTCTCGGCACAGCACAGGCCTCTGAGGCTAGGGCGTCGCCCACCGAGTCGCAGGCCAAAGCTCCAGTCTCGGAGGAGGGCAGTGCCCAAACCAGAGGTCCGAGAACTCTTGATAACTCCCGGCCATGACTCTCCCACCCCACGGCCGCGCTGGGCACTCAGCTTTGGCCACGTGCAATGTGGGCTTCCGCTGGCCGCCCACCCACCCCCGGCTGCCCTAGGCCCTTTCCTCTGCACCTGCTGTTTTGAGGCTTCCCGGCTGCTCCCAGCTCCCGCCACGACCGTCTAACCTCTGAGTCCTGAATCTCTGCCCCAACACCTCTCGCCCACTGGCCAGTGGGCCTGCCCGGGGCCCCTCGGGACCGTCCTCCCACAGTAACACGTGGTTGCACCCACCCTCCACCCGCGGCCACACCTGCTCCACACCCTGACCCCCGCTGCCATAGCACAGGGCCCCAAAGGGGGCCGCATCGTGAGACAGTGCTGGTACCGTGAGGGCTGGCCGCCGGCACTCGGGCCTTCTGGGACCGGCCCCCAAGGCAGCCACCACTCGCCACCACTCCGCTTTCAGCCCACCAGCAGCAGGCGACGCCCCAGCTGCACTGGCCACATGCACGTTCCGGCTGCAGCAGCCGGGGCTGCCCTGCTGGACGCCACCTGTGTGCCTGCCTCGCCCCGGAGGCTTGCCTCCTGCCGCCTGGGGTGCTTCCCAGCGGTGCCCGCCTCCAAGCCCCCAGAGCTGGGCGCTGGCCCCGGGCGGGCACCCCTCCCCTCGGCCGGCCAGTCCACCTTTTCAGACACGAGGAGCAACCCCCCGCTCCCCGCCCCACGGTACCCCCGCAGTGTGGTGCTCTCGCTGCTTGTGACCCACGTGTGGGCTCATCGGGTCAGTCCAGAAGGCCCACGCCTGGCAGGTCGGCACCAGCACTGAGGGCGCAAGGCAGGCCTCGGGGCCCTGGGGCCCAAGGGGGTGGTCTCCGCGCCACCCACACCCGCGGAGGAGAGGGGGACCTGGCGTGGGAACGATGGGGAGGCCTCCCCGCGGGAGAACCCTTGAAGCTAAGACCTCAAAGAGGAGAGCGGCAGGCCCACAAGGAAGGGCAGCGGTGGCCAGCGGAGGCCCATGCGGTCAGACGGAGGTCCGAGCTGGGACGCGCCTGCCCAGGAGCAGGTCACGTGGCTCAGGGACCAGGTAAGATTTCAGTTTTGTCCCAAGTACAAAGGCCAGAGCAGCTTCAAGCAGGGAACTGGACGCCGCCAGGCAAAGGAGACGCCACCTTGTCAGCAGGCGCCTCAGCACAGGGCTGCGTGAGTGGCCACTGGCCAGACTAGGCCCCCGGCCCAGGCTCCCGCCCCCGGGGCACCAGCACGGACTGGTTCCACGTGCTCCACTGCTCAGGCCTCAAGGGCTCGGGAGGTGGAAAGGAGCGTGGAGACGCTCCGGCCCCCATGCACAGGGCCCGTCCACACCCCAGACTTGGGCTCTGCCCTCAGCAACCCCAGCCTCGCAGGCCACATGGGCACTGGCTGCGAGCCCCTGGAGGCCCCGGCGCAGCCCTGCGGGACTCAGGCCTGTGGATGCCTGCCCCACGCTGGTCAGCACCACAGCAGCCAGGCATGCACACCGCCGCGCGGCGCAGTGCTAGGCCGGAGTCACCTCTCCTCTGGGGGTCGTCTCAGGGTTTTCCCTGCCCAGACAGCAAGCGGCCCCCACGCCCGCGCTCCCGGCGCGGCCAGGTCTCGAGGCCGCCAGCTCTGCTCACTGCGCGCTCCTGGCCACCGGTGGCTGCGCTGCTCCGCTCTGCGCCTTCGGCGGGCTGGCGTCCACCAGCGCCTGCTGATGGCACCGCATGTCCACCGGGGCTGAGCCCTACTCCCAAGCCCGCCTGGGACAGGCACGGTCGAACACACGCCTACAGACCCTGCACAGGGCTGAGGCCCGGGGCCAGCGCTGGCGCGCAGGTCAGGACCGCGCACACGCACAGGCGGCATGGGGGGCGGGGCCGATGCCTCGCCACCTGGCCATTCGCCCTGGACTCGCTAAAGGCAAGCAGGGGATGGCCCAAGAGGACACTCTGAATCTACCGCCACAGACTTAAAATCTGCTCACAACAAATGCTTTGTTACCGGGCCCTAAGTCTTGAATGTTCTTAAGCCTTAAGGCCACGAGCGCCAGGAGATGGCAGAGGCAGAGGCGCCCCGCGGGCAGGGGCCCTCTGTCCCGCCATCCGCGAGGGTGTCTAAGGCCCCAGATCCGAGAGAGGAGGGCGCGACCAGCGGACCCCGGCCGAGGTCCCCGTCGCCCCGTCCTCTGTTTACAAGGACAGCCGTGGCAAGCGAAACAGCAGCGGCTCCCACAGTTCAATTCTAACATCCATGCAACAGGACCCCAAGCCAGGGCTGCGAACGCCAGGCTTTGGCCCTTGGGGCGCTCACTGGAGCGCCCCTTTCCCAAGAACAGCTAAACAGTTCTGTGTGATGATTTATCTCTGGAGCTCTGTTCCTCTTTCACTTTTACAAAGACTTGTCCCTCCCAGTGTGGCCCCAGCTGGCCGCAGTCTGTGTGCGCTAAGATGGAGGCGCCACCCCCGCCCGCCTCCGGGAACACCGGCGGGCACTGGGCGCCGGCGCCCACAGCCGCCCCGCGGCCCATGTTTTACAGACAGGACCAAAGGCACCACGCCAGTAAACAGGCGACAGGGAGGCGGGCCGGGCTTCTCCACGCCGCCTGCGCCGGGCAAGAGGCACAGGGCGCGGTGCCCGCCAGCTGTCGGGTCCTCGCGAGTCGCCCGACGCCCGGTCAGGGCCCGGCGTCCCGCGGGCGGGCCGCACCTTGCTCGGGAGAGGGGAGCCTGGCCGGGCAGCACCTGCTGTTGACAGAGGCTCCCGCGCGCCCGATCCCCCGCGCTGGCTTCAAAGACAAACCTCGCATTGTGTGCCCAGGGGGAGGGACGCGAGCGAGGCCGGCAACCGGAGGCTTGCGCAGAGGTCACCGAGGTCTGGTTAAAGCCGACGACACGCAAGGGGGTGGGGGCGCCGCATTCCTGCCGCTGAAGGCTGCGCAGCGCCCACAGCAGCTGCGGTGCGAGCAGCCTGGCGCACACCCACAGCTGCCGCGGCCGGCGGCTGCGCGCCCCAAACGAAAGCCGCGGGGCCCGCCGCAGCCGCCGCCGCAGAGGCCGGCCCGCACCCGGACAAAGCCGCGGGCGCGCCGCCCACCGCACCCCGGAAGCGGCGGCGCCGCCCGCGCCCCGCGGCTGCCCTCCACGCGCGCTCGCCGCACAGCACGCCCACCGGCGCGCACGCCCGGCCGCGCACACCGGCGCGCACGCCCGGCCGCGCTCACGCCCACCCCCGCCGCACACTCGCGCCGCCCGCCCGGCGCGCTCACGCCCACCGACGGCGGGCGCGACCACGCCGCAGCCCCGCCGGGCGCCCGCACCGCGCCCGCCGCGCGCGGGTCGGGGCCGGGGGCCTCCTCGGCCGGCGGGGCCTCCGCCATCTTCCCGGCCGCACCGCCCACCGCCCGCGCTCTCACCGGCCGGCTGCGCGCGAGCCGCGCCGCCACAGCCCCTCATGCCGGCCCGCGCCGCGCCCGAGCTCCGCGGCCCTCCGCCCCGCCGCCGCCGCGTCCTCCGCCGCCCGCGTCCTCCGCCGCCGCCGCCGCGGCCGCCGCGGTCCAGCGCGCCGCGTCCCCCGTCACCAGCGCAACCCCCCGCCTCCGGCCCCGCCCCCGCGCCCCCGCGCCGGCCGCCAGGGGGCGCCCGCCCGGTGCGCCTGCGCGCCGGCCGCATGCCGGGGGCGGGGTTCCGCCGAGGGCGCGCGCGGCATGCCGGGTGGCGGGCGTGTCCTCGGCCGGCTCCGCCCACAGCGCGGTCGCGGGAAACCGGGGCAGGGTCGTGGGGCGCCCGGGCCTGGGCGCGGGACGGGGTTGTGGGGGCGCCCCGGCCTGAGCACACCGTCTCATCTCCTGGGGCCTGCCCGCCTCTCAGGATTTGCACACGCGCGTGTACACACACTGCTGTATTTCGTTATAAAAACAAAGGCCCGACCCAGGCCCACTCCACCTTGGGGTCCCTCCTGCCCTCGCTCCTGACAGGCCTGCCCCCGCCTCACCCACCAGTTCCGGGGGCCCCCAAATGCAGCAAACCTCCCTTGAAACCCTTTCAATCAATGATGCTCCAAGGAGCCACCCGGGACCCCGAGCCCCTGCAGCCAGCTTCTACCCACCATGTCTGGGCCCCTCGTTCTTTGCCTGTTTGTGGCCTGCATCTCCACCTGAGCGGGCCTGCATCCATGCCCCAGGCATCCATGCCCCAGGCCACGGCTGAGGTGGCCTCACAGGGCCACAGCCAGACCCCGTGGGCACAGACTCCCAGGGGCCTCTGATAAGCTGGGATGGCAAGGCTGGTGACATGGAGCTAGTGGATACAGAACGACTTTATATCTAAAACAGCAGAAAATAAACACGGGAGAGACACAGAGGCTGTGCCATCCAGGCAATTGACACCTTCAGACCCAAGAATGGGGGAGATTTCGGAGTGAATTATGAGGGAGACTGGAACAAGCCGCCGTGAGGTTCTTCTTAAAGAGGAGATAACAAAGAAGAAAGGTTACGGCTGATGGACAACTTCAAGCCCAACAAAATTTCTGGCAAACTTAAAGCAGTGTAGGAAATTAAAGATATTTTCAAAAATAGGAACAATCAAAAAGACCTGAGATGATGTGTGACTCTGGAAGTCGAAAGAAACAGCAATCCTGAAAAAACAGAAGGAAAAATCTAAAAGTAGAAATCAGTAAAAATCAAGAAAAAAACATCAACGCACAAAGGTTCACAACAGATGGATGAAAACAGCATCTGGAGGCCCCGGGGCTCTCGCTTATCCGCGGTGGAGCCCCCACAAGCCCGGTCCCATGGCCCACACCCCTGCAGGAATGCACCTGGGTTTTTGGGGTACAGGCACCCCTCTGCACCCCACCCCCTTAGTCTTCCTCCTCGGCCTCATGGCTGTGGGGTGTTGGCCTGGAGAGGGGAGTAAACGGGCCCTCTGGGAAGGGGGAGGAGGAGTTTGCCAGACACAGAGCCCAGGGCGAAAGTAAGAAAAACTACAGGTGAAAAGTAAAAAAGAGTAAGAGCTACTGGACTTTGATACCTTTTTTTTAAAAGATTTATTTTTGGGCCTCCCTGGTGGCGCACTGGGTTAAGCAACGCACTATGAAGCAGACCCCAGCCACTGCAGCACGAGTTTGATCCCTACCCCCGGCCGGGGGGGACCCACATGGTGCAGCAGACCTCTTCTGCAGCGCCCGCTGCTCCCCTCAGCAGTGCATTTCAGTCCATCTGCCTATTCTGCTCCCCACTCTGTCTCTGGTGAATCCTCTCACCTCCTGCGACTCTGGCCTGTACCCTAGCTCTTGTACGCATAAATAAATAAATCTTTTAAAAATAATAAAATAAAGATTTATTTTTGCATGCAAGAACTGGGGTACAGGGGCCGCCCTGGTGGGCAGTAGTGTGAAGCATCCGCAGCCACTGCAGCACGCCTTCGATTCCTGCTGCGGCCAGGGAGAGACCCACAGGGCGCAGCAGACTCTCCTGCCTCGCCTACTGCTCCCCTCAGCTGTGTGTTTCACTCAGTCTGCCTGTTCTGCTCCCCGCTCTGTCTGGTGAATCCTCTCACCTCCCTGGACACTGGCCTGTACCCCAGCTCTTGTGTGCATAAATAAATAAAATCTTAAAAAAAAAAAAAAAAAAGAGCTGGGTACAGACCAGAAGTGCAGGGCTGAAAGAATCCACCAGAGACAGAGCCGGGAGCAGAACAGACAGATCCACTGAAACCCACTGCTGAGGGGGCAGTGGAAGGCTGGAGAGGTCTGCTGCGCCCTGGGGGCCCCTCTCAGGCCGGGGGTCTAACGCTAAGTGCTGCAGTGGCTGCGGAAGCCCCACGGTGCGGCGCTGAACCCCTGCGCCCTAGGGAGGCCCGGGACACCGTAGTCTTGATTCTTAAACTGGATAACAGTAATAATGATAATAAAGCAAATTTCCTTATAAAGTAGAGATATGAAACTCTCACAACGTAGTTAGGGGAAGCTAGAAATACAGACCACCCCAGAATAAACAGGAGAGGACTCAGTGAGGAACCGCCGCCCCCCACCCCCACCCCGCCCCACCTGGGCCCGCTGCCCGCTGCCCGCTGCCCTAGTCCTGAGGGCCCTCCCCACCAGCCCCCGCCGGCCGCGCAGCCAGCAGGGGTGGGGGCAGCTCCGAGGGGCTGCGGGCCCAGCCACCCCACCCCACCTTCTGGGGCACACGGAGGGGGGCACTGCCCAACTCCTGCGCTGGGCGACCCCGCTGGGGCTGGGGCGTGGCCTCAGTCCCGGGATGGACCCCCCAAGCAGACTCTGGCCGCCCGCGTGCCACATCCTCCGCTCCCCTAATGCGGCCTGAAAAAGAGGCCAGCAGACGGGTCAGCGCCCCCGCAGGCGCCCCTGGCCACAGACCGCAACACCAGCGTGACCGGCCGCTGCCCCAAGGGCGAGGGCGCAGGCGAGACACCGAGCGCCCGCCCCGCTCTCGCTGGACCGCCCCACCCCAGCGCCCTGCCCACCTCTGCGCCCACCCACGCGCACGCGGCCTGACGGCGGCCGCTCACAGATTGCTGTTCCGGGGCCAGGCGCGGGACTGGGGCTGGCGCGCGGCGGTGGGGGGAGTGGGGGGGGGGTTGCGGGCCGTGGTGGGAGATCTGGTGCGGGGTTGGGTGGATCGCTGGTGTGGGGGGCACAGGTGCGCGGGGGCAGGGGCGGGTGCGGGGCAGGGGCGGGTGCGGGCGGGGCAGGGGCGGGTGCGGGCGGGGCTCGCACGGGCCGCCCAGGGGTCTGGGCCCACTTGATGGCCCGGCTCAGGGCCCCCCCACCGCACCCCGCACCCCGCGCAGAGCGGCCCTGAGCCCTGTGATCAGTCTGATCCCAAAGGAGCCACCGCCGTCCTCTCTGCTTTCCCTGATAAGGAAATACTGGAATAGGGAATTTCTGTGAACGGCAAAAGATTTCAAAGTGCCCTCAAGTGATTTCACCTTGACGCGAGTCACACAACTCACAAGAAAGTGTGATGCGTCTGTGCAGTCCCAGGGGTGTGCACCAGGGGCGCCCGGGAGGACCCACGGCGCCCGGGAGGGCCCACGCAACATCGTGCCAGAATCATCAAGCTTTCCAGAAGGTTCGCACAATCGTAGAACCTGCGCATCAACAATACACAGGCTGGACCTTTTCTCTTCAGAGGAGCCTCGCTGAAGTGACCGGCGCGTTGCTGCGCAGGCGGACTGGGCCTGGCCCAGCCAACACTGCGCAGTCCCCACAGCCCTCCCGCCTGCTGCGGAGCCCAAGGGCGATGGCACCGCGAGCGTGTACGCACCTGATCTCGCCTGTGAGCGCCGTGACTGCCCACGCCCGCCGCCTCGCTGCCCCTGCCGCGGCCTGACCGGCCTCGCCCAAGTCTGTCCACACTTCCCTGACCGGCCTCGCCGCGCCTGTCCATGCCGCCCTGACCAGCCTTGCCTTGTGCCTGTCCACGCCGCCTTGACCGGCCTCAACCTGTGTCTGTCCACGCTGCCCTGACCAGCCTCGCCACGCCTGTCCACGCCGCCCTCACCGGCCTTGCCCAAGTCTGTCCACGCCACCCTCACCGGCCTTGCTGTGCCTATCTACACCGCCCTGACCGGCCTCGTCGCACCATCTCACAAACTCCTTCCCTCTTGCCGGGAACAGGCATCAGCCCTTTGGGGCCACACTCTTGGGAGCAGGGGCTGTGGTGGCCGCTCCCATCCCCCTGCGCAGTTGGCTCAAGTCTCCTGCCCGCCCAGTTTGGTACTGGCCAGTTTGCTGCATCTCTGGCCTGCAGGCAGGGCTGAGTGGCCACACATGCCTGGCAGGGGAGGGGGGCTGGGGGACTGCAGACACTGCTCCAGAGCCAGGAGCCTGCAGCCTTGTCTGGGGGGCCACACCCCCTTTCAGGGGGTGCTGGAAAGGTGAAAGGGTCAAAAGGATGACTGAGACCCTGAGAGTGCCACTGGCAGGGTGCCCCCTCCCCCCGAAGCCTCTTCCCCACGCCCCTGCACCTGGCTGACGCCACTGTGGGTCCAGCTACCCAGGCCCGGGACCTGGTGCCTCCTGAAGGCTCACAGGAGCCCCCCCAGTACAGGGGCTCCTGCAGTCCAGAAGAGGCCGTGCTCCCTCCGCAGCTGGGGGTGGGGTGGCCGAAGCAGGGGGAGGGTGCCCGCTCTGTGCATCCAGGGCGGACCCCAGTTTTCAGGGCCAAGAGCCGTTTGTATGTAGCTCCTTGTGTGTGAGCCCCGGCCTTGACCTGGAACAAATGAGCCACTATTTCACCAGAAAAATGGGGTTATTCAGAAACAAAAGGCGGCTTGAGGGCAAGGCCTCGGGGGTGGGGCTGGCAGGCATCCTGGAGCTGAGAACAGGCCCAGGCGGGTGCCATGGTGGGCGAGGGCCTGCAGCGTGAGGACGCCTCCAGGTTCTCTCCTGGGGGTCCCCACTCAATGCTCAGACCTGGGGCGGCTGGGGAGGCCAGGAGCTGCAGAATCTGAAGACCCCATGGCACCTTCCCAGCCTGCTGTAGGGCAGGGAGTTCAGATCCACAAGGGGCCAGAGCTCTCCCAGTTCCCAGACTTTTCTGAAAGGCGCGGTGTCAAGGGGTGACGCTCGCCGTCCGCCCGCCTGGAAGGGACACGCTGGCCACTGTGTCCGCTGCAGCAGAAACAGGATCTGGTGGTCCTGGAGCTGAGCTGCCTCACACAACTCTTGGTGGTGGGCTTGGCCGTTCAGATTGGCCAGTGGGTTCAGACTGGCCGTTCAGCAAGATTGTCTTAAACATCTAGATAACGAAAAAGCAGGGTTTGTTTTGAAATGGACACAACTAACACTAGTGCAAAGCTCCCCCCAAAGCCGGCTCCTGCTTTCGCAGGGGTTTCCTCGCGGGCCCTGCTTGGGAGCCTGGCGTGTCTGAGCCCTCGTCTCTGAGCTGCCGCACGGAGGTCTCTGCGGCCACCCAGCCCGCGCTGCGGCGCTCTTGCTGAAGACGCTCTGGCCAGCGCGCATGAGCAGATACGCAGACTTAGAGCCGGCGCTGAAGTGGCGCCCCACCGTCCCCCGCCAGGTCTTTGCTTGTTTTAATTTTTAAAATTAATTTATTTTTTATGCACACAAGAGCTGGGGTACAGGCAGAGGCGTGGGAGGTGAGAGGAGTCACCAGAGACAGAGCGGGGAGCACAACAGGAAGAGCGATGGAAGTGCACGGCTGAGGGGGCAGCGGGAGATGGGAGAGTCTGCTGTGCTCTGGGGGTCCCTCCCTGGCCGGGATCGGACTCGCGCTGCTGTGCCGCGGGTGCTTCACGGAGTGGCGCTCACCCCGCTGCGCCCCCAGGGAGGCCCTGTTTTAATTTTTTTTTTTAAAGATTTATTTATTTATGCATACAAGCACTGGGGTACAGGCCAGAGATGTGGGGGGTGAGAGGATTCACCACAGAAAGCGGGGAGCAGAACAGGCAGATCAACGGAAGTACACTGCTGAGGGGAGCAGCGGGCACAGCAGGAGAGGTCTGTTGCACCATGTGGGTCCCCCCACTGGCCGGCAGCAGGGATCGAACTCGTGCTGCAGTGGCTGCGGTTTGCTTCATAGTGCGTTGCTTAACCCACTGCGCCACCAGGGAGGCCCCCCTGTTTTAATTTTTAAAAAAGATTTATTTATTTATGCACACAAGAACTGGGGTGCAGGCCAGAGGTGCGGGGTGAGAGGACCAGCAGAGACAGCGGGGAGCAGAGCGGGCGGATCCCCTGGAGCACACTGCCAAGGGGGCCGTGGGAGACGGGAGAGTCTGCTGCGCCCTGGGGTCAGCTGCTGGCCAGTCGCTCAGGCCGCAGAGGTGACGGCCTGAGGCTGAGCCCCGGCCCGGGGAGGCCCTGAGGGGGGCCGCGGACACCTGCTCACACCCACCCCGCCCCTGCCTAGCCCTGAGGGGGTTTGCTCTCCCGCAGGGGCCCTGGGGCTGAACAAACTGGCAGTTGCAGGGGGTTGCGCTGCCTCAGGCTCTCCCAGTGCGGCCGCCCTGCCCACTCGTTCGGCGGCGCTGGCCGGCGCCCACGTCTGCCGCCAGGGACGGGGCAGGCAGCCCAGCTGCCCGGCACAGCAGAGGGCGGGGCCAAAGGTGCCCCACTGGTGGCCGTGCAACCGCGCGTTTCTGCAAGCGGATACTGCTTTCTCGGGGACCAGGTCGACCTTTTCAAAGCACAAATACGGCTGTGACCTCCGCTGCTGCCCGCGGAGGAGCGTTCTCTCACCTGTGGCGCCACCATAGCTGCAGCAGCTGAGCCTCAGAGCCCCTTTATGTAAAGTGCACTTCCTGGATCGTGGAATGGACCAATCAGCTCATAGATCACACCTGATTGGTCCTAAATGGTTCAATCAGACTTTTGTTACCAGGACCCAGCCTCTCACCACAGACCAGTTGTGGCAGTTGCTCCTCAGAGAACTTTTATGTAGCAGCTTACTTCCTGGATTGTGGAATGGACCAATCAGGTGAGAGCTGCTATGGGCTGATCACCAAATGGTCCAATCATCCACAGCACTGAAAGATGGTCCAATCAGAGGGGTGGGCGGGGCCCCCTGAAAGTGGATATAAGACAGGGTCAGAGGGGCTGAGGGCCCAGAGAAGAAGAGCTCCTGAGGGGGAAGAGGAGGAAAGCCTTCCAGCCTCCTAAGGAAGAAAGAAGGGAGACTCCATTCCTGGCCTCCAAAGAAAGAGGAAAGGCAGCGACCAGCAGCCGCCTCCGAGGGCCGCAGGGGCCGAGGGCCCTGCAGAGACCAGGCCTCGGGCTGTCCCTGACGCCCAAGGGGCCCAGAGGCCCTGGCCGGCGTCCCAAGTTGCTGCTTGTTGCTGGTGTCGCCAGCAGCTCAAGAGCAGTGGACACGGTGTCTCTGACGCCGCCTCTGGGGCCCGGAGCGGCCGTCACTGGCCAGGCTCCCCAGCCCGCTGGGGACCGGCGGCGGCCACCACTGAGCCGTCTGGGCGAGGCAGCCCCACCTGTGGCCACAGCAAGCTCTTTGTCCCCGTCTGTCGGGTGAACCGCGGTTGTCGCCGGAGGCCGAGGGCTCCCGCAGTTGTGTGCAGGCGAGACCAAGACTGACCGTCCTCTGCCGGGCCTGCCCTGGCTGGGCTCGGGCCCACAGCCCCCTGTGGGTGTTGTGCTGCTCAGCACTTGGTTTGGTGCTTGGAGTTTTGGCTTTTGGGGCTTTTCGGTGGCTCTCTAAACCCAGGCGGGTGGGTAGCTGGCCCATCCTCCATCGGCCTCCTGCCTTGTTGCCCTTTCATAGCCCTCCCGCCCGCTTCACTTTTCAAAGCACAGCACAGTTGTGATCCTCGGCCATTGCCTGAGTGTGCACAGCCTTCCTTCAGCTGAGCTTCCTCCCACCGGCTCCTGCCCCTGCCGACCTCGCAGGTTGGCCTCTGGCTTCCCTGTCTCCCTGCTCCCAGAGGAGGAGGGGCCCTGGGTGCGGCCCACTCAGCTGGCAGACACCCCGCAATAGCCAGGCCCACTTGCAGCAGCCCCAGGGCTCGGGGCCACCAGCCAGCCTTGTTCTGTGCAGACTTCGATTCTGTCTCCAGTTGGCATGTTCCTGCGGAGAGGGTGAGGCCAGGGAGCCTGTCCCCAGGCAAGTCGTGATCCCTGGAGGTGAGTGGCTGTGGACAGGTACCCTGGGCACCCTTCACCTTAGACTCGTCACTGTGGTCACCTCTGTGTCCTTCCCTCTGGCTCCCAACTCCTGTCTCCCCTGCCTCGCTGGAGGGAGGCTGCCAGGTGGTGATTCTGGACTGCACACTGTGACCCACTAAGTGGGGCAGAGGGCGCCCACGTGTATCTTTCCCTGGCGGCGGGGTGCTGAGCCCCACTTGGGGAAGCAGGAAGCTGGGGTTGCCTTGCCTGAGCCCATCGCAGCGGATCTGCACACAGGGCGAGGGGCGGCACAGCCTGCTGCCTGCTGGCGGCTGCCTGGCGCTAACTTGCTGTGCTCCACAAGTGGGTATTTCACCACAACCCTAGGGCAAGCAAAGCTGGGCCTGTGTCTGGAACCCCCAGCTCAGTCCCTCTTCTGAGGTCCAGCCTCGAGTGTTAACTGGGTGGCCACAGGTCGGTGTTCTAGCTGCCCTGCCCCTACCCTACCCCACTATGGCCTTGAGGTGGGGCTGCCCCTGGGTGCCCAGGCTTCTTCATGAGTGGCAGGTGTGGAGAAAGGTTCCAGGAGCTGCGTCCGCGGGTGGACCTGGCCCAGCGTGCCGCCCTGCCTGGGGAGACAACCAAGAGGTGGCCAGTGTCCTGTGCACCAGGAGAGTGACCATTGGCAAGCTGAAGCAGGGTGCAGGAGGCCCGCGGGGCCGCACGCAGGGGCATCCCTCCCCCAGCTGCCCAGTCAAGCAATGCCCCGCAGGACGCCCCACCCGTGGCAGAGTGCCCCGGCCGCACCCCACAGGTTTGCGCCAGGTGTCTAGCCCGGGCAGCCCCACAGCTAGCCCTCCTGGGTCGAGGTGCCTGCTGGCCGCGTCCCCCACTCGCCAGGAGCTTCTCGTACCTGCTGGTTATGTGCGGCCTATTTGCAAACTATCTGCTTAAGCCCTTTGCCTTTTTGAAAACTGAGTTGTGCCCCTTTACCAGCTGACTGTCCTGACTATCTTGGACCGCGCCCCTGGCCGTGGCCCCACCTGGAGCTCAGGGCCATCCAGACACCCGCGGCCTGTGTCCTTTTCAAAGAAGCCCCATTTGGGCTTGTCAGTCACTCCTTGAAGATCTGACTTGCTGCCTTCGCTGCGCACTGCTAAGAGAAGCCGCGCGGGAGTGCAGCCTGCTGTGCTGTCTTTTTTTTTTTTTTTTTTTTGAGAGTTTGTTTTCTCTTTTTTATTTCTATTTTTTTTTATTTATTTTTGATTTTTGTCTACCTTAAATTTAACATTTCACTTTCTGACACTGACTGGTTATGACTATTAAGGCACAATACATCATGTGCTAAGTCTGTAAGTTAATGGATGGGAGGTGGGATTTAGACTGGTTTTCGAGTTCATGGTATCAGGGCGTGGAGGAGAGACCTGGGCTTTGAGGGTGAGCAGTGCTGGGCCCAGAGGGTTCAGCGTGAGCATCAGGACGGGCAGCCCGCCCCCGGGTGCCTGAGGCGGAGGGCACGGGCGCAGAGGACGGCAGTGTTTGGTGGTTTTCTCCTGCAAGGCCCTTGCTGTTGGATCACATGGATTTAGACATGATGCTGTTTGATCTTTAAGCTTTTTTACTAACACTTTATTTTGAAGTAATTTCAAATGACAGGAAAGTTGCCATAATACAGAAAATTCCCAGGAACCTTAATTGAAATGCACCAACTTTTAACTTTTGCCACATTTACCTTTTCTCTCATTTTTTATCTTGAGCCTCTTGAAAGGCTTGAGAAGATGGGCTTTCATTTCCCTCCTGCCTCTGATCTCTGATCGCATGCACTTCAGGCTCAATGCTCTGATCTCTGCTTCTCTTTTCGTTTTGGCGGCTGTCCGCAGTCTCCCTGGCCGTGGCCTGCGGCCTCTATGTTCTTGTCAAACGCCACCACCGGTGAGCCCCCAGGGCCTTCACCAGACACAAGGCGCGTGTCTGGGTCTCTGGGCTTGACTGGGCACTCCAGGGAGGGGAGTCGTCACCACCCCAGGCGCTTCCTGGGCGGACACGCGCATCAGTGTCCAGTGGAAGCCTGCAGGTGGCCAGGGCCTCCACAGCCTGCTGACTCCTCCGCCCACTCCCCTTCTCGGGCAAGCCCCAGCTGCACCTCATGCTGGAGACGCAGGTGCATGTGCCAGGGCTTGTGGTGCAGAGCCGGTGGAGTGTGGTTGTGTGGAGAGGATGGAGTGGCACGAGTGCTGCCCAGCTGGCCGGCGGTGGAGGCCAGTGGGGCCGCACTCATCTTCTGAAGGATGCACAGGCAGGGGGCAGGGTTGAAGTCCTGCCTTAGGGTGAGATGCTTGGCCCAAGACAGGTGGAGGTGGGGCCTGTACCCACTGTCCACTGCTGCATCTGCAGCCCCATCCATGGTGCCGGCCTAGGGCTGGGCAAGCCCACATGAGAGAAGGCCTCGTGCATGGGAATTTGCTGTAATGAGAGACAGGACACGAGGAGGGGACACAAGAAGCAAATCGCGGCAACACAGTGTGAAGCCCAACACAGACGTGACCTCACACTCCAAGAAAAGAATGTGGTGGGGCCTCCCGGCGGTACAGGGTTGAGCCGCAGCACTGTGAAGCACCTGCAGCCCCTACGGCACAGGTTTGATCCCCAGCCAGGGAGGGACCCACATGGCGCAGCAGACCTCTCCTGTCTCCCCGCTACTCCCCTTCAGTAGATCAGTCTGTTCTGCTCCCCACTCTGTCTGTGGGGAGCCCTTTTATCCCCTGCACCTCTGGCGCACCCAGCTCTTTCACACATAAATAAGTAAATCTTTTAAAAAGAAAATGGTTTGGGAGCAAAAACCACCTGAGGCCATGTCTGAGCAGGGCCTGGAGGACTGACAGGCGAGCCACAGAGCGCGAGACTCAGAGCCAAAGCTGGTGAGCGGGGTCTTCCCGGCAGATTAAATAGAAGTTTATGGCTCAAACCATGGTCAATGGCCAAAGGCTGAATAAAACCACTAACTCCCTACTAACGTGGCCAGAACACAAAGCCTGACAGCACCGAGCTGCAGAGGAAGTCGAGGCCACAGAGGCCCGTGGGCTTGGAGGCCAGCAGCCCCTCACGATTCCTGGGGGCCTGGAGCAAGGGTCCCAGTGCAGCCTGAGCTGTTGGCAGTGGCTTCGCCTGCAGTGACCCCGAACTGGCAAGAACCAAGCGTCCCTCGGCGGGTGAACGATGAACAACTGCTGCTGATAAGAAAAAACGAGGAGCTGTTGACGCCTGTAGTGTCTGGGACAATCCCGCATGTAACATAAGCAACGAGAAGGAAGCCAGATTAAGGGGTACATACGGGTGACTGAACATGGAGAGCTGTAGGGGCAGAAAACAAGCATCCTCCAGGGCCGCAGGCGAGGCTGGCGAGGGGGCCTGGGTGGTGGCTAAGCTTCTGTGTCTTGCTTGAGTGATGGTTACATCGCTACTTTTCTGCCAAAACTCACAGAACTGTACAGCAAAGCATGAACTTCTCGTGCATAGTCATCCCTAGGCACTGCTGACTCACAGCAGTTACCCCTTCCCAAAGTGGGCTCCTGGGCAGTGCCCGCACCCTTGGCTCCTCGGGATGAGAAACAAACTTCACCTTTCCAGACAGCAGCAGGCACCAGGCGTGCACCCGCAGCCATGGGGGAGCAAGGGAGGGAGATGAACCCACCAGCAGCAGGGGCGGGGCCGGGGAAGAGCCTGGCTGTGCCAAGCTAAGGCTCTCTGTGTGGGCTTGGGCCGCGTCCATCCAGGCTGCGTGGCCCCAGCTGCAAGCCTGAGCTTCGACAGGAGGCACCAGGCGGGCAGGCCTAGAACTGGGCAAGCGCACTGTGAGGTGGCCGCCTGGGCCACCAGCACAACAGCGGCCTGTGTGCGGACAACGCTGACCCCGGGTGAAGCCTGCTGACATCCAGAAGTGGCGCCTTAACAGCCATCTGAGCTGTTTGTTTACTAAAACATCGGGCCTTTGTGGACACCTCCAGTGTGCCACCCTAGCAGCGTAAAATGAGCGAGTGCCAAATTCTCTCCCACAGCTAGACTGTTAAAAATGTCTTTCTTGGAAAATGTTTTTTATATCAGTAAAGTACCTTTCAGAGTCGTCATCCCCAGGGGCTCGCCCTCCCACGCAGGTGTGCTGGTGCAGTGTGAGCTGTGGGCTCCGGCTGCAGGCTTTCCCACCCGCATGATGACGACGCAGTCTCTGACCAGCAGCAGCTACTTGGTGTTCAGAAAGGGGCGGATCCCAGCCAAAGGTTGTTCCACATTCCTGGCATTTACAGGACTTCCCCCAAGTGTGAATTATCTGGTGTCCAGCAGGCTGGGAGATGTGACCAAAAAGCTTTCCACGGTCATTGCTTCCAAAGGATTGCTTACCAGCGTGAATCCTCCAGCGCAGCAGCAGATTTGCGCCGTGGCTGCAGGCTCCGCCCTGCTGTTGGCACACACGGTGTCCCCCTCCGGTGCGGGTCTGCCTGTGTGGCCTGAGGCCGGGGCAGCCCACGAGGGCCAGGCTGCCCTTTCTGCACTCAGTGTTCGCGTCCTTGCACACTGGTGGGTTCTCACCACTGTGGACTCTCTGATGTTGCGTGAGGGTTGACCTCCGGCTGAAGGCCTTCCCACAATCGCCACATTCATAGGGCTTCTCCCCGGTGTGAACTCGCTGGTGCAGTGTGAGCTGAGAGCTCTGGCTGAAGGCCTTCTCACATTCGACGCACTGATAGGGCTTCTCCCCGGTGTGAACTCTTCGATGCTGAACCAAAGTTGAACTCCGGCTAAAGGCTTTGCCACACTCGGTGCAGACATAAGGCTTTTCTCCAGTGTGAATCCTCATGTGCTCAGTAAGATGCGAGTTAAAGCCAAAGGCTCTGCCACACTCATGGCAGACGTAGGGCTTCTCTCCAGTGTGGACCCTGTGGTGGAGGAAAAGGCTTGAGCTCTGGCTGAAGGCCTTCCCGCACTGGCTGCACTTATGGGGCTTCTCTCCGGTGTGGATCCTCTGATGTTGAATGAGGCTTGAGCTCCGACTGAAGGCTTTCCCACACTGGCTGCATCCATGGGGCCTCTCCCCAGTGTGAATCCTCTGATGCTGGGTTAGCTGCGGGCTCTGGCTGAAGGCCTTCCCACATTCATTACACTTGAAAGGCTTTTCTCCTGTGTGAATTACACGATGTTGGATAAGTGTTGAGCTTCGGCTGAAAGCCTTCCCACACTCACTACACCCAAAAGGCTTTTCTCCAGTATGAATTCTCTGATGGAGAAGGAGGTGAGAATTGAGACCAAAATTTTTCCCGCATTCGTTGCATTTGTAAGGTTTGTTTCTGGTGTGAACCCGATGGTGCAGGATGAGGTTCGAGCTGCGTGCGAAGGCTCGCCCACATTGAGCACACTTGTATGGCTTTTCCCCGTTGTGACTCCTCTGGTGTCTGCTTAGGTCTGAATTATATTTGAAGGTTTTGTAGCATATATCACATTTAAAGGCTCTCTGTCCTGTTTTATTTCTTTGAAATCTAACAACATTTTGGCTCAGATTCAAATTTGTATCAAAAACACCACACTCCTGGATTCTTTCTACTGGAGATCTTTCCCTAAACAGGAGAGTTTCTTTCCGAAAAGCTCTTTCGTAAAGATGGGGAGTCTTCAAATTCTGCCCAACAGAGTCTTCCAGGTTCGCCTCTGGTTTTCCCTCACTGCCCCAAGCTTCCTGTGACTCAGAAGCCTGTGAGTTGTCAGTTGAGACTCTCCGTGCTATCAATTCTTTGGGTTGTACTTCTTCAGAACATTTCTGGCTTAGAAAGGGTAACTCCTTCTCAGTCCCAATCTCAAAATCTGTTTATACAAAACATAAAGGAATTACTGGCGAAAACTATCCATCATCAACAACATCCATGTGTTAGAAGCTCTGATAAACTGCTATACAAGAGCAGATGCTCCAGTAGTAAAAAGTAGGTGGCCAGAAGAACTCGGAAGATGCTCAATCAGCAGGGAATTTATTTAGTAATCAAAGAAATGGAAATTAAAACAAATTATGACTTTTCCTCTATTCATTTGGACTATTAATCCATTCAACAGATACAAGATCAGGAATGTTCTACATACGGGACATAACAGCCTCTGACCCCATGAAACTTACACCCTATTCAGATGACACATAACTAACCAGCACATTCCTAACAAGCATGTCAAACCACCACCATGGCGACTGTGTGGAAAGTGAACATGTGCCCTAGAATCGAGGAGTCTGCATGACCAGAGAAGGGTGCTGGTAGGAAGTGAGGTCTTCGGACAAGGTCAAGAGCTGAGTCTCGCTCAGCTGGAAGGCAAGGAGCGCAAGGAGTAGGTAGAGAGGGGCTGGGAGCAGGTTGTGAAGACCCTTCCAAAAGCTCAAGAAATCTACAGCTTTGTCAGAAATACTTTAGAAAATGACACCTGGTGTTGATGCGAAATGATGGTGGGACTACAAATACGTCTTTCTAAAGGGGAAGTCGGGACCAGCACCAAAATAGCTGGTAGACCACACATCCTTCATCCCAAAATGGATGTTGTGGGAAGTGGGTAGTGGGGTGCAGGAAGAAACGCTGGTCTGAGTGCTGCTGAGAGCTCCCTCCAGCTGTGGGGGGCAGAAACTGCCCAAACGCCAAAATACAGGAACTGTTTAAACAGTCATAAACCATTTATTTTTTTTTTCATTTTTTTTAAAGATTTATTCATTTATTCATACAAGCACTGGGGTACAGGCCAGAGGTGTGGGGGGGGGTGAGAGGATTCACCACAGACAGAGCGGGGAGCAGAACAGGCAGATCAACAGAAGTACACTGCTGAGGGGAGCAGCGGGCGAGGCAGGAGAGGTCTGCCGCACCATGTGGGTCTCTCGCCTGGCCAGCAGCAGGGATCGAACTCGTGCTGCAGTGGCTGCAATTTGCTCCATAGTGCGTTGCTTAATCCACTGCGCCACCAGGGAGGCCCTCATAAACCATTTAAATGGTGGAAGATCATTCTGTGATTAAAATTATACAACAGAGGGCCTCCCTGGTGGCGCAGTGGGTTAAGCAACGCACTATGGGGAAGGCCGCAGCCACCACAGCATGAGTTCGGTCCCTGCTGCCGGCCAGGGAGGGGACCCACATGGCGCAGGCAGACCTCTCCTGCCTCGCCCGCTGCTGCCCTCAGCATTGTGTTTCGGTCGATCTGCCTGTTCTGCTCCCCATTCTGTCTGGTGAATCCTCTCACCTCCCGTGACTCTGGCCTGTACCCCAGTTCTTGTATGCATGAATAAATAAACCTTAAAAAAATTATACAACAGAAAGACATATCTGAAAATCCACAGCCTATTATAAAGCAACAAAAATCATGTTCTCGAATAGCATGTCTAGCATAAATCAAAGTTTTATTGAAAATGGCTTCATAAATAGGTGCTGTTTCTTCCTTACGTGCAGGTTTCTTTTGCCTGTATGTAGCCCCCAAAGGGGCAGGTTTATCAGAAGAAGGGACGGGAGAACGCACTTGCACAAACGCAAGCGGGTGGAGAGGCGCCCGTGCACTTCTCCTTGCTACAAATCGAGGTCACGCGGGCTTTGCATTTTCTTCAACAAGCGTTTTTATAGCTGAGCCAATTTCTTTAACACTTGAAGTTATGTCAATGTCAGTTTTGACTGACCACATTTTTCTAGGCTATTTATACATTTTATTTCAGTGTTCAACATTTCTGGAATAGATAGGTTCAGGTATCTTTTTACTTTATGTCTGTAGTGTGTGTGCTGGTGGCTCCTTTCTCATTTGGGTTGTTTCCTTCCGCTCTTCTTGATCATTTACTACAGAATATAGAGATGGCAGTGGCCCCAAGGCCTTGCTGTGGTGATACAACTCGATACCAAAACTTGACGACAACAGTATAAAACAGACACCTTCAGACTGATCGCTTACCATTACGGATGAAAAAACCCTAACTCAAATACAAACCAACGCCAGGAATGTGCAGCAAGGTAAGAAGCAGGGTTAATTCCAGGGGCGCAAGGTTAGTGTGTCAGTAGAAAACTAAATGTGACTTTCCCAGTTAAAGAGAGGAAGCCACATGATACAGAAAATAACTTTTGGTAAAATTCATCACCAATTTCTGATTAAAAATACTCTCAACTCTTGGGGCCTCCCTAGAGTTGACTTCTCCCTGGAGAAGACTCTGTGGGTCTTCCACAGCCACTGCAGCACGAGTTCCATCCCCAGCCAGGGAGGGGACCCCCAGGGTGCAGCACACCTCTCCTGTCTCCCCGCTGCTCCCCTCAGCCATGTGTTTCAGTGGATCCACCTGTTCTGCCCCCCACTCTGTCTCTGGTGACTCCTCTTACCCCCCACATCTCTGGCCTGTATCCCAGCTCTTGTTGCATAAACAAAATATCTTTAAAATAAATACTCTCTCGGGCCTCCCCTGGTGGCGCAGTGGGTTAAGCAACGCACTATGAAGCAAACCGCAGCCACTGCAGCACGAGTTCGATCCCTGCTGCCGGCCAGGGA
>JAGFMF010011709.1:70335-84598 GCA_019455555.1 Galemys pyrenaicus | reverse complement strand
CACCTCCCCAGCCAGCGGCAGGGATCGAACTCGTGCTGCAGTGGCCGCAGTCCGCTTCATAGTGCGTTGCTTAACCCACTGCGCCACCAGGGAGGGCCCTTAAAAGGCTTTTTTTAATGCATGTTTTGGGCGGGGCTTCAGCCAAAGATAGGGGCGCTGGCCCTTGCCCTCTAGCTCAGCGGCTGAAGGGCTTTGCGCTCCAAACGTCGGCAGTGCGGGGACCCCCGCGTGCGCTCGCTGGCGCTGCGTTTCGCCGTTGCGGGGGCTGGCTCTCGCGTCCTTTGCCCGCTTTCTAAGCAGGCCGTGCGCTATTGTTCCGCGCTGGCTGAGCTGGCCGGGTCTGGACCACGCGCGACCCTCCCGCGGCCGGCCGGGCGGGGCCTGACCGGCGCTGAGTCGCGGGCGGCGCGCGCGCGCCCTCTGCCGGCGCCGGCGCGGCCGGGTGGGTTTTCCTTATGTAATCTTTCTTTTTTTAAAAGATTTCTTTTATTCATTCATGCATGCAAGAGCTGGGGTGCAGGCCAGAGGCGCGTGTGTGTGTGCGTGTGTGTGTGCGTGCGTGCGCGTGTGAATTCCCCAGAAACAGAGCGGGGGTGGGGTGGGGGCAGAACAGGCGGATCCACCGAAATCCACCGCCGAGGGGGCAGCGGGAGGCAGGAGAGTCTGGGGCGCCCTGTGGGTCCCTCCCTGGCGGGGACCGAACTCGCGCTGCCGTGGCTGGTGATCGCCTCATAGTGCTGAGACTCAACCCCTGCACCCCCAGGGAGGCCCCTTCCTTATTTACTCTTTGCGCCTCCTGGTTGGAGACGGTTCTATGCTGAAATCTCCTCCCCCTACTGCAGCAACAGTGGTGGTCAAGCACGGGCTGTCCTTGCCAACAGTCCCCTTAACCCAGGTCACTGTGTGGACTGTGACTCTCAATGGCAGCTCGGGCAGCAGCCCACCACACAATGTCCTCAGAAGGCCACGCCAGCGAATGTGCTCCAGACCCGCGACGCCTGACCGCGCCCAGTTCCGCAGAGCGGAGCCGGGGCCCGGTTGCGTGGGGTGCCCCTCCCGGCCAGCCGCGGGCAGCAGCTGACTTCCGGCCGGCCCGCCCGGCGCTGAGGCCCCGCGCCGCTGGCAGGCAGCCGGCCTCGGCCCCCCGCGCAGGTCCCGACCGCCACTCAGACGCAGAGCCGCCCCGACCCAGGCTGCAGGCCCTCAAGGGCTTTCGAGGCACTGCGGCTGGGACGCGGCTGGGTGCCGGGTGGCGGCCCCTCCAGTCACACTGATGCACGTGGGCTGCTCCAGACCGTCGGTCCTGCACACGTACTGGGGGACACCGCGCCGTGAAGAGCCCTAACTGCGCGCCGTGCCCCAAAGCAGGCACTCTTCCTCTCAGACCCGCCTCGGCCAGTGGGGCTTCAGCTGAGTCTTTGCGAGTCCAGTCCAGCTGCTGCCCAGGGCAGCACAGCTCAGGACACGACCGGCGCGTCCAGCCCTTCACCGCGAGGGGCGCCCAGGTAAGGTGTTGGGGGCATGTGTGTGGGGCGCTCCCCTAGGCCCCAGCAGGGCCGGCTGGGGCGCCGCGGGGGGCGCACAGCACCGGGCAGGGCTGCTGCCCGGGCACCACGCCCAGAGCACGGCCGCATGTCTCTTCCTCACCAGCCCACCAGGGGGCGCAGGTGCTGGACAGGTCCTGCCGCGGAGCGGCCACGCCACTGGGCCCTCCTTTCTGTCCCCGCCCCTCTCCTGCCACGTGGCCGCCATGGTGGCTCCAGAGTGGCCGGTGGAGAGGATCTACGACACCGACCTCCTTCTGTGCTAGCGGTTCAGGGGGTTCATGTGTAAACCTTCTCGCCCAGGCCGATGCCCACCCACCAGGGGCTGACCCAGACCCACTGCCTCTTGGCCGTTCTTCTCAGGTCCATGACCAGATGCTGGGGCGGGCACAGCCGGGAATCTGCTTGTTCTCGTCCAGCCCGCTCCTGTTGCTGCGGGGTGGACGAGCAGACGCACAGCGCAGACCTGCCTGCCTGGCTGCCTTGCCCCCACGACCGTCCGGGCCACCCTGGCGTGGAGGGTGCGGGGCTGGGGCCACCTACGCAGGGGACCCAGCTGAAAACAGAGCTCAGAGTGCCCTTCCTCCTCGGCCGGCGGTGCGCGAAGCCCCCAAAGCGCAGGCGTGCGCTGGGCTCTGGGCCACGGAGCTGCCCACGCTCTCGCAGAGACCTGCGGCCCGCTTCGGGCACATGGCGGCCGCTCGCCCCGCTCTGGGCCCGCGGCGCCGGTAAGGGGCACGGGCGGCGGAGGCCTCGGGAGCGCGGCCGCTCAGCGTCGCGAGTTGCGCGCGTTCACATGCTCGGCTTTCTGCTCCGGGTGCGTAGCTCCACAGGCGCTTTCAAAATTAAAATAAGTGCCAGTGATAATAAAAAGTAAGCAAAACATTTCAACAGCCGCACTGTGGGGAGTCACGGGTCGGAGAGCACAGGAGGCAGGGCACCCCGCGCGCCCCGGGGTCACCGCCTGGCTGCAGGGGCTCCGGAGCGCGGCTCGGGTGCTGGTGGAGCACCCCTCAGCTGGGAGACTTGACAAGAACGTAGGGGGGACGCCCACTCTGGAACCCACACCCGTTCCCTCAGGGGAATGCGCAGCCGCTGGGCCCGCGCGGCCTTGCCCGCCAGCCCAGAGCGGACCTGGCCCTGCCCCAGGGCCAGAGCCGGGCATCTCGGGTGTCCCAGCTGCAAGCCGGTCTGGTCAACTCACTGGACCCTAACGGGGGAGCAGCCCCAAGGCAGGCGGCAGCTCGACCGAGTCACGAAGACGTGCGGAGGGAAAGGAGGCTTGCGCGAGGAGCGTCGCTGTGCACCGCCATACGGGGCGTTCGGGAAGAGTCGGGCAAACCTGGAGTGGGGACGGCGCCGAAGCGCGGGGCGGGGGAGGACGGCTGAACCCGAGCCGGCGCACCGGGCGCCGCGGCGTAGTTGCTCAGGGAGCGGTTCTGCCAGAGGAAGCCGGTCGGGCCGCAGTCCGTGTGCTCCTGTCTGGCGCCCAGCCCCGACCACAGCCTTCGCCACCGCACCGGCCGCGAAGTGCGCTGGCTGGCGGGGGCTGGCCGCGGAAGGCTCGGGCCTGGCGGCTCGGGCTCGGGCGGCGCGAACTCACCACGCGATGCGCGGGCCGCTCGAAGCACGCGGGTGCTGGGCGCTGTGTGGGCCGTCTCGCTGTCCTCGTGCGGCCGGTCAGGCCCTACCCGACTGGCCGGCCCCCGTCGCTCCCGCCGTGCCTTCTCGACACCGGGGCCCAGCGCAGGCTGCTGTCGCGGACTGGGGTGTTCAGGGCTCTGCGTGAGTCAGCACCTGCGGGCCCTTGCGGGCCACGGTCTGGAGCCTCTTCCGAAGGATGCGGACACAGCACCCCGCTATTTGGGTTTTCATATATACACGGGGGGCACAGATATTCAGTCTGAGTCTATTGTCTTTTTTAAAGATTTATTTATTTATGCCTCCAACAGCTGGGGCGCAGGCCAGAGGCACGGGCGTCTGAGAGGAGTCCCCAGAGGCAGAGCGGGGAGCGGAGAAGGCGATCCACCGAAATCCACGCCGAGGGGCAGTGGGAGGCAGGAGGGTCTGCTGCGCCCTGGGGGCCCTCCCCGGCATGATCGGACTCAGGCGCCGGAGGCTGTGGAAGCCCCCCAGGCCCCCGACCCCTGGGCACCGGGGAGGCCCAGGGTCTACTGTCTGCTCGCTCATGTCACTGCGGGGACGTGAATGGCGCCCTCTAGGACCTCAGCTCGCGGCCCACGAGCCGAGAGCGCCGTGGTCTCGGGTGCCCGTCGCTTGGCGTCCACCTTGCTCACAAGCCTTTTCCAATCTTATTGATCAGCTTGTTTGCCTTGTTTCCATCGGCTTCTCAGCAGACTCCCTTGATCAAGGTAACTCACCTGGTGGCGCAGTGGGTTAAGCTGCGCACTATGAAGCAAACCGCAGCCACTTGCAGCATGAGTTCCATCCCTGCTGCCGGCCAGGGAGGGGGACCCACATGGCGCGGCAGACCTCTCCTGCCTCGCCCACTGCTGCCCTCAGCGGTGTACTTCAGTTATCTGCCTGTTCTGCTCCCTGCTCTCTGTGATGAATCCTCTCGCCCCCCCAACACCTCTGGTCTGTGCCCCAGTGCTTGTATGCATAAATAAATAAATCTTTAAATAAAAAAAAACAAAAACAATTCACTTAGCGCAGAGGCCCGAGGCTGAGCGGCCTCAGTCGGGCTGGGTCAGGGCACAGGGCCGGCCAGTGCCCGCAGCGGTCTGCTTCCCCGCCCCTTTCTCCCGGCCCCACCAGGCCCCGCCCCTCTCGGGCTGGCCCCGCCCCTCCCGCCCTCCAGAGCCGCCCGCTCTCCTCCTGGCCCCTCCCACCACAGGCCCCGCCCTATCGCCTCCTGGCCCGCCCTTTCCATTGGCCCCCCCCCTGGCCTCTCCCGTCCCAGGCCGCGCCCGCTCTCCTTATGGCCCCGCCCCCTCCCTTGGCCCCTCCCACCCCTGGCCCCGCCCGCCCTCGGTCTGGCCCGGGCGCTTCGCCTGGCTCCTCCCCCTCCCAGGCCCACCCCAACCTGTCTTTCCCCCCACCCGCAACGGCCACCCCAGGGTGGACGACGGCGAGCCCCGCACCCAGCAGAGACCAAGACCCGAGCGTTCGTGACTCGCCTTAGAAATGCTCGCGAGGCTTGGAATCGTAGCCCCTTGGTCGCGTACTACAGAGTGCCGCGTCCTCCTGGCTTCCTAGAGCGCCCAGACGTGGCCTGCCTTGCTTCCGGGGCTGTCCAGGTCCACTTCCGGCTGCCGCTGCGCGCCGCTCTCCGCTGGGCCCTGGGTTCCGGGCCGCGGGCGCCAGGTGCGGGGCGGGTCCGGGCGCGGGGCGGCGCGGGGCGCGGGGCGTGGATCGTGGGGGGCGGGGTGCGGGGCGGCTCCGGGCGCGGGTCCGGCTCGCCCTCGCCCCCGGTGACGCCGCCTCTGCCCACCGCGGGCCCCTCAGCCCGGCCGCGGGCCTGTGGCCGCCCTGTCGGCGGCGCATCTGCTCTGGTGAGCGGCCCGGGTCGACCCCCGGCTCGGCTACTTGGTCGTGGCTCTCGCGGACCGTGCCGCGGGCTGGTAACCGGAGCGCGGCCCTGCAGCTCCCGGCAGCCGGCGCTGTGGTCCGTGCGCTCCGGACCTTCCTCTCCGTCTCTTCGTGCGCTTGGCGCGCGCTTGATCCTCTCCTCCCCTCCCTGCTCCCCGCTTCCCTGCCGGCTCTGCCCTCCCTGCGGGGGACCCCGGCCCCTCCCCGCGTGGCTGACTCAGCCTGCGCCCAGTCACAGACGAGGTCGCTGGCCCAGAGGAGGCGGGTTCACTGGGCTTCTCTCCTCTCCCCCGCAGGCCAGAGGAGGGGCAGCAATGTCTGCCCTGGGGGCGGCAGCTCCGTACCTGCACCACCCCGGAGACAGTCACAGTGGCCGCGTGAGTTTCCTAGGGCCGCAGCCGCCCCGGGAGGTGACCGCGATGGCCCCGCTGCTGGGTGACCTGGACAGGGGCACGTTCAGGAAGCTCTTGAAGCTGGTGGTGGGCAGCTTGCAGGGGGAGGACTGCCGTGAGGCTGTGGGGCAGCTCAGGGCCAGCGCAGACCTGCCGGAGCAGCGCCTGGGCACCCTGCTGGCCGGCTTGCACGCTCTGCTCCGGCAGGCGCTGCGCCTGCCCCCGGCCAGCCTGACGCCGGACACCTTTAGGGACCAGCTCCAGGAGCTCTGCGTCCCCCAAGATGTGGCCGTGGACTTGGCCGGTGTGTTGTTCGGGAACCAGCGTCCCCTCCTCAACTCCGCGGCCCAGCGGCAGGCGGCCTGGCTGCCCCACGTGGCCGATCTGCGGTGGCGGGTAGACGTGGCCATCTCCACCAGTGCCCTGACGCGCTCCCTGCAGCCGAGCGTCCTGATGCAGCTGAGGCTGTCGGACGGGTTGGCGCACCGCCTGGAGGTGCCCATAGCCAGGTTCCAGGAGCTCCGGCACGGCGTGGCCCTGGCGCTGAAGGAGATGGCCGACTTGGAGAAGCGGTGCGGGCGCCGGCTGCAGGACTGACCCCTGGCGCTGAAGGAGATGGCCGGCTTGGAGAAGCGGTGCGGGCGCCGGCTGCAGGACTGACCGGCCGGCCCGCCACCCTGTGGGGCTCGAGCGTGGCCGTCTGTGTGATGGAGAGCGGCTGTGGGCTCACTCCCTCTGCTTGGAAGTAAAGCGCTTGCAAACGCCTCTGGCCGTGTCCCTGCCCTGCCTCCCGCCTGTGCTCTTGCTGCGGGTGGGGTCCCCGAGCGAGGGCCGTGCGCAGACACTGCCCCCCAGCTGGCTTTGGGCCACCCTGTCAGCTTCCACGGGGACGTCTGGTCTCGTGGCGCTGACGTGCCAGCAGACGGGCCGGTGCCGCCGTCAGGGGCGGGTGGGCGATGCCGGGGATGAGCGGGGCGGGTGGCTCCTGAGGACGTGGCAAATGCATAGACGTGAAGGAGGCGGGAGCGGAGTGCCGAGGGGGCCTGGGGAGGCTCTGACCGCCTTTGTGGTCTGGGATGGGGTGCTGCTCCGCATGAGGGTGCGAGGGCCTGGGGCGACGCTGAGCAGGAGCAGCAGCATCTGCAGCGAGGTTTGCAGGGTCTGAGTGAGGAGCAGGGAGGGGTGGGGCTAGGTGCTGACGAGGGAGGTAGAGGCTGGGAGAGGGCAGGGGTCACCCCCTCTGCCTGAGGGTGGGGTGTTGCTCCCAGCAGCAGCACCCCCAGGCAGGGACCCTAGGGCAGGCTGTTCCCCAACTGACCACTTCCCGCCTCAGCCAGGAGTTGTCTGGAAGAGGCAAACACACTGGAGCCGTGGGCAGCAGTCCTCTGAAGACAGTGCTCTGGGTGCCCAGCTGGCCTCCGGCTGCGCCTGTGTGGGAGCCCCTGCCCGCCCCAGCACCCCTTGAGCCCCGCTCCGTGCAGTGTTGGCTCGGCTTCAGGAGGCCCCCAGCCCTGGGCAGCTGAAGGCGGTGGGCACGGGGGACGGGGCTCCTGGTGACCGCGGCGCCGTTGTCTGCAGGGTCCCTCCTGCAGGTCGGCTGTGCTCCTCCCAGACAGAAGCTGGGCTGGGGCCAGACCAGATGGTCCACGCTGCCCCTGGCACTGGGGGGGACACAGTCAGCTCGGGTCACACCAGCTTCCTGTGCTGTGCTTGGGCATCAGGCCGTCTTGAGAGGTGTCCCCATCTTGGTGCATTTGAAAGACCCCAAATTAAAACCAAAAGATCTCGCGGAACCCTGGCTCGCACCACCCCACTGCTTCTCACGGGTGCCGGCACCCTGGGCCTCGCGGAGGCTGCGCCGTCTAGGCCGGCGGCCCTGGGCTCAGGCCCCACGGGGTGCCCAGGACAGACACCGAGTCTCAGCGCAGCCTCCGTGCTGGTAGCGGTGCAAGCCGGCCCCGGGGCAGCGCCCCCTGCCGGCGGGCCGGGTGTGGCGGGGGCGGAGCAGCACTGGCGCTTGCGGGGCTGGCTGGGCTGGGGTGCTGCCCTGTGGCCTGGACCTGCTTCTCCAGCAGCGCCCTGCGCGTCGCCTTGGGGTGCAGACGCTCCTGTGGCCAGGGTGCGCCTCGCGGGCCCGCGGACCCTGTGGAGCGGGCTCACCCACCTGGGGCGCCTCCAAGGGACGACGCTGGGGTCTTGTGCAAGTGCGCTCGGACCGCGGCACCGGGGCCTGTGGCTGGGTCAGCCAGGGCCAGAGGCGGCCCGGCCACGCTGGGGACCCCGGGCGTGTGCCCTCCCCTGCCAGGCGGGCGGCGCTGCTCTGCCCAGGGCCGGGGTGGCCGGCTCGCTGCAGCCCGCTGAGCCCTCCGCCCGGGCCGTCTCCTTGGGACTCGGCTGGCGGTTTGCAGACTTGGGAGCTTCGTGGGCAAGCCCGCAGGCCGCCCTGACCTGGTGGCAGGGGCCCCGCTGGGGGCTTGGGGAACTTGGCTCCTGCCCCCCACGCCTCCTACGAGCCCGCCCAGGCGTGTTCTGAGGTGACAGCCCTGGGGGCAGCAGGTGGGACAGCGTCCACTCCAAGGACGGGCTACCGTGCCGCCCCGGGGGCCTGGCCATGTCAGTGCGTCCTGCTGGCCCGGTGCTGCTCCTTGGCCCTGCCAGCTGGGGGCGAGGTCTGGCCACCTCTGCTCTTGCACCTGCCCTGCTGGGCCTGGGCTCTGCGGGGCGCAGCGCACTGGTCACTCGAGGTCTCGTCGCTGGGAGGGGCGGCGGGGAGGCCGGACGGGCGGTCCTGACCTGGCTCCTGCCTGAGCTGGCACAGGAAGTGTGCGGGCCAGCAGGCTGCAGGCCTGCTGTGGGGCGGCGCAGGTGTGACCGGCAGGGAGGCCCTCCAGCATGGGGCAGGCTGCAGGTGGGGGTGCAAGCTTGGCCACTGAGGCCAGGGTCAGCGCTGAGCCTCCGGGCAGCTCTGCCTGTGGACGCTCAGGGCAGGCCCTGCCCCGGCCCAGCTCCCGGAGGCAGACGGTGGCCTCTGACGTGGGGACTGTGCCCATCCAGTGCTAGAGTCAGCGTGGTCTCATCAGTGAGATAAAAGCGATTTCAGGTCAAAACTATGTATTTGATTTATTTCCAAAACCAAGATCCAAAGCGTGTCACAAAGCTGCACTGAGAGAGTCCTGGGAATTCTCGAGTGTGCTGTTGTGCCGCCGAGCCAAGCGTGGGGATCACAGCTCGACAGTGGACAGACTCTCCTGGAACCCACACCCCCGTGGCTGTGGACCCCCAGACCGAGCCGAGTGCGCTGCCCTCAGGCGCTCTGCCTGGTTGTGCAGCGGGCTCCTCCCCGCTGGCTCCCGCTGCCCTGGGCCCCGGGGTGAAGCGGCCGCCGGTGAGCTGGGAGGCGGCGGGGAGGGAGGGCAGTGTCCAAGCCCCACCGGGCACGCAGAGGCAGTTCCCTGTGATGTCACGGCGGGCCCTGTGCCCGCCCGCAGGTCGCCCCGCTGTCCCGCCTGTGGACAGACGCCCAAGCTGAAGAGCTGCTGGAGCAGACACCACTCAGAACCGGGCGGTGTACCGGCGAAGGTCAGGAGTGCTCTGGGCCAGGCGCTAGAAGGGGGGCAAGGACACCGCTGGCCGCGGCGGGCACGGACACTGTGGGGTCCAGCCCTGGGGCGAGCTCTAGCACTACAGCTGAGACGGGTCACGGCCTGGGCAGTACTAGCCACCAGGCCAACTGCACGGCTGACGCCCCAGCCACGCCCAGCCACTGGGCCACTTCTGCTATGGTCCTGACGCCCCCAGCAAGCCCAACGCAGACAGGGCCAGGCTGGCCCAGACCAGCTCCAGCCAGGAGGGGCCCAGGCCACACAGGAAGGTGAGGTGGCGACATCTCCAGCACCCACCTCGGCTTGACCCCAGCGAGCCCAGAAGGGCCACACCAGACCCTGAAGCGACCGAGGCCCCTCCACTGGGTTGGGGTCTCTGGCCCCAGGCGGCTGGCTCGGGGCTGGTGCTGGGCCCTGCCCCCAGAACCTGTTGGCAGAGGCAAGCTGGGCCCTTGGGTCGACGCTGCTGGTCAGCCTCCTGCCTGCAGGCCGTGCGTGGGGCAAGAGGTGAGGGGCGAGGCCAGTGGGCCAGGCTGACCAGAGCGGCCGCCTGTGTGAGAACTCGAGGTCAGCCCGGAGCCTCAGCCGCCGCGTTCTCGCTGCCTGGGGCCTACAGCCGCTCAGCGAGGGCCCGGCCTGCGCCGCGCCCAGGACCGTCGCTGGGGCTGCTGGCAGCTGAGACCCTGGAGGCCTCGCAGGCACCTGCCCTGCTGTGGGTCTGTGGTGGACAGGCGTGACCAGGAGCCCAGCTGGACCTGTGGCCTCCACGGAGCGCACTGTGAGCAAACAGGCTCTGACCGAGGGGCGCGGCAGGCCCCAGGCCACCTCGCTGCTGCGGCGCCTGTGCCCACTCAACGAACTCTGCACTGGCGGTCTCCCGAGGGCCTGGGCGGCCGTGCCCCGGCTGCTCCGGGGGAAGGCGGTCAGGGTGAGGACTCGAGCCCCACCCCTTATGCCTGCGACCTCGCCCGGGCCCCGCAGGCCTGCCGTGCAGCCTCCAGGCTCCCCGCAGCGGGGGCTGAGGCCGCAGAGCGCAGCACCGGGACAGGACGCTGCGCTGGGGGCCTGGGCACGCCTGGTCCCAGGAGCAGGTCTCTGGGCGGCCCGACGCCGAATTCCGGTCAGCACAAGTGACCCCGCGTGAGACGAGCACGTTAAGGCCGCGGTTTATTCACATTCACGCACTGACAGAGACCCGGCTAGCCCGTGTGCACCTTCTGGTGCTGCGTCAGCCGGGAGCTGCGGCTGAAGGCCTTGCCGCACGCGCCGCACTCGTAGGGCTTCTCCCCGGTGTGGATGCGCTGGTGGATGACCAGGTGGGAGCGCCACCGGAATATCTTCTCGCACTCGCCGCACTCGTGCAGCTTCTTGGCCGCGTGCGCCCTCCGGCGGCTCGCATGCGGGGGCCCCTCCAGGCTGCCCCCGTACTCGTGGCACCACTGGGCTCTGGTGTGGATGCGCTGGTGCTCGATGAGGTACGAGCTGCGGCTGAAGGCCTTCCCGCACTCGCCGCACCCGTAGGGCTTGACGCCAGCGTGGATGATCTGGTGCTGGAAAAGGGTGGAGTTCTGGCTGAAGGCCTTGCCGCACGCGCCGCACTTGTAGGGCCGCTCACCCGTGTGCACGCGCTGGTGGATGGTGAGCTGCGTGCTCATGCTGAAGGCCTTGCCGCACTCGTTGCACTCGTAGGGCTTCTCGCCCTTGTGGATGCGCTGGTGGTAGATGAGGCTGGAGCTCTGGCTGAAGGCCTTCCCGCACTCGCCGCACTCGTAGGGCTTCTCCCCGGTGTGGATGCGCTGGTGCTGGATGAGGTGTGAGCCCTGGACGAAGCCCTTCCCACACTCCTCGCATTTAAATGGCTTCTCCCCGGTGTGAGTCCTCTGGTGGCGGATGAGCCGCGAGCTGCAGCCGAAGGCTTTCGCGCACTTGTTGCACTTGTAAGGCTTCTCCCCCGTGTGGGTGAGCTGATGCTGACTGAGGCGCGAGACCCACCTAAAGGCCTTCCCGCACTCGTCACACTTGAAGGGCTTCTCTGCGGAGAGGGTCCTCTGGGGTGCAGTGGGGCTGGGGCCCTCTGGGGTCCTGGGGACCTGGGGCTTCTCCCCAGCGTGCACCCGCTGGTGCTGAGCGAGGGTGGAGCTCTGGCTGAAGGCCTTCCCGCACTCGCGGCAGGGGTAGGGCCGTTCCCCTGTGTGAGTCCGCTGGTGCCTGACCAGCTGGGACTGCTGGCTGAAGGCCTTCCCGCACTCGTGGCAGCCGTAGGGCCGCTCGCCCGTGTGCACCCGCTGGTGGTGGATGAGGCTGGAGCTCTGGCCGAAGGCCTTCCCGCACTCCTCGCACCTGTAGGGCTTCTCTCCGGTGTGGATCCTTTGATGCTGGATGAGTTTCGAGCTCAGACGAAAGGCCTTGCCGCACTCGATGCACTTGAAGGGCTTCTCTCCCGTGTGGATCCGCTGGTGCTGGTTCAGCTGGGAGCACAGCCTGAAGACCTTGCCGCACTCCGCGCACATGTATGGCTTCTCTGCATGGCAGCGACTCCGACCCCTCCCCTGGAGGCAGCCAGGCCGTCCTCCCCAGCACTCGGGACACCTGTGAGACGTCCTCTGCCCGTCAGCTCCCCCGTGCAGGGCAGTGTCTGAGGTCGACCTGAAACTCCGGCCACACACGTCACACCTGGGGGATGCTCCTCCAGCGACTCCTCCCTGACCACGCTCAGGCCGGCCGCCCTCCTCGGGGAAGGTCCTTCGGGGTGTCACAGTCCCGTCCGCCAAGCGGTCACTCTGCAGGAGGGAGCTCGCCACCCTCGGCCCAGGGCTGCCTGGCGGGCTCCCCGGCCAGCCCTCGCACCCGCAGGCACTGCCAGAGCCGGGGCTGTGCACAGGCACACGGGGTGCTGGCGCAAGGGCGCACACGGCCTCACAGGCCTGGTCCCCAGCAGTCCTAGCCGCAGGGCCTGGAACAAAAGCACACAAAATGCTGCTGCTCCTCCGTACTCAGCGGGACAGGCGGGTCACCCTGGGGGCTGGGCGCCGCTGGGCAGGTAGCCGCACACAGAGAGGCCCGTGTGGAGCCACAGTTGTTCCCAGAGGCGGCCCCCTGCCTTCCACCCCGGGCACACATGTGGCGATGTGGGCTTGGTAGTGCCCAGACCCCTCTGTGGGGGCAGAGCCGGCTGTACAGCCCCCTCCGGCCCCTGCACGCTGTCTGCAGAACGCGTGACGGGGAGGATTCAGATGCCAGCTCGTGCGCCTGTACCTCTGCTTAACAGGGAGGAGTGACATTAGAAAACGGATAAAATGTGGCTCAAAAACGAACACGGTTTTTGCCAAAATGCACCAGCATTTTCTCCTTGCTGCATTGCCACTCGAGAGGCTGGCTGGCATCTGGTCCAAGCCGCCACCAGTGGATCCCCAGGCCACCCATCGGCTGTGTGGCCCCAGTCCATGTGCAGCAGCCCCACCCCCGCAGCCCTGGGCACACCCAGCCCCCCCCCAACAGGCTGTACCTGCCTGGGAGGTCGCTGGCGCCCCCACTCCCTCCACTCCCTGCAGGTCCAGCACCCACGGCTCCTGCCCCTGCTCCAGCCGGGAGATCAGCTCAGGCTTGAACACCAGGAATCCTGCTGTGTGTCGAGAAGGAAGCTGTGTCAGTGCGGTCGGGCCCAGCGCCGGGCCGGCCCTGAGTGTCCAGGGGTACAGGGGCAGCGGGTGCCGGGCGCAGATGAGCTTCCGCAGGGCGCACAGGGCCCACCCTCCGTCGGGAAGTGCCCGGTTCCCGGCCGGAGTCTGAGAGAGGCCGGGACTCCCTGCCCACCTGCTGTAGCAGAGCAGGCCCTCAGAACTCTGTTACCGGCTTGCAGGCTCTGTCCCAAGCAGGAAAGCAGGCGCCGGAGGAGAGGGGAGGAGGCGCGCGCCTGGGCGCAGGAGCGAAGACTGCAGGGGTCAGGACAGGACGGCACAGCGGCAACCCACAGATGAGATGGACTTCAGCCCCTCTCCCAGCCACGCCTGACTGGCCAGGTCTCGTGCCGGCAGGCTGGGGAGCGGGGGACCTGTGGACACCCACGCTACAGCTGGGCGTGCGTCCCGGGCCGGCCACACCTCGAGTGAGCCCCCTTGGGTTCCCAGGTGGGACGGCAAAGAGGGCGGCAGAGGTCAAGGCCACGGACTGGAGCAGGATGGTGGAAGCGGAGGCAGAGGAGCAACGCCCCAGCTCTGTGCCCTGCCAGGCACCCGGCCACGCGTGGACTGCCTCCGCCACCCGAGGCACCGCCGAGGCCGCCCTCGGAGAAAGCACCAAGGCGCGGAAACAACGCAGATGGCGGGGGAAGGACGACAGAAACCAGCACCACCACAGACCAAGTATGTGAGAAGCACGAACAAGGGCAGGGAGGGCCCCTCGAGGTGACGTTGCACAACCTGCGACGCCTCGGCCCGCCACGAGAAACACGCTTTCAGGCTGCGGGCCCGGGGGGGGGTGGGGGTGAAGGCGCTGACCAGATGCCTCACAAAGCCCAGATTCTCAGGGGCCTGCAGGGAACGAAGAGAGCCAGGGCCGCAGGCGCCAGCAGGCTGAACCGCGCCTTGGCTGCCCGCCCGCCTGGCCAGCCACACACGAGTGGCCTGCCAGGACGGACGTGGCAAGTCCGGGCTGATGCCTGCTCCCCAGTCTGACTGCCTGGCCCTGGCCGCGGGTCCCTCGGGTGCACGGTGCTAGGTGCAGCGGGCCTGGAGACCATGGCCAGTGGCAGGGGCAGGGCACGCCCCTCCAGAGCAGAGACGCCAGACGGGACGCAGCACAGGGATGGAGGGACAGAGGACACCTGATGTCACCCTCAAACATCCCAGAGCCTCTGCCACCTTGGCCTGGAGCCCGAGGGGCACGGTTAACAGTCCAGGTCCAACTCAGGCTCTCTCACGCGAGCCCCCCGTCAGCCCCCAGAGGCCACCTGCCCGTGAGGGCTGAGTCGCGAGGCGCATGCACTGCCTGGAGCCTGCTGAGGTGGCTGTGGCCTCCAACCCACAAAGGCGGACAGGCCCAAGGACCGTCCAGCCTGAGAGGGTCCCCGCCTGATAGTGTAACAGGGTGGTCCCAGGAAAAGGGGAAGTTCCCAAAATCCTGGTTCCGCCCTAAGTGGGTGGAGCTGAGGATAAGAAGATTTCTGCAGAGGAGA
>JAGFMF010011709.1:32662-48104 GCA_019455555.1 Galemys pyrenaicus | reverse complement strand
TATTTATGCATACAAGCACTGGGGTACAGGCCAGAGGTGTGGGGGGGGGTGAGAGGATTCACCACAGAAAGCGGGGAGCAGGACAGGCAGATCAACAGAGGTACACTGCTGAGGGGAGCAGCGGGCACAACAGGAGAGGTCTGCTGCGCCATGTGGGTCCCCCCCCTGGCCGGCAGCAGGGATTGAACTCTTGCTGCAGTGGCTGCGGTTTGCTTCATAGCGTGTTGCTTAACCCACTGCGCCACCAGGGAGGCCCTCCTTCACTATCTTTGCTTTAGGTGTTGTATCTTCAAAGATGTCATTGATGTGTATGTCATGTAGGGTTTTGCCCACTTTTTCTTCTAGGTATTTTATGGTTTCAGGTCTTATGTTTAAGTCCCTAATCCATTTTGAGTTGGTTTTTGTGCATGGTGAAAGGCAGTATTCTAGTTTCATTCTTTTGCATGTAGCAGTCCAGTTTTCCCAGCAGCACTTATTGAACAAGCTGTCTTTATTCCATTGTATATTCTTTGTTCCTTTGTCAAAGATTAGTTGTTCATAAGCTTGTGGGTTTGTTTCTGGGCTTTCTATTCTATTCCATTGGTCTATGTGTCTGTTTTTGACTTGGGACAAATTTCACTTGGTCATGTTATGTGACTTTTTTAAAAAAAGATTTATTCATTTATGCATACAAGAGCTGGGGTGAAGGCCAGAGTTGCAGGGGCAAGAGGGACTCTTGAGAGGACTCTCCAGAGACAGAGTTGGGGACAGGCAGACGGACTGAATTCCACTGCTGAGGGAGCAGCGGGGAGACAGGAGAGGTCTGCTGCACCCTGTGGGTCAGCTCCCTGGCTGGGGATCGAGCTCTTGCTGCAGTGACTGCGGATGTGTCGTAGTGTGTTGCTTAGCCCCTTGCGCCACCAGGGAGGCCCCGTGTGATCTGTTAATGTGCTTTTGAATCCAGTTTGCCAGTATTTTGTTGGTTTTTACATCAACATTTGTAAGAGATATTGGCCCATAGTTTTTGCTTTTGTTTCACTGTTACATTAAAGTAATGCTGTCTGTCCTCATAGAATGAGTTAGGAAGTGATACTTCCGCTTCACTTTTTGGGAAGTTTGTGAAGGATTGGTGTTTAATCTTTAAACTATTTAGTGGAATTGACCAGTGAGGCCATCTGGTCTTGGGCTTTTCTTTGTTGGGAGATACTTGATTACTGAGTCAATGTCGTTATATAAATCTATTCAGATGTCCTATTTCTTCATGATCCAGTAGGGGTAGGTTATGTATTTTTAAGAATTTGTTCATTTCCTCTGGGTTATCCAGTTTGCAGGTGTACAGTTTGTAGTATTCTCATACAGCCAGTTTCTCATACAGCCCTTTTTGTAAGGTCATCTGTAATTTCTCCGCTTTTATTTTTGATTTTAGTAATGTGGTTTTTCTGTGTTCACTTAGACTAGCTATGGGTGTGTCAATTTTGTTGCTCTTTCCAGTGAGCGAATTTCTGGCTTTGTTGATTTTTCTGCTTTCTGCTTCATTTTTACTACTTCCTTCTATTATGTATGGGTTAAACTGGTTTTCTTTTTCCAGCTCACTAAGGAACAGTGAAGTTACTGATCGTTACTGATCTGAGATTCTTTTTTTGTTTTTTTTTTTTTAAGATTTATTTATTTATGCATACAAGCACTGGGGTACAGGCCAGAGGTGTGGGGGGGTGAGAGTATTCACCACAGAAAGCGGGGAGCAGAACAGGCAGATCAACTGAAGTACACTGCTGAGGGGAGCAGCGGGCACAGCAGAAGAGGTCTGCCGCGCCATGTGGGTCCCCTCCCTGGCCGGCAGCAGGGATCGAACTCGTGCTGTAGTGGCTGCGGTTTGCTTCACAGTGCGTTGCTTAACCCACTGCGCCACCAGGGAGGCCCCCTGAGATTCTTTTAAAAAATACACGTGCAGCAACAAGCAATACTTTCTTATCTCTTGCAAATGTTACCAATTTTTATTTTCGTTTTTGCCACTGAATTTTCTACATTCTGTAATAATTTTCTTCTTTGGTTTTTTGGTTTAAGAGTGTTGTTTCAGTTTTCCAGGTTTCTTTATCTGTTGCTTTCTAGTTTTTTTTTTTTTAACATTTATTTATTTATTTATGCACATAAGAGCCGGGGTACAGGCCAGAGTCGCAGGAGGTGCGAGGACTCACCAGAGACACAGTGGGGAGCAGAACAGGCAGACTGACTGAAACACACCGCCTAGGGCAGCAGCAGGCGAGGCAGGAGAGGTCCTCTGTGCCATATGGGTCCCCTCCCTGGCCGGGGGTCGAACTTGCGCTGCTGTGCCGTGGATGCTTCACGGTGAGGCACTCAACCCACTGTGCCACCAGGGAGGCCCACTTTCTAGTTTATTTTAAAGATTTACTTAGGCATACAAGAGCTGGGGTACAGACCAGAGGTGTGGGGTGGGGGTTGCTTAGAGGATTCACTAAAGACAGAGTGGGAACAGGCAGATCGACTGAAATCCACTGCTAAGAGGAGCAGCAGGAAGAGAGGTCTGCTGCGCCTTGTGGGTCAGCTCCCTGGCCAAGATCCATCGCACCCATGCTGCAGTGGCTGCTGGTTGTAGCGCTGAGACTCAATCCCCGCGCTGCCAGGGAGGCACTGATTTCTAGTTTTATTCCATTGTGATTAGAAATGATACATTGGGGCCTCTCTGGTGGCGCAGTGGGTTAAGCAACGCACTATGAAGCAAACCGCAGCCACTGCAGCACGAGTTCGATCCCTGCTGCCGGCCAGGGAGGGGACCCACATGGCGTGGCAGACTTCTCCTGCTGTGCCCGCTGCTCCCCTCAGCAGTGTACTTCCGTTGATCTACCTGTTCTGCTCCCTGCTCTCTGTGGTGAATCCTCTCACCCCCCACACCTCTGGCCTGTACCCCAGTGCTTGTATGCATAAATAAAATCTAAAAAAAAAAAAAGATACATTGTATGGTTTCAGTTTTTCAAAATTATGATTTATTTTGTGGTCTGTTAAGATTTAATCTGGAGAGATGCCCCACACGTTGAGCTGTTGAGTGTAGTTGTCTGTCACAGAAGAGTGGTCACTAGTGTTGCTCAAGACCGCTCACTGATTTTTCCCCTTTTAAATTTTTAAAAATATTTATGCACACAAGCACTGTTATTTATTTATTTATGCACACAAGAGCCGGGGTACAGGCCAGAGGTGTCGGGTGTAAGAGGAATCACCAGAGACAGTGGGAGCAGAACAGGCAGATCGACCGAAACCCACTGCTGAGGGGGCAGCGGGAGACAGGAGAGGTCTGCCTGCGCCCTGTGGGTCAGCTCCTGGCCGGGGATCGCCTCAGTGCTGAGACTCAACTCCTGTGCCCCGGGGAGGCCCTAATTCCTCCTTTCTTGAAGGATCATTTTGCTGGATGTCAAATTCTTGGTTGGCATTCCCTCCCCCCCTGCCCTCCTCCCCATAAACACATTTTACCTTCTAGCCTCCAAAGTTTCTGATGAATTACTTGCTAATCTAATAATCTATTTTTTCAATGTGAGGAATTATTTCTCTGTTGCTGCTTCCAAATGATTTTAAATGCTGGCCTAGAATGTGTTTCTGTGTGGGTCTCCTGGAGATTGACCTTTGACAACATGAATTTTCAGATCTCAGGGTTTAGAATTCCCTCACCATTATTTCTGCAGAGAGATTTTTTTTTTTTCTTCTTCTGGAAATCCTCTAATGTGCATGTTGGTACATTTGGTGGTTTCATGGTTTTCTCATTCTCCCTTTTGCTTCTCATACTGGATTTCAGCTGTCTTCAAGTTCAGATACTTTTTTCTGCCTGCCCAAATCTGCTGTTGAACACACTGAAGTGCTTTTCACTTATTTCTATCCAGTTGACATACTTTAGTTTATAAAATTTGTCAACATATTCTGTGACTAATTTCAGACCTTTATTTTTAAAAATTATCTCTAATTTGTAGGAACAGGGTAAACTTTGTAGAGGACATTGTCGTGTTTGTGCATTGATTCACTGTTGCCACCCACGCAGCAAGGACTAACCTCACCTGGAGAGGCTGGCCTTTGCTCTCAGCTCCTGGCGCTTGGAATGTCCTGTCCGGTGTCTTCATCTACCTGTAACCTTGGGCCATGCAGCATCAGCCTGACCCGAGGACAGTCAGCAGACGTTCAGCTGTGTCAGCATCCCTGCGCCCAGTGAAAGGCTGACGCCAGAGCTCAGGTGAGCGTCCTTGTCGGCAGTACTCAGGGATGGGGCACCTGCCGTCTCCTGGGTTGTGAGCCACACCTCTGTGACTGTACCCACGTGTGTACAGCAGCTTCATCATGAGCTCAAACTCACTGTGGCAAATGACCCGTGTCGTGAATAAGGGCAGTCTCGTAACTACTGATCTTCACACCATCTCACCTGAGTTTCTCCACTCAAGAACTTGTATGCTCAGGGCCTCCCTGGTGGCACACGGGGTTGAGCGCCACACTGTGGGGCTTCTGCAGCCACTGCAGTGAGAGTTGCAAGTTGATCCCTGGCCAGGGAGGGGACCCACAGGGCGCAGCAGACCTCTCCTGCCTCGCCCGCTTCTCCTCTCAGCAGTGGATTTCAATCTGCCTGTTCTGCTTCCCATTCTCTCTGGTGAGTCCTCTCAACCCCACACCTCTAGCCTATACCCCAGTTCTTGTATGTGCAAATAAAATCTTGGAAAAAAAAAAAAAAACTTATATGCATGGAGCCTCTCTGGTTGCGCAAGGGTTAAGTCTTGCCAGCCACTGCAGCCTGAGTGTGATCTCTGCCAGAGGCTGGCTCACAGGGTGCAGCAGCCTCTCCTGTCTCCCCACTGCTCCCCCCAGCAATGGATCCGCGATGTCTCTGATGGATCCTCTTACTCTTGCACCTCTGGCCTGCACCCAGTTCTTTTTTTTTTTTTTTTTTTAAAGATTTATTTATTTATGCATACAAGCACTGGGGTACAGGCCAGAGGTGTGGGGGGGTGAGGATTCACCACAGAAAGCGGGGAGCAGAACAGGCAGATCAACAGAAGTACACTGCTGAGGGGAGCAGCGGGCACAGCAGGAGAGGTCCACCGCACCATGTGGGTCACCCCCCTGGCCGGCAGCAGGGATCGAACTCGTGCTGCAGTGGCTGCGATTTGATTTGCTTCGTAGTGCGCTGCTTAACCCACTGCGCCACCAGGGGAGGCCCTGCACCCAGTTCTTGTGTGCGTAAGTAAAAGAACTTGTAAGCATGAAACTGAAGTGTCCCCCAGATCCAGATGGGCTGGAGTTCCCCCTCTGCCCAGGGCAAGTCTAACTCCTAGTAAAGATCCTCCCAGGCCTCCCCTGTCATCAGGTCCTCTGCACAGTGGCCTTTGGTGGCCAGAACTTGCCTAGCCTGTCCTGGCTCCAGGAGTGCCCCTGCCCCCCTGGGGCAGCCTGCAGAGCCACAGCTCTGACATGCAGTCATCTTTCTCCAGTAAAAGGAAGGGTCACAGGCTGGATACCCAGGACTCACGAAACACAGGAGCAACCTTAAGATACAGAAAAGGGAAACTAAAAATCATGTGGCTATTGGATGTCTACTTGTTTTAGTAAAGTGGGGGTGAAAGCATTAATCTCTCCCTTTTGTAGCCCTGGGTATTACAGGTGACCTTTACCAGCTCTTGAGGAGGAAGTGGCATGCTCTTCCCTCAGTGGGCTGCCTCATCACTTGTTGGACTTGTAGATCATTAGCACTGATCTCCCTTCATCCACAATTTTATTGAAAAAAATGCTTGATTATACACAGTACACAGAAATATGCTCCAGGGAACTGTCAAATTCTTTGCAGATGTAGGAGAAACAAGTTTTATTTAGAATATGCAGACTGCTGAGTTAAAAAAAAACACACATACCCATTAGCATGGAATGCTGCTAGGTCAGAGGCAGGAGGAAATGGCTGAAAGATTTATCTCAATGAGGGGAGACCCCAAAGGTCATTTGGTTGCTGATGCCACTTCCAAGAGGCCTGTTCCAGCAGGTGAGTGGCAACAATGTAGGACCTGGGACCCTCCCCAGTTAGAAGTGACAACTCACTTCCCACAACCTGTAAGCTCACAAGGGGTCCATGACCGGCTGATAGCAAGAAAAGGCAGGGTAATATTAAGTACACTTCACCAAGGAGGTATGAAAGCAAACTATACATTTTGGAAAGTTTTCCTCCAGTATCTCAGGTTACTTGGAGCATTCACCATCTGAATAACTATGTAACTTGAGCTGTCTGCTAGACAGAAGGCCTTTCCAAGCACACAGCCTATGAGTTAAATGTAAGTAAACTCACTCTCACCTCGGTTAACTTCACTCTCACTTGACTGGTTCCGTGACTATGCACTGTGCCCTGAGTAGGGGTGAGTTCTCAGCAGCAGCCAGAATCAGACAAGCTGTGGACTCGGCCCAGGAGGGCTGGTAGCTCCCAACTGTGGAGAACTTGAGCCAACACCTCACTGACTGGTCTCCGTGCCTCTGAAGTAACACTGGAGTCATCTCAGGGGTTCCAGCCTCTTCACCCAGTGGCAATCTCAGCTGCTCCAAGCACAACCTCAGAGACTCATCATTTCAGAAGTAACACGTGTGATCTGGGCTGCAGGAACAACGCCCTCGTGAGGTCAACGAAGCGCCATCAGCCATCTGCAGCAGTGTCAACTCACCATCTCAAGTGATGCCCAACGCCTGGTGATAACTGCCACTGGGATGTGCCTGCATTAAGACATCGGTGGCCTCAGTGCCTCTCAAGTAACATGTCAGGAGCCAGGAGCCTCTCCCCCATGTTTGCTCACAGTGTACCGGTGTGGGTTAGGGAGCACACTGCAGTGCTTGGTCTCTCCAGAGCAGCTGATGGCTTTGAGAAAAACTTTATTCATCAGGTAATAAGCATGTTTAAGATAATATGAAGCATCTAGGATCTTGTATTTGAGTCTTTCTGGCTGACTGCTTCTAGAAATGGCTCTAATACAAACTCAGTTACAAAGACTGTATCCTTATAGCATATCAAATAATTTTTGAGAAGACTAAACAAATTTTAAACTATGAATAAACCAGGTTCATCACAGTATGATGATACTAGATTCTCTTGTAACCAGGAGTAAAAACGAAGTCATAAACTCTTAAACATAGGAATAAAAAATAATAAACAGCTGGCAAATTGTCTCAAAAATATTTACCAAAGAACTTTTTTGGTAACTTTTGGAAGTAACAGCACGCCGAGGCACCCACTTGTTGTGACAGCTATGAGCTCTCTAGGGTGGAGGGCCTATCGGTCATAAGGGCAAGTTTGAGGAAAAACTTTTAACTTTTACTTAAGTTAGGACACCCGTTCTGATCCTCAATAAAGTTAAAGCACCAGAGGAAGGGTTTCTAAATTCCACAATTTCTCATTATCTTTGGACTTCTCCCTTTCTTTATACAAAAAACCACACACATAGGATGTCCAACATTACATAATGCTTGATGGCATTTTTTTCAAATAGTTTTATACATACAGCACTTTAGTGTTTAAAGAGAATACTGAAAATAATCTGACACTGTAATTTTAAGTGAAATGAGTTAACTATTTACAAAGGTTATGTGATGTTAAAGAGAAAAAAACGCTTATCTGCAATTTAAGAATTGCAGTGTCATGTCAGTAGTCCTTAGGCTTTAGCTTTCCCTAGTTACCGCAAATGAACCAATGTTACGGAGTGAACTATGGCTGTCTTCACCCAAATTGTGATATCTCTCCAATATGACTTCAGCACATTGAGAAAAATAAAACAGGCATCCTCTGAAGCTATTCTACAGGAACATGCTCACAAGTTACTCTTGTGTGCAGTTACTCTGCTCACAAGTTACTAAGAAGTGCTCCCGGGTGGTGCCTTCCTGGCCTGGTGTGTAGGCTCCTGAGTGTGGACCTGGTGGCAGCCGAGGTCACACCTTCCTGTGCACCTTCTGGTGCTGGATGAGGTGCCCATGCTGATTGAAGGCGCGCCCACACTCCCCGCACTCATAGGGCCGCTCGCCAGTGTGGATGCGCTGGTGCTGGATGAGCACCGAATACTGGCTAAAGGCTTTGCCGCAGCGGCTGCACTCGTAGGGCCTTTCGCCTGTATGGGTCCGCAAGTGCACGATCAGGGTGGCCTTGAGGCTGAAAGCCTTGCCACACTGTGAGCACCGGAAGGGCCTCTCGCCAGTGTGGATCCTCTCGTGTTGTACCAGAGACCTGCGGGCGCTGAAGGCGTGTCCACACTCACCGCAGACGTAGGGCTTCTCCCCCGTGTGAACGCGCTGGTGCTGGATCAGGTGTGAGTGCTGCACGAAGGCCTTCCCACACGCGTAGCAGCCATAGGGCTTCTCCTCGGTGTGGATGCGCTCGTGGTTCATCAAGGTGGAGCGGTGGCTAAAGGCCTTCCCACAGGCCCCACACTCATAGGGCTTCTCGCCACTGTGCACGTTGTGGTGCTGGATGAGCACTGAGCGGTCACTGAAGGCCCGGCCGCACTGGCTGCAGGTGTAGGGCTTCTCCCCAGTGTGTGCCCGCTGGTGCTGCAGCAGTGTCCTCTTCACACTGAAGGCCCGGCCGCACTGGCCGCACTCGTGTGGCTTCTCCCCAGTGTGCACCCGCTGGTGGCTCCGCAGGACGGTACTGTGGTTGAAGGCCTTCCCACACAGTGGACACACGTAAGGCCGCTCCCCTGTGTGGATGCGCTGGTGCTGGATGAGGTGGGAGAGCTGTGTGAAGGCCTTCCCACACTCCACACACTCGTGGGGCTTCTCTCCTGTGTGGATCTTGTGATGCTGAGCGAGATCTGAGCTCACTCGAAAGGCCTTTCCACACTCATTACACTCGTAGGGCTTTTCCCCTGTGTGGATCCGCCTGTGCTTGCTCAGCACCGAGCTCTGGCTGAAGGCCTTCCCACACACCCCACACACATAGGGCTTCTCTCCGGTGTGGGTTCTCTGATGCTGGAGGAGATGGGAGCTCCGCCCAAAGCACTTCCCACACTCCACGCACTTGTAAGGCCTCTCCCCCGCAGGAGCGGCCTGGCGTGGGGCTGCGGGCTCGCTCTGACCCAACCCCTTTACTCCAGGGCCTGGACTCGGACAGCACCTCCGGCCGTGTTCACAGCCCCCTTCCTCGATCCACCCCAGTTGTGTCTTCCCCACAGTCTTCGGTGCTTCCTCTGAAACAAGTGGCGCCAGAATCAAATCTCTACTTTGGGTCTCTCCTTTGTCCTCCCATTCTGAAACAACAAATCCAGAGTGAAAAGGTCAACCCCACTCAAAACCACAGTAAGTGCCACCCTGGAGGCAGCTTCCCTGACTTCCAGACAGGAAATCGCAACACTAGCCTGAGGTTGTTTCATTCCTGTGCAAATGCACTGGGTACAAAGCAGTGGGTGGCAGCTTGCCCCTGCCTGAGGCCTCTGCTATAGGAACAGGCATAGCACCAGACCTCTGCCTGTGGGGGCAGATAGGGAAGGTGACCATGAGACTATGTTTGGGGGCTGAGCCTTGTCTGGAGAACGTACTAGGGGCAAGATGAGAGACGGACACAATGGCGATCTCTGCCAGATCAAGGATGACTGCAGGGAGGGCAGCAGTGAGAGTGCCTGCAGAGCCGTGAGACGTCTGAGTCAGAGGCTCTGTGGGCTGAGGCAGGCAGAACATCACAGCTGCTCGACATCAGAGCTGAGGGGCCTCCACCAGGCCAGACTGCAGTCACCAAGAAGCCAAGATCTGGTCTTGGGAGAAGAGCCATGTTTTCTCGCCTCCTCTAGCTGCACCCAACAAGTAGAGTTCCACACGAGACGGTCTTAACCTAAGGTACACGTGCTTGTCCAAAGCCCCCGACACAAGGTGCAGCGGGTCACGCCTGAACCGCGAGGACTCACTCACCTGCGTGGCCGCCGCCCAGGTCCCTGCTGTGCTCAGACCCCTGCCCCTCTGGGACCCACGGCTCCTCCCCTCGCTCCAGCTGCGAGATCACGTTGGGCTTGGATCCTGGAAGCCCTGCTCACGGAAGGAAAGCCCTCTGTCTGTGCAACACAGGCCGAACCCACCCTGCCTCCCAGTCTACAAGTGTGAGATGGGTAGGAGCGCAGCCCCTGGGGCTGACCCAAGGCCTCCAGCCCGTGAGCACTTCTCTGGGAGCACCCCCTCCTGTGCACACACGGGCTTGCAGAAAAGGTCATACCCAGTGAGACCACGTTCCCGTACGTCTCCATCATGACGTGCCGGTAGAGGCCGCGCTGAGCGGGGCCCAGACGGTCCCACTCTTCCTGGGAGAGAAGCACAGCCACGTCCTCGAAGGTCACTTTAGCCTGGAATGACAGAGGCTGCTGCTGGTCAGGCCAAGTCTCTGCAGCCAGCCTGAGTGGGCACAAGCAAACACTTTCTGGGGAGACACCCCAGGACACGGGAGCTTGTGGCACCCTGGGACAGATGCGCGTGTGTGTGGAGGAGGACTGGGGGAGGAGACAGGAAAGGAGGAAGGGAACGTGGAGCTTGGGGAAGGCAGCACCCCTCGGTGCCCTGGGAGCGGGACCTCAGGGACACAAGCAGCTGCACAGGCCTTCGAGGGCTCACCTGAGGTCCTGCTGATGGTGACAGGAGCTTGGCTGCTGCCATCGTGCCGGCACCTGGGGCCTCTGAGAACAACGGGAATCAAGAAGGGCCTGTGGGGCTGAGGAAGAGGACGTGGGGCTGGGCTCCTGGGTCCTTCTGGACGAGCCCTGGTCCTTGAGAACCTGACCCACAGTTCCCAGGCTCGGAGCGCAGACCCAGGGAGGACTGGTTTCTGGGCTGCCTGGGGACACTTGTGCATCCCAAGCGTCTGGCCCCTGGTGGTCAGTCGGTCACCCTTCTTGCGACTGGCAAGCTGTCCAGAGCTCTAGACACTGGGCTGGCACACCCGGCTCTGCCCGAGGCCCTCCCAGCACGCGGGGCCTGGGCAAGAACTCACGGGGCCAAGCCGCGGCTACGCGGCGTGGGAGCCGAGTCAGGCTGCGCCAGACAGCCCTGGGTGAGGACAGGCGGGGGGCAGCTCCTCGGGACACCTCAAGACAAGTCAGGCTGCGTCGTCTGCCACGCCCAGGCCGTCAGGAAGAAACGAGGGAAGAGGGAACGAGCCTTCCAGACGCACTTGGTTCTGTGAGGAGCAGGCCCTCGAGTTCTGGACTGCGCGGGTCCGCGGCCAGGCCCGCAGCCAGCGGGAGCAATGCAGGCGCAGGCTCGGCACCGAGCGGCCCGTGCTGGCACCGGACCTCTGACCTCCGCCTCCGGAACTGGGAGCCGCCCGAGTGGGCTGGTGGTGGCCCGCCCTGGCCGTGCAGAGCAAACCCAGAGCGTGGCCCCGAGCGGCCCCCTTCCGCGCCCCGCAGACGAGGTCTGGGCCGAGGCTGCGGCCGCGCGAAGAAGGGCCCGAGGCGGAAGTGCACCTCGAGGGCGAGCAGCCCGGAGCCGGCGCCCCGCGGCCCCCGCGCACTTCCCGGGCTCGGCGGCTCTCAGAGACCCCGGCGAGCAGCCCCGAAGCTCCGCTTCCGCGAGGGCGGGCGCTGGAGACGCGGCCGGGTGACGCGGGCCGGGCCCTGGCGGGGCTGGCGGCTGCGGCCCGGGGACGCCGCCCTTCGCCCGCGAGCGCCGCCGCGGCCCCCAGAGCGGGCAGGCGCCGGGCCGCGGCCGTCTCCGGCCGGGAAACGGGCCCCGGCGCCGCGCCGCACGCGCCGGGGCCCGGGCGGCGGCTGGGAGGCGCGGGCGGGGCGGGGCGGGCGCTTGTCCTCCGACGGCCGCGCCGCCCGCCCGGCTCCTGGGCCGCCCACAGAGGGGGCGGGCGGGCGGCCTCGGCGCGGGCCCCGCACCCGGCACGGGCCGCCCCGCGGAGGCCGCAGCAGCCGCGGGCGAGGGCGGCGCCGGCCCGGGCCTTCGGCGAGCGGGCCCCGCGGGCGCAGACGCCGGGCGGGCGGGCGCGGGCCGCAGGGAGCGCCGCTCCGGACCGGACGCGCCGCGCGTACCTGAGGGGCCCGGGGAGGCGGCGGCGCCGCAGCCTCACGCGCGAAGGGGCGGCCGCGCGCGGCGCACGCAGACAAAGGGGCCGCCCCGCCCCGCCCGCGCGCCGGCCAATCCCCGGGGGCCCCGCCCTGCCCCCGCCCCCCAGGCGCGGGCCGCCAATCCCGGGGCGCGACCCCTCTGTCGGGCCGTCGGCCCCGCCTCTCTCCCCGGCGGCCTGTCCTTGAGTGCCACCGAGAACCCGGGGCCCGCGTCGCCTAGAGAGGCCGCGCACGGCCCCACTTCCGGCGGCCCCGCGCACATTTCCGCACGCTCCCGATGCGCCTGCGCGGGACCCCGTCGGCCGCGCTCCTGCTCTGGCGGCTCCCGCGGGAGCCCGCGCGGCGGCTTGGGCGGGGCGGGGCGGGGCGGGGCGGGCGGGGCGGGGCGGGCGCGGGCCGGGTTGAGGGGCGTGGTGGGTAGGGCGGTGCGGGACGCGCGCTGGNAGCCCGCGCGGCGGCTTGGGCGGGGCGGGGCGGGGCGGGGCGGGGCGGGCGGGGCGGGGCGGGCGCGGGCCGGGTTGAGGGGCGTGGTGGGTAGGGCGGTGCGGGACGCGCGCTGGGGCGTGGCGGCGGGGGCGGGGCGGGAGCTGAGGCGGCGGGGGCCGGGGACTCGCGCGGCGCGGGGCGGGGCGGCGGGGGCGGGGCCCGCGGTCCCCTGGCGGTGCTCGGTCGTCGAACTAGGGGCTCCGCCACGAGGGCGGCGCCGCCGACGCCGGTCGGCCCCGGGCGCGAGCAGCCGCCTCGCTCTCCGGGTGTCTGGAGTCTGGGGCCAGCCGAGCGGGGCCTGTCTCCCCCGCCGGGCCCTGGGACGCCCCGTCAGGGGCGGGGTGTTTTTGTCCCCGGCCCCCAGGTGGGCAGGAACGAGAACACGCCGTCGTCATGTCGCGCGTTCACTGTTTTTTCTCCACAGCGTTTTCCGTCGCAGGTGCGCCCACAGCCACAGAATGAAGCAAAGCACGGCGTGCCCGCCTTCAGGCTCACCCCACTTCTGCCGGGCCCCCAGCAGCGTGAAGCCCTGGCCCATCGTCCGGCGGCCCTCGAGCCTCTGCCCCAGCACGCCCCGCCCAGCCGCGGGGACGCCAGGCCTTGGAACGCCGCGTGCCTTGGTCCCAGAGGCGCTGAGCCCGAAGGGTCCCAAAGGGTCCCGGCGGCCCTGCTGCCCCTGGCCCTGCTGCCCCGTGGCACCGGACAGCACAGACCCGCAGCTGCTTCCCTTCTCTCGGACCCTGAGCCTCGCTGGTTCCTGGCTGTCCATAGCGCCTGCTGCCCCCTTGGGGCCCACATGGTCCAGGACAGCAAAAGGGTCTAGTCTCATAGGCGCTGGCTTGGGACCCAGGTCGTCCTACTGTGACCAGTTAACGCTCCTCACGGTTGTGTCTTTTCACTTGTCAGCTTGTTTGCAGTTTATCAAACAAATGGGTGACGACACGTGACAAGACAGGGCCACCTGGGAGCTGGGAGCACACAGACCCACACCCCACCTGCGGTGGCGGTGACAGTGATGCAGCTGTAGCAGTGACATTCGTGAGCATCATGCAGGGTCGGTTTTGTCTGTTTGGCACACAAGAGCTGGGGTGCAGGCCAGAAGTGCGGGGCTGAGCGGACTCCCCAGAGACAGAGTGGGGAGCAGAACAGGCAGATCCACTGGAATCCACTGCTGAGGGGAGCAGTGGGAGACAGGAGAGGTCGGCTACATCAGCTCCTTGGCCAGGGATTGAACTCAGGCCGCAGTGGCTGCCTGTGGGGTTAATGGAAACGTTACCAGCCTTTTCTGCCCTCCCACCATTGGTCTGATGATGGACACCTGCAGGCTTGCATGCTTACTTAAGTGGGCATGCACAGGTGGGTGCACCTGGGCTTAGACACGGGCATGTAAGGGCAGCGTCATGAGGATGCCAAGGGAGGGCATAAGCAGGAGAGCGAGAGCAGAGCAAAGTGAAGAAGAGAGGCTCTAGAGCCCAGAGTGAAGGTGCGCCAGAGGCTAGGGCCTGCCAGTCTCCTACCCCCTGGCCCCCTGCCTGCCGTGTACCGGTCGCCTGATATAATGATGTAATAGAGGCCTAAAAAAGCCACCGACTAAAAAGCCCGGACTCCTTCTTGACCTGTCTGCTGGAATCATGGAAAACTTGCTCCGTGCCCTTCCTGGCACTACACTGCCTACCACAGTGCTGAGACTTAAGCCCTGTGCCACCAGGGAGGCCCCAAGACCATCTCTAACAGAGGCTGTGATGGACTCAACAGTGTACCATGCAGCAAACTTGAGAGTATGTTGGCCTGTAGGCAGCTGGGCTGGTCAGTTAGCAAAGCAAGTACACAGACCCGGGGTGGTTTCGTCATCTGTACATCCTGCCCACACATCAATTCCGATTGTACAGTCGCCTGCAGACAGACGGCCCCACCCAGAATTTGGTTTGGATATCAAGTCTGATGACATCACACACGCCAGGAAGACGTGAAGACACTTGTTCTTCTGTAACTGAGGTCAGTGGCGGGACCCCTTCTCTCTGAACTCTGTGAGCAAGGAAGAGACTGGCTTGTGTGTTTATTGTGGGTGGAGCTGGGGTGAGCAGGAATGTGGCAAAACACAAAGCGTTTTGAATCTTCTGCTGTACCAGAGGGGAGCTTTCTAATCAGTGAGCCCAGATATGTATAGGGAATGGGCTTACATGCTGTCAATGAATGTAGGAAATAGGCAGATTGCTCATTGAACCCTTGAGAAGCCTAAGAGGGAGATTTCTGAGTCGTCCCCTGCCAGGTTCCCTTACTGTGGTTTGCTCAGGACTCAGCCTCCTGCACACAGCAGAGAGGACGTCAGGGTCACAGCCCCGTCTCGTGCTGTAGTGCTGTCCCTAGGAAATGTGTTCAGCAGTGGAGCTGTGTGTACTCCTCCTCCTCCTACCTATGCCCGCATCCTCCTTTCATTCCAAAACAGCCTCAGGTTGAGACCTGCTGGTTCGTGTCCAGGGAGAGCTGTGCTGGCTTTGGGCTAAGTACTCCCTGCCCAGAGAGTGGAGGGAGGGACCGGTCCTTCCCCACCAGATGGTTTTCACAAGGGCTCTATGAATATCTGCTGATGAGTGGACTGGGAAAAATACTGACCTGAGTGCTGAGTGGCTGGGGAGGCACCGGTGGGACAGCTGCCAGGCCTGGGTGGTGTCGCTGTGCAGTCGCAGCTGCGCTATGGGGCTGGGGTGGGCAGAAACAATGACCTCAGAATACAAAGGGGAGTCTGGTGTCCAGTTACTGAATGGGAGGGGTGAGAACGGAATTGGTGGTGACAAGTACGCTCCTCATCTGGGGGAGGGTGACAGCAATCAGGCCTGGAAACCTCATCTTTATTTTTTTTTTTCTATTTTTTTTTTCTTTTTTTTTTTTTTTAAAGATTTATTTATTTATGCATACAA
>JAGFMF010011709.1:20254-32492 GCA_019455555.1 Galemys pyrenaicus | reverse complement strand
GATCAACAGAAGCACACTGCTGAGGAGAGCAGCGGGCGAGGCAGGAGAGGTCTGCCGCGCCATGTGGGTTCCCCCATTGGCCGGCAGCAGGGATCGAACCTGTGCTGCAGTGGCTGCGGTCTGCTTCATAGTGCGTTGCTTAACCCACTGCGCCACCAGGGAGGCCCGAAACCTCATCTTTATTTCATGTAATCAGATCAATTACAGTTAGTGACAAAGAACTCACCTTTAGGACTGAAGAATTACTATGGTTAATAGCCAATCAAATGTCCATTTCCTTTACTTGCAGTAATAAGCCCTATCACGAATGTGCAGACTCTACAACTTTCCAAGCAGAAATGGCAGTCTAAGGACAAAACCTAAAGTCAGAACAACAGAACAGAGTCATGAGGCTGTTCAGTGAGAGGGAGGCTGTAAAAAAAAGAGGTCTCAAGGGAGGGTCCATCTGTGGCCAACGGAACTGGAAGACACCACACTGGACTTCACTCCCTGGCATGTGTCACCTGGTGCTTCGTCAGCTTGGACCGCTGGCTGAAGGCGTTCCCACAAACAGTGCAGCAGTAGGGCTTCACTCCAGTGTGAATCCTCTGGTGCTGGATAAGGACTGAGCGCTGACTGAAGGCTTTCCCACACTTACCGCACTTGTAGGGCCTCTCGCCAGTATGGATTATTTGATGTTGAATAAGATGTGAGCTCTGGCTGAAGCCCTTCCCACACTCAACACACGTGTAGGGTTTTTCTCCGGTGTGCACCTTCTGGTGGTGAATGAGGTTTGAGCTTCGGTTGAAGGCTTTACCACACTGGTGACATTCATGAGGTTTCAGCCCATTATGGATTCTCTGATGCTGAATGAGAGTTGAACTCTGGCTGAAGGTTTTTCCACATTCAGTGCACTCATAGGGCTTCTCTCCAGTGTGCACTCGCTGGTGAAGTATAAGGTTGGAGCTGCGACCAAAGGTTTTCCCACATTCTCGGCACTCATAGGGCTTGTCACCCGTGTGCACGCCCTGATGCTGAATGAGTGCTGAGCTGTGGCTGAAGGCCTTCCCACAGACACTGCACTCATAGGGCTTCTCTCCTGTGTGAATGATCTGGTGCTTTCTCAGCACTGAGCTGTAACTGAAGGCTTTTCCACACACATTACATACATGAGGCTTCTCTCCCGTGTGAATTCTCCGGTGCTGAATGAGGCTTGAACTCTGACTGAAGGCCTTCCCGCAGTCACTGCACTTGTAGGGCTTCTCTCCAGTGTGAACCCTGTGATGTTTAATGAGGTTGGAGACCCGGCTGAATGGTTTGCCACACTCAGTGCAGGCATAGGGTCGCTCTCCAGTGTGGACCCTCTGATGCTTGGTCAGATGTGAGCTCTGGCTGAAGGCCTTCCCACATTCATTACACTCAAAGGGCTTCTCACCTGTGTGAATCCTGTGGTGCTTAATGAGGTTTGCGCTTCGTCTGAAGGCCTTCCCACACTCATCACACACATATGGCTTCTCCCCAGAATGAATCCTTTGATGTTGTATGAGGTTTGAGCTCCGCCTGAAAGCTTTCCCACATTCACTGCATTCGTAGGGCTTCTCACTCACGTGGGACTTCTGGTGCTTCTTAAGGCTTGAGTTCTGGCTGAAGGCTTTTCCACAGTCACCGCATACATGAAGTTTCTCTCCACTGTGGTTAACCTGATGCTTAATGAGGTCTGAGTGCCCGCTGAAGGCTTTCCCACATTGGCTGCACTGGTGCTGCTTCTCACTCACATGAGATCTCTGGGGACTTTTAAAAACTGAGTTCTGGCTGAAGGCTTTTCCACAGTCATTACATACGAAGGACTTCTGTTCAGCACGTATGATCTGATGCTGAGCAAGATTGGGGTTTCCTCTGAAGGTTTTTCCACACTCATTACATATGAATGGGCTTTCAGCTGTGTGAAGCTCCTCATGGCTTGTGAGGTCTGCACTGTGTTGGAAGCTTTGGGCATACATGTCGTATGTATGTGGCCTGTCTTCCCCATATGCTGTGAGGTCTGAGCTTGGGCTGCAGCTTTTTCCAAAACCATTGCAGTGCAGCTCGCTCTCTGCCAAGGGGCTCCAGTCCTCCTGCTGGTAGGCAGCTTGCACCAGTCTCTCACCAGCAGGGACTCCCCAGTCCCTTTCTACTGTGCCATCGGGGAGCATTCCAAGCTCAGGTGCCCGGGAAACATCAGCAGCACAGTTCTCTGGTATCCCTGGTAGTGAGTCCAAATCTTCAGAAATTCCCTCCTCCTGTAGAAACTCTTTGCCCTCAGTCCTGGTGTCCCATTCTGAAAATGACAAACATGAAGTCACTTGGTAGGAAAAAAGGGAAAACACTCGGACGGGTCTCAAAGTGTGCGATTTACAGGGAGTTGGAGTCTCGGATCTCAAGGGACCCGAGAAGGACACAGAGCTCCAGGGGTCAAGGCCACGCTGCAGCTGAAGACCAGTCCCCTCAGCAACTCCCCACGTCAGGAAATTGGCAGCTCCCCTGCCGCTTCAAGTAAATCCTGGTTCCTTTTTCTCTCACCCACGACAGTCCTGTCAGCTCTGCTTTGAAGCATGTCCCAGTCCAGACACTCGCCACTCCCACTGGTTCAAGGAAAACATTACCCACCTCAAGTTACGTTGAAAACATGCTACGCTGCCACCCCCTCCCAGGTATGCAGTGTCAGCTTCTCAGGCCACCGCGAGCACGGCTCTGGTCCCGGTGGCACGTGGCGAGTTGAGAATTGCAGCAAGGACTTGTGTGAAATATCAGGTTCATTTCAACAGAGAAGGCCTCAGAGACCTGTCCCACCAAAGCCCCCTTTATCCCCAAATTCTACCATTCCGATTGGCGCTAGCTGTACCATTTCTTGCTGCCCCACAATGTTTAAAGTGTTGCTCCATCTTTCTGAAGGCAGGATGTTTGCACCAGGTTGCCACGCCCAAATGGCGGGCGCCTCCCTCTCCTTTCTTCATGCTTGAAGATCTCTCACTTGGGACACCGATGCTGGCCTGCTGTGTCTTCTCCTGCCTGGGCATCGAGTAGCTTCCAAGTCTCCCCGCCCCTCCCACTCACGGCCTGGTGGCATCAGAGCACTTCAACATTCTCCCAGGTCCCCCTGAGCTCCCTGCCACCCCTCTGCACCTCAGCTTACTGCTTGCTGAGAATGATGGGTACACCCGCCTTAGGGTGTGCTCTGGCTGAGCACTCTCCCCAGACTGTCCTTGTGCCCCCTCCTTCCTCTCACATGGCTTCAGTGGAGAGGCCTCCCTCATGGGACTGCGGCTGGACTAGGTGGCTTCTGGCCTGGCTGACCAGTACTAAGGCCGGCTGGGTGGGTGGGTGACAGCTCCTTCCACCCTCTTTGGGCTCTCATCCAACCCTCGGGTCAGGCTGCTACTGCCTGCCCCTACTCGAAACTTCTGGCATCTACCACAGTAGCATTCTGTCTCCTGGCGTCCTCAGTCCAGACCCAGACCCTCCGCCAGCATGGCCATGTGTCTGGTGGGGACAGTGCCCCTGACTGTGGAGTCTGCAGCAGACATTTTTCCTGTGGACACGGCTGCAAGGCTGGCGCAGATGTCAGCGCCACGCTTTCCTTCCCTGACAGAGCTCAGGCAGGCTGTCATCACAGCTCTCGGGCTGTTCCCCCACCTTCTCGGAGCCGCCCAGGTAAACGAGGCTCAGACGGACGCCCGGGGCTTTCTGTGCCCCAGCTGTGCGCGCGGTGGACTCTGGCTGCAGGTGCAGAAGGGGACGAAGGGGGACAGTGCACAGTGGGGTCCGAGGCGCTCCCACACAGGGCTGGCGGCCACTTAGGCTTTGCGGCTGTAGTCTCATCGTCCGCTTTGCTTTGCTTCAACCCTGAAAAACCCCTTAAACCTTCGCTTATAGGCAGTGAAGCCGCCGCTAACAGAACATGGCGTGTGGGCGGGCTCTGCCCAGGGCCCACAGACAGGTGACTGGCAGCAGGGGAGACTGGCTTTCCAGCCTGGGCCACCGCTGGCCTGTGAGCCAGTCACTGAGACGGAAACAGCCCTGAGCCATGGACGCGGACAGTGACGGGCCAGCCTGGATTTGGCTTGATGCCGTTATCTTCTACAACGTAAGAAACGTTGAGAAAATAACGAAAGGAAATATAAAATCAGAATATTGCCCTTAAGAAAGTCTTTAAGAAGAATCTGTAGGGGCTCCCAGCGGCCTGGGGGTTAAAGTCTCAGACGGTCACCCCATGGCCTGAGTCTGACCGCAGCCAGGGAGGGGACCCACAGGGCACAGCGGACCGCTCCTGTCTCCCGCTGCCCCCTCAGCAGTGTGCTTCAATCCATCTGCCTGTTCTGCTCCCCACTCTGTCTCTGGGGAGTCCTCTCACCCTGCTGTCATCACACACAGCTCTGGTTCACACCCCAATTCTATGCAAAACAAAAATAAAAACCAAAGTAAAAACTGGGCTTAAATGTAAAAGATTTATTTTTCCCTTTATTAAAAAATCCACCACCCATAACCACCCATTAAAACCTCCTCACCCTGACTCTCGCCACCCATCCTGTCCTCTCTGGTAACCTCAGCTGGTTTTCAGTGTTTACTAGTTTATTTTCTCTTGTGTTTTTTCCACTAAGTTTCCTTATATTGTCAATGTAGGTGGGATCATCCCCCCAGCAACACGAGGTTTCCTGCTTCTCAACCTGCTGCCGACACCTGTTATTTTCAATTGCTATTCAACTACCAGTATCTTTATCTTTCTAATTTTGATTTGTATAACTGCCTCTTTCCATTTTCTGCAGATGGGAAGATTTCACCTTTCGCTGTGGCGGGACAGCACTCCACTGCGTGCTGGCCTTCCTGACCGCGCCATCGGTCAGTAGGGACTGACACGAGTGAGGCTGCAGTGGACACTGGGCATGTAGCTCTGCGCTGGTGTCGTGCCCTGCGGCCAGATACCTAGACATGGGATGCTGGGTCACGTCTAGCTCTAGTTTTGGTTTTTAATAGAATGGTTTTTATTGCTTCTATGGCAAAGGTTAAAAAGCAAATACAGTTGCTTGCTCTGTCCTCACTGCCCCTGAGCGTAACACCCAGCTGGAGAAAGGGGTGATAACTCTGAGCTCTTCTAAACAGAACAGACCTGCTCGCGTTTCCCGAGACAAAACACTCGGGTCTGTGAGGTAGCTTCACCAGGCCCGCCTCAAAGCCAGGCACTGGTGCTGGTGCCAGTGCCCGCTGCCGCGGCTCAGCAGAGCTGCCCTCTGCCCTCCCCATCACCTGCCTCGAGGCCCAAGTGGCCGGGCACCTCAGGTGGGCGCACCACCTGTCTTTGACCTACTACAGAGTCCTCACTTGCATTTTAGCTAATTTATTGAGGTGAAGTTCATAAGCAGAAGGATCCATTTGCAGTGAACATTCAGTGACACACAGTGTGTATTCACAGCGTTGTGCCATCACCAGCACTGTCTTGTTCAGAACATTTCACCACTCTAATCACTTCCTCACCCATTGACAATTTATCTGCTGGGGCCTCCCTGGTGGCGCAGGGTTAAGTCGCAGCCCTATGAAGCATCTACAGCCACTGCAGCACGAGTTTGATCCCCAGCCAGGGAGGATCAAACAGGGTGCAGCAGATTCTCCTGCCTCACCTGCTATGCCCCTCAGCAGTGGATTTCAGTGGATTTGCCTGTCCTGCTCCCCACTGTCTGTGGTGAATGCTCTCACCCTCAACTCTGGCCTGTACCCTAGTTCTTGTATGCATAAATAAATCCTTAAAACAAACAGACAATTTATCTCCTGCCCTGCCCCCACCCTCACCCCACTCCTGGAGACAACGAATTCACTGTCTCTAGGAATCTGCCTTGTTTGGGTATCTCCCGTGAGACACATCACCTACGGGCTTTGAGCCTGGCATTTCACAGACACCCGTACGTCAGCACGCATTGGCACGTCGCCCCCTTTAACCACTGACTTACAGTCCGCTCAGTGGACATACTGCACTTGTTTATCGGTCACCCACCGACAGGCATCCCGGCTGCGCACCCGCTGGCCTGAATGTGGCGCACACCGCCTGTGTGCCTGCCTCTGGTCTCTGGCTGCTTATCCAGGAGTGGAACTGCAGGCACGTGCGATAATGTGAAGTTTAAACTTTTAGATTGTTTCCCCTGTGGTTATGCCATTTAACACGTCCAGTTTCTCCACATCTTCACCAATACTTTAGTTTGCTATTGCAGCCAGCAGTGGGTGTGAAGTGGGGAATCTCCTTTTGATTTGTATTTTCTAAATGACTAATGAATTTGAGCACCTTTTCACTTGCTTATTTGCCACTAGTATATACATTTTAGAGATTTACTTTTTTTAATACATACAAGAGCTGGGGTGCAGGCCAGAGGTGCGGGGGTGAGAGGATTCAGCAGAGATAGAGCGGGGAGCAGAACAGGCATCTACTGATATCCACTGCCGAGGGGAGCAGTGGGCGAGACAGGAGAGGTCCGCTGTGCCATGTGAACCACCTCCAACTCATGCTGCAGTGGCTGCGGATGCCTCATAGTGCTGCAACTTAACCCCCTGTGCCATCAGAGAGGCCCCATGATGAGAACTTTTAAGGTAAACTTAGCAACCTTCAAATGTCATCGTGTATACATGCAATGCAGCATTACTAACTCTACCACAATGCTCTACCACCCACGTGAGTTACATATTTTTAAGTTGGAAACTTGTCACCTTTTGACACCTTCAAACATTTCTTCTTTCTCCCATCAACGTGTTCTCTGCATCTATAATACTATTTTTGTGTGATTTTACATTATATGACTTCATTTAGAATAATGCCCCAAGGTCTCACTACATGGTGGCAAATGACTTCAGTTCTTATCTTGAGGTTGCTGGACCATCTTATGTCAATTCTTAAATGTGGCATGAGGTGGGGGTGCAGAACACACCACGTGGACGTGCTTGTGTCCAGCACCATTTGTTAAGGTAAGTTACCGTCCTTCATGCCATGGTCTTGGCACCCTTGTTGAAAATCAACTGGCCACCTGTGTATGGGTTACCGTCTAGGCTCTCAATTACATTATACTGATAAGCATATATACCCTTGTGTTATCACCAAATTGCTTTGATTACTGCATTTCTGTAGTAAGTTTTGAAACTGGGAAGTGCAAGCTTCTGATTTGTTCTTTTTCAAGCTTGCTTTTGCTATTTGAGGCCCTGTGTCATTTCGTATGAATCCAAGAATCGATGTTCCTGTTTCTGCTAAAAAGGCTGTTGGACTTTTGAAAGGGATTTTTGAACATGCATACTGAATATTGACATTTTAACACTACCAAGTCCAATCACGGACACGGGGTGTCTTTCTAGTTATTTCCATCTTATTTACACATCAGTGTTTTGTAGTTTTCCCTCTACAAGTGTTTCACTTTCTTGGCTGAATTTATTTGTAGGTATTTTTCTCTTTTCGGTGCTATTATAAATGAGTCATTCTAATTTCTCTCTCAAAGTTTTCATTGCTGGTGTATAGAAACACAACAGATTTTGTATGTACTTGAACCCTGAAACTGCTAATTCCCTTATTAGCTCTAATAGCATGTTAGTGGATTCTCCAGGACTGTCTACATTTGTTATCATGTCTTATGAAAAGTCTTACTTCTTTCACAACTTTAATACCTTTTATTTCTTATTTTGCCTGATTGCTCTGATTAGAATTTTCAGTGCAATGTACAACAATGGTGAAAACAGGAATATTTTTCTGATCTCAGGGGCAACTATTAACCTTTCACCACTGTGTATGTTAGCTGTGGGTTTTTCATTAACATCCTTCAGAATGTTGAGGAGGTTCTCTTGTTTTATGAATTGAGTGACTTTAAGTCATGACTTGTTTTACTTTGTCAGATACATTTTCTGTATCAACTGAAATGATTATGACTTTTTCTCCTTCATTCTGTTAATGTGGCAAATAACACTGTTTTTTTTTATCGTGGGACTACTGTTGTATTCCTGGATTAGGTCCCACTTTGTCATGTGGTAGACTACTTTTTTTAAAAAAAGATTTATTTATTCATACAAGAGCTGGGGTACAGGCCAGAGGTGCAGGGGTGAGAGAACTCATCAGAGACAGAGTGGGGAGCAGAACAGGTGGATCCACTGAAATCCACTGCTGAGGGGGCCAAAGGGACGACAGGAGAGGTCTGCTGTACCATGTGGGCCACCTCCCCAGCTCGGGATGGAACCTGTGCTGAAGTGGCTGTGGATGCTTCATAATGCTGTACCTTAACCCCTGGCACCACCAGGAAGGCCCTGCTAGACTACTTTTATTTTATTTTTTTAAAAAAGCTTTATTTATTTATGCATACAAGAGCTGGGGTACGGGCCAGAGGTGTGGGGGTGTGTGAAAGATTCACCAGAGACAGAGCAGGGAACAGAACAGGCAGATCGACTGAAACACACTGACGAGGGGACCAGTGGCCGGGGAGCAAACTCGTGCTGCAGTGGCTGCGGTTGCTTCATAGTGCAGTGTTTAAACCCTTTGAGCCACCAGGGAGGCCCAGACTATTTTTTGTAAGCTGTCAGATTTAGTTTTGCTACTACTTTGTTGGTGGTCTTGCATACGTAAATGTAAAAGATCTTGATATATAATTTTGTTCTTGAGCTAGCTCTTTTTTTGTAATAGTATGAGAAAAAATTGGCATTAACTCTTCTTTATCTGTTTGGTAAAATTTACCAGTGAAGTAATTTGATCCAGGACTGTTTTTCTTTTTGGTTAGACACTTAACTACTCTAGATCTGTTCATGTTTCCTGATTATGCTCAAGTCCTTTTGGTAATTTGTATTTCTTAAAGGATTTTTTCGTTTTCACTTAGGTTAACTAATTTTACGGTGCATAACTGTTAACAATATTCCTTTATACTGCTTTTTACTTCTGTAAAGCTCGCAGCAATGTTCCCCATTTTCATTTCTGATTTTTGCATTTTGTTTTTTACCTATTTTGTAAGTTTACAGATTTGTCAATTTTATTGATCTTTTTGAAGAATATTTTGCTTTCATTATTTTCTATTGCCTACTGTATTTACATTCACTAATGCAATAACTGGGGATAATTGAACAGCAGGGACAACCCCACCAGGGCAGAGCCCAGCTGTGGAGTCACACTGCCCTGGGAGCGGCGAGGACACCAGGGCCGCCAGGGGCCAGGCAGCACCTCTGGGGCCTCCTCCCTGGCCCTCGCAAGCATCAGGCCCTGTCCTGCCCATGGCACAGACACCTGCTAGTGTCGCATGGCGGCTTAGACCACGTCCCTAGTGAGAGCATCAGGGGCGCCTACTCTTATTACCTGGCTGTCGATGGTGGGGGGGGCCGCTTCCTAGCCCAGCGTCATCACAGCACATGGGACCACACAGTGCAGGTCCAGGATGGGTCACGGCAGTGGCGTCACTCACGGAGGCGTGGGCTGTGGGGGCCGAAGGGGACAGTCCAGACACTGAGAACTCCATCTCTACTTCCTCGGGGCGAGCTCTGAGGCTGGGCATGGCTGGGCCTGGAGATCAGCAAGGACACGGTGAGCATGCAGAGGTCAGCTCCGGAGACCCATTCCCAGCAGGCAGAGGCCTCCTCCTCCACCCTGCGGCCTGAGACCTGAGAGGCCTGGTGCTGGGTGTCAGAGATCAGGTTTCCTGATCATGGACACAAGAGGAAGGTCAACTGGCCGTGGCTACAGACTCATGAGCCAAGATGCGGGCAGGAAGGGGTGAGATGCTGACCCAAGGGAAGGTGAGTACATAGGACCCACCAGGTACCCCATCCCCCCAAAAAAGGCCCAGTCTGCCGACAGAAGAGCAGCCCTGATGGAGCCTGTGCCTGCTGCCTACTTCCAACACAGCACCCTCAAGCCGGGCCGCCACACCCACTGGGAAGCCTGTGCCAGGTACACACGACCACGGCCTCACAGTCAGTCCTGAGTGTGGCCTCCTGGCAGCAGGTGTGTGCCCTCATGCCCACACTCTTGGGATGTCCTCCTAGAGTACCAGCACCCTCCAGGCCCACCCGCCTCCCTCTCCATTGCTTCCCGGGGCTCACATCTGTACCTGCACCCACTCCCTCTGCTGCTTATGTGTCCAGTTCTGAGGCGTTCTACACCCCTGATCCTGTGAAGCTCCCAAACACGGGCCCATCTCCAGCCTTAACTGCTCCCTCTGAACAGGAGACAGGATGCTATTCCCTGGGCCCCGCCCCTCCCCTGGCTGTCTGCAAACACAGGATGCCCTGCCCCACGCCCACTGGGAGCGGGGCTTGACCTCCTGCCCCTTCACCCACATTGCACAACCAAAGGACACTTGGCCCCTCTGTCCGTTAGGGGCAGAAGAGATGACAGGAAATGTTGGCATGTTGGCAGAGCTCTTTAAGGACCCCTGCCAGCCTATATCCTGTATTCTCCCCTCGCATTTTCAGTGTTTCTCAAATACCCTGCATGGAGCCAATCTGTTTGGCCAATAGTGAGGCCATTGTCCTCTTGAACCTTGGTGCCAGGAAGTCAGAGAAAAGCACCCCCCGCTGGGCAGAGGCAGCAGGCAAGGGGTAGAGCACAGCATTTACACCAGGCCCAGTTAGGGTTAGAAAGAGAAAGAGGGCCTCCCTGGTGGCGCAGTGGGTTAAGCAACGCACTATGAAGCAAACCGCAGCCACTGCAGCACAAGTTCGATCCCTGCCACCAGCAAGGGAGGGGACCCACATGGCTTAGCAGACCTCTCCTGCCTCGCCCGCTGCTCCCCTCAGCAGTGTGTTTCAGTCCATCTGCCTGTTCTGTTCCCCACTCTGTCTCTGGTGAATCCTCTCACCTCTCGCGACTCTGGCCTGTACCCCAGCTCTTGTATGTATAAATAAATAAATCTTAAAAGAAAGAGAAAGACAGGGACGATGCCTGGACAGAGATCGGAGGCAGGGCCACTAAGGGACAGGCAGTGAGGTGAGGCCGGGGCTGCTGGATGAACGTGACCACACTGCCCCACCAGGACACAAACTAATGAAGCGTCTCAGGGTTGACCTCGCACAGGTGTGGGAGGGATGGCTGGGTGTGAGCTGAAGCCGGGAAGCCCTGTCCAGTCCAGGAGGAAGAAACTTCACCCCCTCTCCCAAGGGGAGACTCAATCACCGGCATTATCTATTCAGTTCGCTTTACTTAAAAATTCTTGAAATTGTTGTCACTGGGTCGGGGCAGCCACAGGGCTCAAAATGCAAACGGCAAAGGCCCCCAGTGACACGCCTGCCAGCCAGTCGGTCCTCCTTCCCGGTTATCCTGGGCTCACGCAGGCAAACGTGTGCACTTTTCCCTTTATGATAAACTGTTGAAAACATGCGCATCCCACACCTTGCTTTTACCTCGATGCAGACGGCGGGCTCCAGCGTAGTGGACAGAAGCCGCCCCCGCCCAGCGGAATCCTCCAAGCTGGGCGCGAGCTACGCCACCAGCCCAAGCAGGAGAAGCAAGGTCGGCCCGGGCTACCCCGGCAGCGGCCCGCGGACGCCCGGCGGTCTCGGTAGGCACCGCGCTGGACTCCAGGTGCAGAGCGCGCGCGGGGCCGCGATAAGGGGCCAGGGTCTCGCGCGCAACGCCCAGGAGCCGGTGGTGCAACGACCCCGCGCGCTCGCAGGCGGCCCCGGCCCGGAGCCGAGCGGACGCCCGGGCAGGCGCAGCAGCCCGCGCGGGACCCCCCGCCGCGGCCGTGACGTCCGCCTTCCCGCCCCCGTCGGGCCAGAGCGGCCGGGCCCGCACCCACCGCGGCCAGCGGAGACGGGCGGGGGCGCGGACCCGCCAGCTCTGGGCGTCGCTCGGGGACCGGCGCGCCCGCCGCAGCTCGACCCGGAGCCCCGGAAGTCCCGCCCTGACTTCCGCCCTCTGCCCACCCGCCGCGCCACGGCTGCCGCGCTAGGCGGCTGGAGGCCGCCGACTCGGTGGTCGGGTCTGTCGGTCCGGGCGTGTAAAGGGCGCCGGCGCCCGGAGTCGCAGCGGAGCACGCGCGGGCGCACCCTGGGGTGCTGAACCCTTCCATCCAGAGTGACGCGGGCCCCCAACGGGCTCCGAGCGCGCGCGGCTCCCAGAGGCGTCCACACCGCCTCTGCCGACACATTTCTACGTTAGGAGACAAACGCACGGGCGGTCCAGGGGGCGGGTGCTGGGTGCAGCCGAGCCCGCCGGCCCCGCCCGCCGGCCCCGCCCGCCGGCCCCGCCCGCCGGCCCCGCCCGCCGGCCCCGCCCGCCGGCCCC
>JAGFMF010011709.1:0-13155 GCA_019455555.1 Galemys pyrenaicus | reverse complement strand
CACCACACACACACCACACCACACCACACACACACCACACACACCACACACCACACACCACACACACACCACACCACACCACACACACACCACACACACCACACACCACACACCACACACACACCACACACCGCACCATACCACTCACCACACACCACAAACACCACACAGCACACACACTGCACCACACCACACACCGCACCACACACACCACATCACACCACACACCACACCACACACCACACCACACACATACCACATACACACACCACACATACATCACACACACACACTGTTACTAGGCTGCAGCGAGCAGGAGGATTGGTCTCTGGCTCCCCTGCAAGTTAGTGTGGCAGTCCTTCCTGAGAAACCTTTTATGGAGCAGTGTGCTGCCTGGATCGTGGAATGGACCAATTGGGTGTGAGCTGTGGGTTGATTGATACCAGGACTCCGCCTCTCACCACAAGTCAGTGATAGCAGAGCCCCTCTTGTAAGTTACACTTCCTGAATTGTGGAACAGACAAAAATGGACCAAGCAGGATTGGAAAATAGACCAATCAGACTGTGGGGGGGGGAATCTTGAAAGTGAATATAAGGCAGGGTCGAAGGGAGTGTTGGGATATATTGAAATTGGGTTGGGATTCAGATGTTGTGATTCAGAGCGACCCAGAGGAGCAGATGGAGAAGCAGCAGCCCAGGGGAAGAAGGGTCTGAAGAAGCAGCAGAGGAAGAAGAGCTCCTGCAGAGGAAGAGAAGACAGTTCCAGCCTTCGAAGAAAGGAGGGAAGCCTCCAGCAGCTGCCCTCAGAGGAGGGAGAGAGACTGAAGGACTGTAGGGACTGGGACTCGGTCCTGGCTGTGACACTGACTGGAAGGAGCACCAAAGGCCCTGGGTCTGGTGTCTCAAAGAGCTGTTTGTTCGTGGCATAAACCAACAACTCACAAGAGCTGTTACACTGGGTGTCCCTGAACACTGCCTCTGCAGCCTGTAGTGGTCATTGCTACTGGCCAGTGCTGCCCACAACTGGTGACCGGTGACTGCCAACACTGATGCTGTCCGGATGAAGCAGATAGCCCCTTGTGGATATGTAAGCATTCTTGTTCCCCCATTTGTAAATAAACCCCATGGTTGTTGTTCCTGTAGCCTGAGGTCCCTTGCAATTGTGCGCGCGGGTGAGAACCCAGACAGTGACCCACATTGGGCACTGCTGTAGCCCTTAATTCTGGTTTGTTGCCTTTTGGTCTTTTGGGGGGGTTCTATGGATTCAGAACCCTCTCCCCACCCCTCTTTAATTACCTCTGTGGCAAGCATTTTCTGACTCATTTCCCCAACCAGATGGCTGTTTTCATTGAAAATCAAAGATCAATATTCTCAAGTCACAGTTCTCTGCAGAAAGGTGGTAGGAATTGATGCTCTCAGGAATGAGTGAGACTACAGGATTCAGTTATTTCCTGTGCCCTTTTGCTCCATCAGCTGTGCTCTTCAAGGTGTTGACACACACCTATCCCCCTTCACCATCCCAGTTCCCAACCCCTCTCCCTCTGCCTCCATGCTGGGCCTTTCTGGGTCCCCTCCATGCTCGTCACCATTGGCCACCTCCTTATTGGCCTGGCTGGCCACTGACTTTGGTTCCCTTCCTTTCCTGTCAGCTTGGGGGGGGGTGGGGTGGCACGTAGGTGAGGTTTGGGCTCATTCTGGTCCAGTTTGCCCCTCTCCCCTCCCAGCAAGCAGCTCTTTCCTGGCCTGCTCTGTCCCAGCAACTTCTAATTTTCCTCAGCCCTGTGGGTCCCCTCATCAGCCTGTCCCTGATGATTTTGTCCTGGCATCTCCAACATTGCCCTTCCCTATTGCCACAAAAGGCCAAGGCCTGGTGGAAATTGGATATGTCTGCCCATGGAGGGAAAGGGGGGAGGAAGCCTGCGAGGGCGGGAGCTTAGCACCACCTGGTTGCGATGGAGTGCCCCATGTGGCTGAGAGGAAATGGAGGACCATAGGGCCAGCGGGCAGTGGAAGGGCTGAGGGGAGGGGAACCCCAGTGAGGGCGGGGCCCAGCCCCCCTGCCCACATCTGCAAGGCGGGGCTGGGGGGCAGGCACATGCACACTCTACACCCATCGAGGCTGTTGAATGAGGAAAGTCTCAGGAAGAGTTTCAGAAGAGAATAGTCGGTGAGAATAGAGTCAGATGATGCGCCACTGGAGCAGGTGTTGACAGTGGAGATGGCTTGTGAGACACACCTGGGGGTTCCGGGCGCCCCTCTCTGCTCTGAGGCCCGCTCCTGCAGCATTGCCCCTGTGCTGTAGCCTTGCCCAATGCCTGCAGCCCTTTTGTCTCCCTTGCTACTGGAGACTACTCACAGGTGTTTCTGAGGACGATGTCGTGGATTGTTTGTCTATGCTCCCTTCTGTATATTTTATGCTGCCAGGTTTCACATTCAAGTCTTTCATCCATTTTGAGGTGGTCTGTGTACGGTGTGAGGCAGTGGTCTAGTTTCATTCTTTTGCTTCTTGCACTCCAGTGTCTCCAGCACCATTTATTGAAGAGGCTGTCCTTGTTCCAGTGTGTATTCTTTATTCCTACATAGTAGGTTAGGTCTTCAAATTTGCGTGGTTTTATTTCTGGGATTTCAATTTGATTCCATTGACCTATTGTAGTGGCAGGATGGAGGTGGCACAGGAGCAAGGTTCGGGATGGTTCTGGGCAGACGGGTCAGGGAAGGAGAGTCTTGGAGCCCTCGGTGGCTTTTCATACTTTATTTTAGTAGAGGTGGCCAGGTACATGGCAGTGCATCTCACCCTCTTGGCTGCTTCCTCTCTCTCTGCTGCTGCTGCTGTCGGTTCTCTCGGTCGGTCCTCGCAGTTCTGGCGTCCTCATGACGCTGCCCATTTATGCCCGTGTCCAACACAGGTGCGCCCACTTGCGCATGCCCACCGTGGAATGCTCGCAGCACCACAGGTGTCCATCATCAGTGGTGGGAGGGTGGAAATACCTGATCAACCTTTACCCTACACCTGTGTGTCTGTTTTTGTTCCAATACTGTTTTGATTATAATAGCTTTGTAGTATTATTTGATTTCTGAGACTGTAATACCTCCATTTCCTCCCCTTTTCATCAGGAGAATTTTTGCTAATAGAGGTTTTTGTGATTCCTTATGAATTTGAATAGCATTCGTTCCATTTCATTGAAGAACACCACTGAAACTCTTACTGGAATTGTATTGAGTCTGTAAATTGTAATCAAATAGTAAGTCCCTTCTAGGTATGTTACTTTTTCTCAATTATGGGACATTTATAAAACAGAATTAATTATAAATAAAACAGCTGTTGTTTTTCCAAAAATCAAAAGTAGGTTTTTTGGCCAGATATAAACAAAAAGTATTTCGAATTGAAAGATGTTTTTACCATATGATAGATGATAGTATAATGGTAGGATAGCCTTCCACCTTTACTCTGATGGAACTCCAAGTGGGATTGTTCTGTTGCTGCTGCTTATGGCGCCACCAGAGAAGATGTTGCACTTACTTGACTTTTAACTCTGGTGTAGTGTCAGTATGCTCTATAGAGTCATCAGTGGAGAACTAAGTTAGCAAATTGAAAAAGTGAAATGGGTAATAAATGTAGAACCATGTCTCACAGTCTGTGTCTAGTCACCTGTGTCCCTCAAGTCCACCATCCTAATTGCTGGTCAGACAGCACTGGACCTGGCAGGGCCAGACACACTCATCCAGTGAACAGTGCTTTCTGACTGAATGTGGGTGTGAATTTGTACCTGGAGAGCAAGGGCACGTTATTACTGTCCTAGGCGAGTTGGTGCACGTCTTCCTATCTTTGCCTGGCGGGGGAGAGGAAAGAGAGGAACCAAATGCATCCCGAGCACCATCTGCAGTCTTTCCCTCTGTCCTCACTGCCCTCACAAATACAACCTGTTGTGTCATGCCTTAAAAATCTCCTTAGGGGTTCCCACCATGCTTACTCAGGCCAAAGTCCAAGCCTCTAGTCAAGCTTATGAGAGTTTTGTCATCTGTTCCTTACTTTCTTAGTCCTCTAGCCTCTCTCTGACAAGCTCCTTCTCTCCTTTTCTCCCCCCATTCACCTGACCGATCCTCTTCAAGGACCATTCCAAAGGAGCCCTGCATGGTGCGCCCCCCCCCCCCAGGGAAGACTGTGGTGTCTCAAGCTTCCTGTCACAGATCTTGTGGTGGCTGTTGAAGTTCTCTGTTTCTCTAATTGCTCCTGGGGGTGCTCTGAGCTGTGGGCTCAGCTCATGTCTTTGGCTTCTAGGGGACTTCGGGTTCTCAGCCAAAAACTAGTGACAGGGTCGTGACTGACTCTCCAGTGAAGATAATACTTTCCTTTGTACAGATAAGAAACTGAGGCTCAGGGTTGGAGGAAAAAACTATGTACCCCACCCCCCGGGCCTGCCTGAGCCTAGAGTCTTCTATCTTGGCAAAGAGGATAGTGCTCTTGCCTGCCAGCTTCTCTCTACTTTCCTTATTTGATGTAGATGGGAACAGGTCTGGCAGGACTCAACCTTCTGGCGGGGAAGACGCTGGATCAGCCCTCCACACCCCTCTCTCAAGGGCCATCATTCCAGGGCCTGTGTGCCCGGAATGGTGCTGCCAGGCAGGCGCTAATCCCTCGTGGGCAGTGAGGAGATGGTGCAGCGGTCACACCCCAGGATGGTCTTGCTTCTTATTTTGCAAGTTGCTATTAATATGTCCCAGTACCATTTAGTTTTGAAAGATTTACTTATTTATTTGCATACATGAACTGGGGTGTAGACCATATGTGCAGAATAGTCAATTCACCAGGGGGTGTGTGGGGAGCAGGAACGGGCGGATCTACTGAAACACACTGCTGAGGGGAGCACAGGGTGGCAGGAGAGGTCTGCTGTGCCATGTGGGTCCCCTCCCTGGCCGGGAGTAACAGTGATAGAGCTGAGTCGTAACCCCAAGGCCACAAGGGAGGCCCCATCCCAGCACCATTTATTAAAGATGCTGTCTTGTGCCCACTGTGTGACGTTAGCTCCTTTGTGAAATGCTTCACATCTCTTTGACTTGATCTCTGGGTTTTTCAATTCTCCTCCATTCATTTGCATTTCTGGTTTTGTTCCAGTACAAAGCTGTTTTGATTATGACTGGTGTTTCATGTCCAGAACTGTGGAACTTATATTTTCTTTTTTCTCAAGTTTTTTTTTTTTTGGTTATTTTGGACTTTCTGTGAGCTCATATAAATTTGTTAACTATATTTCATTACAAAAAGGCCTTGGTATTTGGGTAAATATTGCATTAAATTGTAAATTGCTCTGGGGGATAATACCACTTGTCTTTTATTTCCTGTAATATAGTTTCATAATTCCCAGTGTTTAGGTCCTTCACCTTCTTTAACTGTAATGAAATAATCACTGTGATTTCATTCTTTTTGGCATGATTGTCCATGGAGCTCTATTACTTGCTTCCCTTCCTTTTGATACATTGTTTGGGTATAGAAGTGACATTTCAATTTTGTGTTTTGAATTTTTGTGTATTACACACTATTGTATTCATTCATTATTTCAGGGGCTATTTTAGAATCCTTTGTTTTCTCTAAGGATATTAGCATGTGATCTGTGAATAGTGACTGTTACACCTTTTCTTTTCCATTTTGGATTCTTTTTGTGATTTTGCTCATCAGATTGCGTCCCCAAGAAATTCTAAACTGTTGAATAACTGGCGGTAGTGGACTTCCCTGTCTTGCTTCTGATGTAACTGGGGATGCTCTCAGCTTGTCACCATTGAGTATGAAGTCGACTGGGGGCTGTCAGGTACAGTTTTTATAAGATGTAGATCAGTTCCATTTATTCTATTTTTTGAGAGTTTTTATCACTAATAGATGTTGGCTCTTGCTCAGTGCTCTTTCTGCATCTACTGGGAGATGGTGCCGTGGTTTGTGTCCTCCTTTTTTGTTCATCTAGTCGATGGCACTGATTGACTTGCTTTTCACCCCTGGTATGAAACTACTTGATCATGGGAGAAGATTTTCCCATATGTTGCTGTATTTAGCTTGCTAGGGTTTGGTCTCTGTGTTTGGGATCAGGGTAATATTGATGTCCTAGAATGTGTTGGGAGTTTTCCTCCATCTTCAGTGTTTTGGTAGATGTGAATTTCTTTGTATTTGCTTCTGTTCTGGTGTCTCTGATAATTTCTATTTCCCTGAGTGCTTGTATTTCTTCTGCTCTTGAATGTAGTTAATCCCTGTGTTCAGTTGTAGCCTCCTCTGTTCCTCAGTCTTCAGTTCTGACTGAGTCAATCAACTTTGCTTTCCCATTTCTACAGGAGCCCTCATAAAATGTGCCCCTGACTCCCGGGCACCTTCTCTCCCTGGACTCTGAGGCTGTCACCACATACAGGCCAGCAGGATACGGAAGAGAGAGCAACCTCATCACTGAGCAAACACACCTTCAGGTTTGGCCAAGATGATGACTGTCATATAGAGGAAAGTGACTGTATGTGCACACACACACACACACACACACACACACACACACACACCCTTCTTTCCCATCATTGAAATAGCTTGACCAGAGTGCATTTGCTGTAATTTATGATTGGATACTTAGACACCATTGTCACTCATGCCCTTGGTTTCTATTATGATTCAGTCTTGGTGTTGTGCTTTTAAAGATACAGGGACTATTGATGTGTCCGCTCTTGTAGCTGCACGGAGTAGCCTCACTGCCTTAACAGTCACATGTTCCTGTAGTCCTCCCGCTAACCCCTCTACTGCCAGTGGTATTTTTACTGTCTCCACGGTTTCCATGTACTCTAGTGTCATATAGCAGTCGTGAATTAGGTAGCATTTTCAAATGTGTTCATAGAAGATTCTGTTATTTTTAAGCCTTGAAAGCTCATTTTTTGAGTTCTGATTGATGATTCCACTTTCTCGATGAAGCACAATTTACCCACAGAGGGATTTTAAAAATTACTTATTTATGCAAACATGAACTGGGATAGAGGCCAGAGGTGTGGGGGGTGGTGAGAGCATGCACCAGAGACAGTGTGGGGAGCAGAACAGGTGGACTAACTGCAAGACACTGCTGAGGGGAGCAGTGGGCCAGACAGGAGAGGTCCACTGCGCCCTGTGGGCCACCGCCCTGGCTGGGACAGGACTCCTGCTGCAGTGGCTGCGGGCAGCCCCTCAGTGCTGTGCTTAACCCCTTGCACCACCAGGGAGACCCCCTGAAGGCATTTTGTTACTTCCTCTTGGGGACAGTGGTCATAAGCTACTGTGTACCTCCACATTCTGGTATTCAAATGGACGTGAGTTAGTTCATCTTTGGGTAAGTACCAGAATTGCAGGTACTCAATCAAGTGTTTCTTTTAATTTTTTATTCACATTTTAAAAAACAGTTTTAGGGAAAGTGGAGAAGGAGGCCCCTGCCTAGTCCCAGGCAGCAGGAGAGCTGCCAAAGTGTTGTTTCCTCTCCCGGACAGTCCAGCTCTGTCCAGACGGCGGTGGTGCTGGTCTGTCGAGTAACCGCAGGAAGTGCGTGTCCTCCACCTTGTTGAGTTCCTGTGTTGTGGTGCTGTGGTCAAGTGGACGGCAGCTTACACTTGACTGGAAATGGGCAGGAACAGAGGGAATGGTGGGGACTGCTTGACTTGGGGACTGTTTGAAGATAAAGTCAGAGCACCAGAGTCTGGCCATGTGTCCGCAAAATAATCTTTTAACACCTCACACACTTGCAAATCTCTTAGTTGAAAACACTATTGCAGTGAAATTTTATTTGGCATTTGGTTAATTTAATAAATTTTAAGTGGAATTTTACAAGCGTCCTGGTGATCATCATTCCTATATTTTCAGCAGGTTGATGTTTTCTATTTTCTTTCTCTTTTTTAAAGTTTTACATTAAGTATTAAGAACTGGAGTGTAGGTGAGAATAGCAGGGGTTGTGTTTGTGAGAGGATTCACCAGAGATAGTGGGGAGCAGAACAGGCAGAGCTACTGAAACCCACTGCTGAGGGGGGCAACAGGCGAGATAGGAGAGGTCTGCTTCGCCATGTGGGTCACCCCCCTGGCTGGGGGTCGAACTTGTGCTGCAGTGGATGTGGATGCTTCATAGAGGGGTGCTTAGCCTCTTGCCCCACCATGGAGGCCCCTGAAATCAAACTTCGTTTCCTTGCTCATTGTTCCCGTCTTATTAGGCAGGGTTGTCAATCTTTGGGGTGCAAAGTCAGTATCAGGTGAGGCTCCTGCGTCCCTGCCCTGCCTCCTGTCGGGTGCTCCTGATGTGACCGCTCTTGTTTATTGAGAGGAACTTCAAGGCCATTGTCTGAATTCCTTAAGGTAGGTGTTTGATTGACTGGACCCAGTGGTCCACACGCTTTCCCCAGAGGTTGGACCAGTGTGTCTTCCCGCCAGCGGGGTAGGAGAGTTCCTTTCTCTCCGCATCCTTGTCAACATGTGTAGTTGCTAGTTTTTAAAATATGCACATTCTTGCTGGTGTGGGGTGGAACCTCACTGTGGTTTTGATTTGCCTTTCCCTGATTACAAGTGATGTTGAGCGCTTTTTCATGTGCCTGTTGGCCATTTGCATTTCTTCTTTGGAAAAGAGTCTTTTAGCTCTTCTGCCCATTTTTGACTGTGTTTTTTACTTTGTTTTTGTTGAGCTCATTCGCTCTGTAGATCTTTGTGATCTGTCCCTTATCATTAGTATTGTGTTCAAAAATGTTCTCCCAGTCATTGGCGTCCCTTTGTTTTGGTTCATGTCTCTTGTACTGTACAGAAGCTTTTTAATTAGATATAGTCCCAGCTGTTTATCTTTCGTCACTTTCTTTGCTTTAAATGATGAGTCTTTAAAGATGTTACTGAGATGTGTGTCGTTTAGTGTTCTCCCTATATTTTCCTCTACATATTTTGTGGTTTCAGGTCTTATGTCTAACTCTTTAACCCATTTTGAGGTGGTTTTTGCACATGGTGAGAAAACACAGTCTAGTTTCATTTTTCCCTTTTGATAAGCATGGGAAAGTTGGACAAAATGATGAGGCAAAGCTCGTAGGATCTGTTACGATTCTGAGCAGCGTGTGATACAGTTCTTCACTAGGAATTGACAGAAAGTTCTGTTCCTGCCATGGAGGGAAGTCTATGGTTTTGACAATATCTACAGATGACTATCACCTGCACTGAAGGAGAAATAAAGGCTAAGGAAATGTACATTCCGTACCTTGTCTCTAAGCAGTACTGTTTCTTAAAGTGACTAGAAACTGACCCCGTGTCACTTTTAATCAATAGGTTTGTTGGAAAATGATGTCTACCGAGCTTGATTATTCAGAAAGTACCAGCAAAAGTTGCATAGGGTCGTTGTAAGATCGAAAGTATGCAGGCTAAATACCCTTGGTTGAGACCTCCCTGTGGCACGTGGGTTAAGGCGCAGCACTTGAAGGTAGCCACAGTCACTGTAGCATGAGTTTGATCCCTGCCACGAGTTCGAACCCTGCCGCCGGTCAGGGTGGGGACCCACAGGGCACAGCAGACCTCTCCTGCCTCGCCGGCTCCTGCCCTCGGCAGTGTGTTTCAGTCAGTCTGCCTGTTCTGCTCCCCACTCTGTCTGGTGAATCCTCTCACCTCCCGTTACTCCGGCCTGTACCCCAGCTCTTGTGTGCATAAATAAATAAATATTTTTTTTTTAAAAAAAGAAAGGTAGACAGAAAAAAAAAACCAATATGAAGTAAGTTTTCTGCCTCCTATTCAACTTGGACGGGCGTCTGTAATTCTGTTTCTTTGCGTGGAGCCTTGATGTGAAGTGTGTGAGCACCGACTGCTCTGGCCTGAGTCTGATCGCGGTCACGGGGGTGCCCCGTATCGGCACAGCAGACGTCTTCTGCCTCACCCGCTGCTTCTCTCCACAGTGTATTTCAGCCAGTCTGCCGTGCCCTTCCCCACTCTGTCATCTCAACCACCCACACACCTGGCTACACCCCAGTTCTTCTACTTAAAAATAAAAGGGAATCTGTTTATTCTATTATTTCATAGGGGTAAGAAGCATGCATCCAAAAATCAATACATTTTAAGTTGTGTTATAATATAGAAGTCTTTGTGCCTTTTGGCAACATTCATTTGAAATGTTCAGCGTTATCTATAAAATGTTCATTTTTTTCTCGTTTTAGATGTCCTTACTGTGGATTACCTGATTAAGGCCAACCCAAAAAAGCAGGGCAGACATCTGTGGTGGCAAGTTCTTACTGCCAACAACAAAATATCAACCAATAAGAGAACTGACATAGGGGAAAAATTTAATTTGGACTCAAATCATACTTTGAGCCAGAGTATCAAAACTGAAATCATTTCATCAAGGATGCCTGAGAACTCTTCTGTACGTAGGAATAAATTTATTCCTGGCGACCCTCATGAAGAGCATGATGGAACGGAAGAGGAGATCTTTCGTAGAATTAGGCAGTCCCTCAGGTGTCCTGAGCACCTTAGTCATCAGGGGATTCAGCATTTTCAGCAGCCTTCTGAGATTTGTGAACAAGGGAAGGGCTTGAGCAAAGAAACTATATTTACACGTAGAGGATGACTGCCGAAGGGGCTGCCTGTGAAGACTGAGTGTGGGGACAACCATGATAAGCCACCTTTTGTCATCCAAGAGAGTACCCAAGCAGGACAGAGTCTCTGTACGTGCAATGAAAGGGGGGAACCTCCCGATGTGAAAACACTATATTTAAATACTCATAGCTATGTTGAAGGTGAACAGGAAGAGTTTTATGAAAATGAGGCCAATCGCAGCAACAAATTTCACACCCGTCATCATGAGAGTGCTCAGTTAGAACAGAATTCTTTTGAATTTAATAGAGTTGGTGAAATGTCCCCTAAAACCTCTGTTTTTACTGAACATCAGAAACTACAAGCAGATGATCAACCTTATGGATGTGGGGAAACCTATGAAGATTCCTCACACAGTAGACATCAGAGAACTCTCACTACAGAGGACTTGTTTGACTCTAAAAGCTGTGTGAAAACTTTCTCCTGGAAGACTGCCTTCGCTTTACATCTGCAATCTCAAAGAGGAGTGAAGCATTTTAGTTCACATTCTGGAACTCATACAAGGGAGACACCCTGTGAGTGTTGAGAGTGTAGCAAAACTTTCTCCTATAGAACAGCACTCAATAAACATCAGAGGACTCACACAGAAGAGAAACCATTTGAAAGTCGAGATCGGAGAAAGGCTCTCTACCACAAGTCAGACCTTGATAAGCATCAAAAATGTCACAAAGAAAAGAAGGGATGTGAATGTCGAAAGTGTAGAAAACTTTTCTCTAGAATATGAGCCCTCACTAATCATCACTGAATACACACTGGAGAGAAACTTTACAAAAATCAAGAGTGTGGAAAACTTTTTCCAGTAAGTCCAAGCTGAATGTACATCAGAGAATTCACAATGGAGAGAGACTATATGAATGTCAGGAGCGTGGGAAAACTTTTCTAGATAAGTCATCCCTAATTAGACATCGGAGGACTCACTCGAGGGAAACTCTATGCATGTCAAGAGTGTGGGAAAAGTTTTTCCTGTAAGTCCAACCTGAAAGTACATGAAAGAATTCACACTGGAGAGAAACCCTATGCATGCTAAGAGCATCGGAAGGCTTTCTCCCAGAAGACAAATCTTATTAAACATCAGAGGGTTCACAGTGGAGAGAAACCCTATGAATGTCATCAGTGTGGGGTAAGTTTCTGGGATAAGTCACACCTCAATAGACATCAGGGAATTCACACTGGAGAGAAATCCTATGCACCTGAAGAGTGTGGGAAAAGTTTCCTTGGTGGTTCACCCTCAGGAGACATCAGAGAATTGACACTGGATAGAAACCTTATGGATGTTAAGAGTATAGGAGGAGTTTTTTCCATAATTCAGCCGTCAGTAAGCATAATAAAATCCCATCTGGAAGGAAGTACTGTGAATGCCAAGAGAGTGGGAAGGCTTTCTACCTCAAATCATGCCTCATCACATGACTCACAGAAGGGAAGCCCTGTGAATGCAACAGTGGAGGATACCTTTGCCTGGAAATCATCTCATACACATCAGAGAAGTCTGGAAGTGAAGAATGTGGAAAACTTCCCATCAGTCAGACATCACTAGACATCAGAGAAGTCACCCTGGAGAGAAGCCCTATGAATGACAACAATAGGAGAACTCTGCTAGCAAACAGGCCTCGCTCTACACTCTGGATGTTACACTGTGCACAAGTTTTATAAATGTCGAGAATACAGGAAAACTTTGTCCTACAAATGAAGCCTCCCTGGGCTTCAGAGAATTCTCAGAGAAATGCCATGAATGTCTGGGTGTGGGGAAACCCTTGGGTTGCTGGGAAAGTCATGACCTGTATTTTCTGTGCTCTTTCAAATGGGTCATGACTTTTCTGGCAAACGAGTCTTCAGAAGCCAGTTATGAGTGTAGGTCAGAGAATTCCACAGGAGAACTTATTAATTTCCAGAGTGTCAGGAAACCTTTTCCTGGAGGTTCGCCCTCAGCCTGCCTCTGCAGGTAACCCATAGGTGAGCTGTGTGTAGATGAACAACCAGAATATAAGCTTTTTGTACAAATCAGACATCACTGCATCAGAAGTCAAAGTAGACGCACCTTGTGGCTGTTGATACTATAGGGTAGATTTCTTCCAGAAGGAGCTCTTGCTGCATGGGGTATTCAGGAGGGAAACCCTGTGGGGGTAACATGTAGGGAAGTCAACTTGGTGGTCTTAGAAATTTTTCAGAGCACTGCACATATTCACACATTTTTGTTCTGTTGGGCAGACAACTTATATTTTCTTGTCTTATTATCTAATTCCTGATGTCAGCCCAGGAGTATGTAACAAAGACAAGTAATATTTCAAATTGAACATTATTATAAATGGTAAAGACGGGGCCTCCCTGGTGGTGCAGTGGGTTAAACCACACACTGTGAAGCAAGCTGCAGCCACTGTAGCGTGTGTTCGATCCCTGCCACTGACCAGGGAGGGGACCTACATGGCATAGCAGGCCCCTCCTGCCTCTCCCGCTGCTCCCCTCAGCAGTGCATTTCATTCGATTTGCCTGTTCTGCTTCCCATTCTGTCTCTGGTGACTCTCACCTGATGTGACTGGCCTGTACCCCAGCTCTTGTATGCATAAATCAATGCTTTTTTT
>JAGFMF010011708.1:8551-38273 GCA_019455555.1 Galemys pyrenaicus | reverse complement strand
TTTCTGTAATAGCAAAGTCTTATGTTTCTGGGGTATGGGCTTTGGGTAAATCAGGGCTGGGCTGAAAGGAAGGAGTTAGTTCAGTTCTTATAAATTACCTCCTTTGGTTTCTCAATGATGACCACTCCCTTGGAACTCATGCTGAGAAATAAAAATTATGTGTCTTTGGCCCCAAACTCTTTCTTCTTTGAAATTTGAGGAGATAAGTTGTTTCCTGCCTCTTCACTTAGTCTTGATGGAAATATTTAGTAGCCCACACCTTCTCCTTCACTGCATGCTCTTTAGTGTTTAGGGAATGATGGAATACAGGTCTTCTAGCTGCAAAGAGTCAAGGACAAGTGTATTTTTAAGTAAACTGTCAGGAAAGAAGAAACAGTGACTTAATGTTTTAGTGTAAGTGACCAGAAGTTCCCACAGGTGTTGGGTGAACCCTAAAAGTGGGAGTGTTTGGAGTGGGTGTGTCTCCTGTGGATCCTGAGTAGCTGAATCAGGAGGGCTCATCATGATGAGCTGGCTGGGGTAGGTCCTAGAAACAGTGCAGATGCTGTTCAGGAATCAGTCAAGTGGTTCATGTTTGGCATCCTTTAAACCTGCCATCGAGGCATCCCTACTGGAAAAGACCTTGAAGAGGTGGTTCTCTCCCCCAGGTATTTATTCAAGCTGCCAGGAGAAATGACATTGTCTGCTGAGTGAAAGTATCACTTAATTGTCAGTGGAATGTTGACAGAGCAGCCCCCTCCCTCTCAGGGTAAACTAAAACTGAAAGTTAAAAAGATGCTTTAAATTAAGTGGGGCACGAGAAAAAGAGCATCAAGCAGGACTCTGCTGGTGAAACAGGTTTATGCCCCATTATACCACATCACCACCATGTCACGATCCTGTCCTGCTCCCCATTTTCTCAATCTGATCCAGACACCACGTCTTTGAGGCTGAGTCGGGTACTGTGAAGCATCTTGATACTTGTTGGCGTAGAGTTCATGGGTTCTTTCAGTACTAATGCAGTATTTGCAGGGATGTCACCAGGCATGGCACCCTCTTCTTTGGGGAAGGCTTCTTGGTGCCTTCTTTCTATCCACATTTGATGACAACACACAAGATCCTACCATTAGGGTGTATAATTCACCTATTAGAGTGGAGGTAGCACCTTCAATGCACATGACCTTGGGGAAGTCATGGTAGATCCTGCCCCCAACACTTGCAGCTCATTAGCCAGCAGTGAGTCTTAAGAATGTGCACCAGAGTTACAGCTATGTGGAGACTCACCAGGACTTCCAGACAATGCTCTTTTAGCTAACCAGACACACTCACTCTTACAATTGGGTTTTGGAGGGTAGGCATTCCATAAAGAATTATCTCATGCTTAGTAAAATGTGAACATAATAAATAGAACTCAGTTCAGTGCCTCTTCAGTGCATTCTCTCTGGTGCTACTCAACACCTCCTTCACTTTCCTCACATTTATCTTACTTGCTCAAAGATGTGTTGGAAAACCATTCACAGAGAAACCATGAGAGAGCATTTAGCCACTTTTTCATCAACGAATTCCAAAGACTATTCCATTTTTCTTCTATAATATAGAATGTTTTTTAACCCAACAGCAAAGGAATCACACTTTCTGAAATTTCTTTGCTGAGACATAGCTAAACTGTAATCTTGACGGACAGAGTCACCTTCGATAGTTATTCTTTCACACTACTCTCTCCTTAGGAGCCACTTGACATGTTAATTTTTTTTTTTCATTTTCATATGTTTAAGCAATGCTTAAACAAACAGAAGATATACAGAACAATATAACTTCCAAACTATCCTTTGCACAATTTCCATGATTATGAACTGGCAAGTTCTATGCTGAAAGTATGAAAGTCAGTTTAAATATCTTGCAATTCAACTCTTACACATATGCTCTTTGCCAATATAGAATCTCTCCTATTTTTTTGATATTTTGGAATGAATGTACTCACAAAGGAACAGCATTGGTAGTGAAAAAGCACTGAGCCTTAGAAGTGTTGACATACACTTCTGCTCTTTGAGTCAACTGAGAACTCATTTAGTGAATTCTTCCCTAAACCCCATTTACAAAGTAATCTTGCAGAGGAAATTCACACAAGACTCGTTTTTTATCATACCAACCTAAGAAGTAGAAAATTGTACATATATTGCCATATAAATGTTTATAAATATTTAGAAAAAATGGTTTTTCTGTTATATTTAAATGAATTATTGTATTTTCAGTAAAACACATAGATCGAACACTTGCTATTCTCCTCTGCATTCCAAACTACCATCAAAAGTGAAAGATTAGATAAAAAGATACTCAAAATCATCATTCAGCAGGGAAATGAAAATCAAAACCACTATGAGATATTATGTCATATACACAAGGATGGCTAAACTAAAAGAAAACATTATAACTTGTTGGTGAGAAGGTAGAGAAATTGGAGCCTTCACATTACGGTGGAAAGGAAAAATGGTGTAGCTGTTCTTGAAAAGTCTGGAAGTGCCTCGAAAAGTCTAAGTTTGGAAGTTGAAAGTGAAACATTGACTTAGGCTATGACCCAGAAATTCCACTTCTAGGTATGCACTGAAGGAAAATGAAAACATCTTTTACACACACACACTAGTAAATAAATGTTGATAGTACTACTACTCGTAATGTCAACAGGTGGAAACAATACAAACGTTCACTAAGGAATGGGTAAGTAAAATATGCTCTATTTCTACGGAATCAATGAAATGTGCTTTGGCAATAAAAACTACTGATAACATGCTGTGGTATGAATGGACCTTAAAAACATGTAAAGTGAGAGAAGCCAGTGACAAATGACCACAAATTATTCTATGATGAAATGTCCAGAATATGGAAATGTAGAAAAACAAAGTAGATTTGGGGTTGCACTGCAGTGGGGGAATGAGAAAAAAGAGGGATGACAGCTAGGTTAACTGGGTTTCCTTTCATTTTCATGAAAATGATTTAAAATTGACCATGGTGATAGTCACATGTGTCTGTGAATATGCTAAAAGTTACGGAATTAATATACTTTAGATGGATGAAATATATGGTATGTGAACTGGGTCTCAATAAAACCATTAAAATAAGAATTTAAAAAGATCAAGCACTTGATGACAAGAAGAGAGGCTGCAATAATGATGTCAACACATTTTTGGAAGATGGAAACCCACGAGGAGTGGCGAACCGATTCAAGCCACAAAACCTCAGGAAATGAATGATTTCTTCTCTCGAGACACCAGATAAGAAATTAGGATTTAGGGCCTCCCTGGTGGTGCAGCGGGTTAAGCAATGCACTATGAAGCAGACCGCAGCCACTGAAGCATGAGTTTGATCCCTGCTGCCGGCCAGGGAGGGGACCCACATGGCGCAGCAGACCTCTCCTGCTGTGCCCGCTGCTCCCGTCAGCAGTGTGTTTCAGTCTGTCTGCCTGTTCTTCTCTCCACTCTGTCTCTGGTGAATCCTCTCACCTTCCACAACTCTGGCCTGTACCCCAGCTCTTGTGTGCATAAATAAATAAATCTTAAAAAAAAAAAAGAAATTAGGATTTACATGCTGAAAACATGTTGAATTTTTGCTTTTTATAGTGTGTATAATTACATTTTTTTAATGGCGGGAGACTAGTATTGTTTTCAGTATTTTGTAAAACTGTGTTGAAATGTCAGCATGCCTCATATGTACAATGATCCCAGATCTCTTGCTTGAATAGAACCTCAGAGAACTGCTTTAGTGTTGGCAGTGCACACCTCTGGGGTCGGCGGTGGGTGGTGTTGGCAGCTCTGGGTATCAAATGCAGAAATCTCAAAGGAGTGGTAACATTCACAACAATAATCAATGGTTCATGTAAAGAACATATTTGACAAATGTGTGGAAAAGTTGCATGGATGGTAGACAATTACATACCATTTTTAGATTTACAAATTAATTTTTGATCTATTTTTAAAAATCTCTTTCCATTTGTTCTCCTACCCTACCTTTTTTCTCTGCATTGATTTCCAAATGTTTGAGAAATACATTTAATGAATTTCACAAATTTTCCTTGAATATTTGTGTATTCCTTAAGAAAAATATTTATTACATACTTACTGTAGTTATCATTGTCATAAAATTTTAATCACTCACTCATATTCCATTTTTGCCAATGGTGATTTGTGATTTTTTTCTTGTAATTTTTCAGTGTTTAAAGTATTTCATTGGGGCCCTTGTTTAAATCCTTCATTATGGATTCAGTTCGTAATCACATTTTGCATTCAGTTGTCATGTGTTCTTTGGTTTCCATTTGCCAGGATCAGTATCTTTGCCTTTCTTGTTTATGACCAGATGATTTAAAAAAAAAAATTTTTTAAAGATTTATTTATTTATGCATACAAGAGCTAGGGGACAGGCCAGAGTTCAGGGAGGTGAGAGGATTCACCAGAGACAGAGTGGGGAGCAGAACAAGCAGATCCACTTAAATACACTGCTGAAGGCAGCAGTGGGCGAGGCAGGAGAGGTCTGCTGCGCCATGTGGGTCTCCTCCCTGGCCGGGGATGGAACTCATGCTGCTGTGCAGTAGATGCTTCACAGTGTATCGTTCAATCTTCTGCGCCACCAGGGAGGCCCTATGACCAGATGATTTTTAAAGAATACATTTGATGTAACATTTTTATGAGACCCTTCTCACTTGGACATATACTGGTGGCACTCACCTTGTTCAAACTTTAAAGGCTGTTTTTATTGTTGTAAATCCTACTGACAGTAGGTACAGTCAGGACCAACTTGGTATAAAAAACATACCAGAGGTGCAAACTATGCAGAAAGATTTTTCTGAACAGATTCCTCCTTCAATCAAGGTAGGGAATGAGAAAAAGGGTGTGCTTGACATGTAGGTTTTTTTTGGATTGAGTTTGGTGAAGTTGTAGATTCAAATGACAGCACAAAAAGAATCTATCATTACTGATAAGCCCTCCCCAAGTGAGAGGGAAATGATTAGGTAGATGTGACCAAAACCGATTTATCAGACTCAAGCTGAGAACACAGGGAAGCAAACCTAGAATGACAGTGGGTTTCAATTCAGCATATTTATAGTCTAAATAACAAAGTTGTAAGGGTTATAACCATTAAATGATTAGCTAGCACCAGCAGATGAAATAGATATATTTATATACTGCCAACCAAATGATGTTATCCTGATAGTACTTTAAAGCCTATTATAGAGATCTCAAATTAGTTTGGGTAAAAAGTCACAGAGGAGATGGGGAAAAAACAAAACAAAACAGACTTTTCATGAAAGATGCAGCTATACATGTGATTCAAAAAGACCCTGAAAGGACTAAACAAAAACAAAGTAAACAATCCAGTCAACAAATGGGCAGAAGAGTTAAAAAGACATTTCTCCAAAGAGGACATGCAAATGGCCAACAGGCATATGCAAAAACGCTCAGCATCTCTTATAATCAGAGAAATGCAAATCAAAACCACTATGAGATACCACCTCACACCAGTGAGAATAGCACAATCAAAAAAAAAAAAAACTAGAAACAACAAATGCTGGTTAGAATGTGGAGAAAAAGGAACTCTACTACGTTGCTGGTGGGAATCAAAATGGGTTGAACGACTCTGGAAAACGGCATGGAGTTTCCTCAAACTACTAAAAATGGAGCTTTCATATGATCCAGCAATCCCACTCCTAGAAATTTACCCAAAGATAACAAAAACACTAATTCAAAAGGACACCTGCACATTTATGTTTATTGCAGCACTTTTCACAATAGGCAATTTATGGCAACAACCCAAATGTCCCAAGATAAATGACTGGATCAAGAAGATGTGGAATCTCATCTGTGAGATGTGGATACCATGGAATCTCATTCAGCAATCAAAAAAGATAAACTCATGCAATTTGCAGCAACATGGATGGAGCTAGAAGGGATTGTGCTGAGTGAGATAAGTCAGGGAGAAAAGGAAAAATATCAGATGGTGTCACTTATAGGAGGAATGTAGAGGAAACAAACAAGGAAAAAAAGTTAATTACAATACATAAATCAAAATCAACAGACTATTTATAAATCTTAGACATTCCTTAGGGGGGTAAGAGGAAAGAACAAAATGGGTGGGAAGAGCACAAGGGATTATGGTGATGGTGTACCAGTGAATTGGTGATGGGAATTTCATGGGGATGAAAAATAATGTAAAACATACATAAAATTAAAAAAAAAAAAGACCCTAAAAGGATTGATGATTAGACTTGTGCTTGTAAGAAATTGTGCTAAAGAGAACCCTGATTCCTAATTTACATGAATTTGGTAGTGTAGGTACAAAATGGCACAACTGAATTTTATGTTGGTAAAATAAAGACAATCATTTTTAAGGGAGAGGAGGAAACTGGTTGAGAGAAGAAAGGAGCAGCAGAATGAGACTGTTTGGGTGGAAGGGGATGAGAATAAGAATGGAATGAGGGCCTCCCTGGTGGCGCAGTGGGTTAAGCAACACACTATGAAGCAAACCGCAGCCACTACAGCACGAGTTCGATCCCTGCCGCTGGCCTGGGAGGGGACCCACATGGCATAGCAGACTTCTCCTGCCTCGCCCGCTGCTGCCCTCAGCAGTGTGTTTCAGTCGATCTGCCTGTTCTGCTCCCCACTCTGTCTCTGGTGAATCCTCTCACCTCCCTGGACTCTGGCCTGTCCCCCAGCTCTTGTATGCATAAATAAATAAATCTTAAAAAAAATGGAATGAGAATACTTTAGGGCTAAATAAGCAATTTTGGGAGAGAAAATTGCTAAAATATTTTAAATTGTTTCATATGAGTTTAGGGGTGTCCTATATGCCCTTGCCTCCTCCCTCTTTTTCATGTTTCGTTATTACTGGTACTAACTGCTCTGCTCTCTCTCTCTCTCATTCACCCTATAAGTATTTGGTGAACAGGAATTCTTATTGAGAAGAAATATGGAGGGTGGAGATGCTGCTGGTTATATTTCTGGTTTCATACAAATAAAATCACATCATTTATGAGGGAAGTTGTACATGAGGGCAGAATAGACCTTGGGGTTGTAAATCCCTGGCACATCAGACTTTTAAAGATTATGTGTGGTCAACAGGAGATCACCAAGGGCCTTAGATAATATCTGGGTAGTTGGGAATAAATAAATTTGAAGGGATGGAGTTGAGGGTATGCTTGGGATAGCTAAAGGCCTTTGAGGGATTGAAAGATCTGCTGGGAGAATGGTGGAAGGCAGGGTTGTGGGTCCATCTCCCATGTACTGTCCCCACTCCCACTCTCAAGAACCTTTTATCTGTGCCAAAGATGTGTATGTAGACTGGAAACTCTAGTCTAGAATGTGTAGTATCAATAACTGGCTGCCTGAGATGGCAATATTCTGCTGATAGGGGAGCCTCCTTCTATGTCTGAGGATTCTTACTGATGTATGATTGAGCAACAGTTCTGCTATCTATGTGTTCTCATCCTTACCTTCCTTTGTGGGGTGGGTAGCCTCCTCCTCTCACTGTACTAGTGGGTCAAATGGCAATTGTACTACCAATATTATAGAAAATGAGAGACCTCAATCAGGTAAGTCATTCAAGAGATATTAAATATTTCAAATATATGCATTTAATTTCCTTCTTAAATACTGCTTACGCTGCACCTCACAAGTTTTGATAAGTTTGTATATTCATTTTCACTAAGTTTAAAATATTTTTTTGAGACTTCTTCCTTGACACATGTGTTAGTACTATGTTGTTCACTTTCCAAGTATTTGGATATTTTCCAGCTTTTTCTGTAATTGATTTTTAGTGTCAAACCATTATGTTGTGAAAACATATTTTGCATGACTTCTATTACTATTTGTTAAGATGTGTTTTTTCCTCAGAATGTGGTCTATCTCAGCTAATGTTGTAAGTGAACTTAGGAAGAATGTGCATTCTTCTATTGTTGGAAGAAGTATTCTATAAATGTCAAGTTGATTGATGGTGATATTCAGAGTAACTATTTATATATCCTTATGCATTTTTTCTAATGTATCTTTCCATTTCTTATGGAAAGGTCTTAAAGTATTCAACAGTAACAATGGATTCATCTATTTTTCTTAACAATTCTAGTAGTTTTTGCCTCATATATTTTGAAAGTTTTTAATTTTAAACATATTTATTATTTATGAGGGCATATTTGTTTTCCCTATTTGGTGTTACTACTGTAGTACCCACCACCAAATCACTCATAATGCACCACCATGGTCCACTGTGTTTTTTTCCCTTTTTGTTCTAAATCCTATATTGGTGTAAGTACTAAAGTTAGTTATCAGGGATTAGTTTTTAAAGTGTCTTTATAAAACTTTTAGTTACTTTATATTCCACGTATCAGTGACACCATCCAGTATTTCTTTCTCCTTGTGACTTACTCCACTTAGCAATATTCCTTCTATTTCTATGTATGTCACCACAAATGGCATGAATGTATCTTTTTTGAGCACTGAGTTGGAAATATATATCACATCTTCATGATCCACTCATCTGTCTTGGATTACTTAGGTTTTCCCCATAATTTAGTTGTAATAAGTAGCGCTGTAATAAACATGAGTCAGTGCTTTTGAATTTTGGGGTGAGGGTAGATTCCTATGAGTGGAATCACTGGGTCAAATGGCAGACAATTTTTAAATTTTTAAAAAATATTTTTACTACGCATACAAGAATTGGGGTTCAGGCCAGAGGTGTGGGGGGTGAAAGGACTCACAGGAGACAGAGAGGGGAGCAAAACAGGCAGATCCACCAAAATTTACTGCTGAGGGGAGCAGTGGGTGAAACAGAAGAGGTCTGCTGTGCCATGTGAGTTAGCTCCATGGTTGGAGATTGAACCTATGCCACAGTGGCTGGCGATGCTGAGACTTTAACCATTGTGCCACCAGGAAGGCCCAAATTTTTTAATGTTTTGAAACACTTCCATATTGCTTTCTATAAGGGCTGGACCAATTTACATTCCCATCAGTAATATAGGAGGGTTCACTTTTCTCCAATTCTTATCACACTTCTTGGTGTTGTTCTTTTCAATAAGGCCATTCTGACAGGTGTGAGATGGTATCTCGCTGTGGTCTTAATTTGTATTTCTCTAATAATAAGAGATGATGAGCATTTTTTTTAAATGTGCCTGTTTGCACTGTATATGTATTCTTTGGAGAAGTGTCTATTTAGTTTTCTTTTGCCCATTTTTTTTGATTGGGTTATTTGTTTTTTGTAAAGTCTCACGAGTTCTTTGTATATCTTTGATATTAGACCTCTTCCAGATATATGGTGTGCAAATATTTTCTCCCATTCAGTGGGGTGCCTTTTCATTTTAGTTATGGTTTCTTTTACTGTACAGATGCTTTTTGACTTGGTTTAGGTCCAGTTATTTATCTTCCTTTTATTTACCTTGCTGTTGGGACAAATTCCTAAAGGTATTACTAAAGCTTATGTCATGAAAAGTTTTGCCTATGATTTCTTATGTGGAACAAAGATGTCCATTTCATGACTAATCTTCAACATCACATTGGGTGTTGTAGCTAGAGCAATTAGAAAAGAGAAAGATATTAAAGGAATACAAACTGGCAAAGAATAAGTAAAGTTACCATTATTTGTAGTTGGCATGGAAATATATATAGAGAACCCTCAAGATTCCACAGAAAAATTAATCAAAACAATCAGTTCAGCAATGTGGCAGGCTATAAAATCAACACACATAAATCAGGTGCCTGCCATATAATAACAATGAGACAGAAGAGAAAGACATCAAGTGATGCTATTTACAATTAAAAATTAAATACCTAGAAATAAGGTATTTAACAAAGGACGTAAAAGAGCTATACAAAAAAGTCTATAAAACACTGTTGAGGGGCCCCCCTTGTGGCACAGTGGGTTAAGCAAAACACTATGAAGCAAACTGCAGCCACTGAAGCACAAGTTCAATCCCTGCCCCCGGCCAGCGGGGTGGCCCACATGGTGCAGCAGACCTCTCCTGCTGTGCCCGCTGCTCCCCTCAGCAGTGTGTTTCAGTCGATCTGCCTGTTCTGTTCCCCACTCTGTCTCTGGTGAATCCTCTCACCCCCCATGCTTCTGGCCTTGCCCCAGTTACTGTATACATAAATAAATAAATCTTTTTAAAAAAACAAAAACACCGTTGAAAGAAAAAGAAGTAGACACAAAAGGAGAAATATTCCTTGTTCATAGATTGGAATAATCAACATGGTCAAAATGCACATCTTACCCAAAGCAATAAATGTGTAGATACAATAAAGTCCTGCTCTGTCTCTGGTGAATTCCTCTGCCCACCATGCACCTCTGGCCTACACCTTTTGTATGCATAATAAACCTTTTTAAAAAATAAACTTAAAATGAATAAAAGTTGTATGTAAAACCTGAAAACATAAATAGTAGGAAACAGACATTCTGTTGTTAGGCATATTAAGGACTGCTGTGTTTTTATGGAGAATTGACCACTCTGATGATACATAATACCCCACTTTATTCATGATAATTTATTCTGAAGGCTACTTTGTCTGAAATTGATGTAGTTACTCTTGTTTTCCTTTGGTTAGTGTTAGCATCATACATTTATCACCATGTCTTTAATTTTAATCTATCTATAATTTTATATCTAAAGGTATTTTTCAGACAACATATAGTCAAATTCTGTTTTTTAATCTAACCCTGATAATTTCTTTTAATTGGCAAATTTGACCATTTATCTTTAGTGACTATTTTTATATAGTTAGATTAATATTCATGTCTTCAACTGTTTTTTTTTTTAAGTATTTCACATTTCTTCTGATTTCTTGTTGAAAGCCAGACATGATACATTGTTTAATAGAAACTGAAGTAAACAGACCTTTAGTGTGAAGTTTCACTTTAACCTGGCTAAGTGTGCGGCTGTTTTTAATATTTACTGTATCTGTACATGTCAGAGGCTTCAATTTCATCACCTGTCCTGATTTATGTTTCAACTGATCAAGAATCTTTAGTTTCCCTAAGTCATCTCATTAAATTGAGGCTATGTCTTGGAGTGCTTTCAGCTATGACTACCTATTACCATGATGGGACTCTATTGATGTGATGGCAAGGTGTTGGCGGAGGGAACATGACCAAATCAGTCTTTTCGTGTGACTGCATAACTGGGTTGTGATGTTTAACAAGTATTTCTAAGCTCTCTTTTTTTCACTGTTTAGATGAGATAGGAAGGATAAAAGGACCTAGAGGTGGTTAACTTCTCTTCTCCCTGGTACGATAAGGATCTAGTGTTACTTTCCTCTTCTGTATAGGCTTCTATTGTAGAGAACTCTCAGTGGACATTTCAATTTGATTACCTATCTCTCCCTACCTACCCATCCCCATACTCCAAGAAATGTCAGGGTTTTTTTTCAAGCTCTCTTCTGTGAGAATGATAACAGGGTCCCTAGAGTGAAAAAGCTTTAATATGTCCTGTCCCCACACTGATGCCTCCTAGGATTGTGATATGAAGGATTCTTTGACTTTCATATTAACCCAAAAATATTCTCTAGCAATATGCCAAAGTGTGAACTGATGTGTCCCTACCAGCTTATGGTTCCAGTGGCTTGTGCTTTAGGTAAGCTAATGTTATTGTGGTTTTCCACATTCACCTTTTCTGAGGATTATGGATATTGTTTGCTCTGTGACCCTGATTTCTGATGGCTCCAAGAAAGTAAGTTAATTTTCAGTTTGTTCAACATTTTGCTTTTTCCAAGACTGAAATGATGACTTTAATGCATTTTAAGTGTCAAAGCTGAAAGTAACAGTTGCCCCTCGGAGAATGGTTCCTTATTTTTCAGTTTCTTTCATTCCCCTTTTTCTAAATGGCTTAGGCTGGGTCAGAGAGACACATAAATGAGTAGTCTTAGGAGACAACAGAACATCATTCTTCCATGGGAGTAGACTAGGTTGTGCTAGAGCATCAAGAAGTGTTTAAGAGTTCATCTGAAGCTAACAGAATGGTGCTGAACATGAACCAGTGAATAAGAACATGAATTCTACTATTAGAGCAGAAGTGGTTAGTTCAAAAGGACAGTGGAGAAGAACTCAGAATATTTTTCAATGCTCACATGTTTAGGGAGACATACAGGACTGAGAAGTAAGCAGAGTGCTCTTCAATTACAATTTGGTGACATCGACCAGAATGTAATGAAGTGTTCAAAATAAAAATATCAATTCAATTAAAGTAGAAATCACCCAACTACTGAATGGACAAAAATATTGATTTTCCAAGATGTTAAACTAGCCCATCTTTCCTTTAGGAAATACGTGTTTAGGCTATGTGCCCTACTTCTTATCTTACCCTAAAAGAATTGAGAACAGTTCATCCTCTTCCTTTACTTTACACTAGTAAAACAGTATGAAACCTGAATCACTGAAAAGGATGAGACATACATTTTCTTTTCTGGAAATTAGCAATTTAATTTCATTTAGAATATGTTGCCGATTCCAGAGTATCTGACAGGTGGGTGGTCACTGAGAAGTTGTGTATGAATAATTTTTGCTGTTGTGGAACTGGATTGGTCAGAGCAGAGTCTAGAGAATAGGTGGGTGCTGGTTGCACAATCTTTGATGTGTGGGGTGTTAAGTTTCTAAAAGGTACATTTTGAGTTGCACAGAAAGGTCTCTATGCTTGTGAAAAATCTTCAAGTAGTGGCAATGAATGTGAAGAGCTGTTCCTTGGGGAATATCTTCAGGATATTTGAAGCAATATTGCAAGGTCAAGTGATCACTTGGTCATCACTTGTAGAGATTTTCAATAGTCACTCAGAATGTGGGGAAAAGGGATTCAAAGAATAAGGAAACTATAATAGAAGAATAAGTAGGAAAGGAAGAAAATCAAAGGACAAGATTGACACCATCATCCCTACTCACTGACTCCAAACTGGCCATTCACTCCATCCAACACTACCTGAGCTAGATACTGCTTCTGGAGGCTACTCAGGGCTTTGTGAAACACAATAATATATTCCAGAATAAGAAAGTGTGAGGCAGGGCCTCCCTGGTGACGCAGTGGGTTAAACAAAACACTGTGAAGCAAACCGCAGCCACTACAGCACAAGTTTAATCCCTGCCGCTGGCCAGGGAGGGGACCCACATGGCACAGCAGACCTTTCCTGCCTTGCCCGCTGCTGCCCTCAGCAGTGTATTTCAGTCTATCTACCTGTTCTGTTCCCCACTCTGTCTCTGGTGGATCCTCCTACCACCCATACTTCTGGCCTGTACCCCAATGCTTGTATGTCTAAATAAATAAATCTTAAAAAAAAAAAAAAGTGTGAGGCAGTCTTGAGTGTGAAGACAATATGTGCTGGAATTTGTCGAGGAGTTTACTTCTCTCTTTGGTACTTGTACTTGAAGCCATTCTATACCTTACACCAATGGAATAGTAATTTAGAGTGGAATGTATACGTCAAAATTTAGTGTCTAAAAAAAACATTTTTATCTCAATTTTTGTGGGTCAGGAATCCAGGTAAGGCTTACCTGGGTATTCTGCTTCAGGGTCTCTCACAAGGCTGTCAAGATGTAAGCTGGGGCTTGGGTCCTGTTTTGAATGGGAAAGGATCAAGTATCCACTTCTGTGCTCACTTAACTAGCTGTTGGAAGGGCTCATTTCCTCAAGGCATGATGGAATAAGGCTTTCAATTCCTTGCTTTATATAGGCTGGAGTTAGCTGGAAGCCTCAGTTCCATGCCCATGTCGTGTGGGTCATTCCAATATGGCAATTTGCTTCATCAAAGCTGGGAGTTTGCTAGCAAGAGAGAAGTTATAGTCTTTAGTAATGAATAAATAAAATGACACTCATGACCTTTCCTTTATTTTAGAACTAAATCACAAATTCCAACCTACACTTACAGTTAATTTCATGAGGTTGTGAATATGAACATTAAAAGGTGGGGACTATTGAGGTATTTCAAGTTGTCCTAACACAAGGGTTATTTAGGTCATTCCATTCAGTACACAGAAGTAAAAGTAGATAAAGGTGACAAGCAGATGCTTTACCTCACCCATATCCATGTTATCGAGGTGAAAACTGTTTGGGGCTGTATGGAAGTCCAGCTAATAAGAAAAACATCAGAACATATGGAGCATCCAAAGGAGAGAAAAGTGTCATGGAGTTAAAGGCAGTGTGGAGTTACCAAGAATGGTAACGAAAAAGAACTCTTAGAACCATCTGACTCACCAATGGTAGTTGTCACACTTAATTGGAGGAAAAGCTATCCACAGTATGACTCATCCTGGCTCCACAAGAGATTCTTTACTCCTAAATCTGGACTACAGCTCTGAATAAGCTTCTATACAGATAACTGGACATAAAGAGGAAACAAACCCTATGGGCTACAGGCTTAACTTCTGATTTTATTAGTATATTTAACATAGACAATTCATCACTACAAATTTAGTTCTCACAACTTGAATATTAGAGTAAATCAGTCAACCGTCGATAGAAAAAACAAACATAGGAAACTCAGAGTATGCAACTCACATTTATAGAGGTTTCCCATACACTTGAGGACTTCTGACCAAGACAGATATGGTAGTTTAACTGGGCTAAGATACTTGGCTGGGTCACAGGCAAGTTACACTTGGTTCCTTAGGCTTATATTCAGAGCAGGAATGATTCAGAGCTACTTCAGATACTGAATTTCAATCCTATATTTGAGAACATCTAGGAAGTGAACTGTTGAAATCAGCACCAGCCTGGAGTGACCACCCTAAACTTTTTTCTCCTTCTAGGACTGTTTTCTTTTCTCCCAGAGTATAATTTCAAAGGAAAAAAAACCAGAACTGTCTTGCAAAGCAGGAAAGTGTATTCAATAAACAATTATTAAAGAGATGAGGTTTATTTCCTGTAAAAAGATTTCAAGTACCTTACGATCAAAGTCATGGGTGATAGTGTACAATGTTTTGCAATTTTAGGGCAAGGCTCCCACATATAGCATGAAATAGGAATGGGCTACCTGAATTCTTATAACCTGAAACTCACACTCTGATCCTAATGTCAGGGAAAACCAATGTATGAATTGACTGTTAGCTTGATGCAGACTGAGTATGTGGACCCCAGATGCCAGTTTCAAGTACTGTGAATTTCTACTGCCTAAGGGTATCAAATTTCATGAGGCAGTCTTCAAAGAGCTAACAATGAGAACTGTTCCCTAATCTGCAATCTCAATAAAGGGGCTCAGGTAATATAATCACAAAGAAGAGGCATCAAGCAATGACTGAAACATTTCTTCTGAATGTCCACTGACCCTGGATCAATACCAAAATTAGACTGTTATTTCCTGGGGTCATAAGGACACATTTGGTCTTCATTAGGGAGGTTCAGAGACCTGTAGAAGCCATCCTCTTAACTATCTCAATAGACTCAGATCTTTTCCTTCCTTCACAGTGGCAAGATACATGGAAGGAATTGATTGTTGCAAGATTAGCAGGTGCTTCACTGTGGGAGGAGGGTTGGGCTAACAATTACAAGAATGGGTAATTTTCCTTTGTGGAATTCTGGCCTTCCTTCAGGCAAACTTCATCTGAAACAGCATAAATTATCAAGCTATTGATTGCTGTTTCTACTTCCTGCCAACAGGGACTTCAGAAGGAATTAAAGTTAAATTTTCACTTTTGTTTAATAGGAACTTCTGAGCTTTTGGTACCATGGGGGTATTAATGGCTGTCACATTTCCTGATCCCCAAAAGAAATTGTGAGGTACAGTCCTACTCTGACTCCCAAGTGGGAGAATATTTAGCTGGATTTCCCCAGGAAAGTAGAGTCAGGACATTGATGAAGTTGTTGGACTGAAAGTGGGAGAGCGACTTAAAGGTAGAGGAGCCTCCAATGACCTAAGAAAGGATGTAAAGATGAGTTTGTTTAGTAGAGGTTTATGTGTGTAAGCCCCCTAGGAAACAACATGCTCTTTTAAGGGATGAAATGATGTTTGCTCACATGACAAATTGTCAAGCTCCATTATTTTGGGAACTTAGGAAAACAGTATTTTCCAACACTTGGCAAGAGGCTGTGCAGTCACTGGTCTTTTAAATGTGCCAAATGGGCATGGGCAGTGAACATGTCATGATGTCCAGTCATAATGGACTCAATAACAGAGGCTCTTTCTCTTTCTATATATTTGGTTGGCAATGAAGACTAAATAGAAAAAAAGACTCCCAGTAGTGACTATTATTGCATCTCTTTTTACCCTGAAAAGTGGGTGCTTTGGGCTTTATTTAAATCTTCACAATCCTTTCAATTATGTTTCTTTATTCTTCTTGTAGAGGGGTGACCTGGACAACAGAGAAGGTAATACATAGGTTTACAGTGTGTGCATGGAAGAGGAAGAAAAGGCTCAAAAGTCCCCTTATATTGCAAGTAATTTTTGGTTGACAGTAAATGCAATTGAACTCACTCAAAAAGAGAAACTTCACTCAGATACCTGAGAAAGTTTGGTATTAAGAGTGGTATCAAGTAGCAGGGTTCATATTAGGGTTTAGGGTTCAGCTGATGCCCTCATGATTCAGTTTCTCTGCATTTCTTGACTCAAAGTTCTGGGTTGATTTCATTATAAGATATTCTGTCTGGCAAGTTCATAGCTAGATCCCCCAAGCATCACATGCAGCTGAAATAGCTGTCTTTCCCTCTACTCTCTTCAAAAGATCCTTGGTATCTTATAATCTTCAGTTCAGTCACATTCCCATTCCTAATCAATCACTGTTACTAAAAGAATGAGATGATTTTTTTCGGTCACATGTGAATCACATACTTATTCTTCCCATGAAAGTGTTGGCGAAAAAGAACCATTTCACACGAACTGAGAATGGAGTAATAATGCGCTTAAGGACAACAGAGGCACTCTTTCCAGAAGCTGAAAGAACGCTCGCTCCCACTCGGCTTCGTGTCCAGAATCATGCTATTGACTGAAGTGTAGAGTGGTAGGAAATACCCATTTGGTGGAGGGCTCTGGAGGGGGAAGGTGGCACGGCACCCAGGGCACGGAGATGCAAGAGCGAGGAGTTACCCAGAGGCTCCCACCATCCATCTGGCAGACTCCTTTATGCACTAGCCCGGAAGCAAAGCCAGTTCCTGTGCTGGTGGTGCTTAGGGGACAGTTTCTTATTTAATTCCCTTTCTCGCATACCGATTGCTCTCCTACCGACTTCCTCACTCTCCCTACATCATTTGAGCATGTGTGTCCTGGACCACTCGAGGGGACTGAGAAGTCACGTGGGACTGTCTCATCCAAACGACTCCAAAACAACAGCAAAACCAAAACCAGAGCGGGATCCGCCACTCCTTTCCTCGTTCTCTCCTATTACAGTGAGTGCCTAAGACTTTGGACACGGACTTGGGGTTTTGCTTAGTCACTTACCTTCCCTGAGGACCCACGAGCACGTCTCCTCAGCCCAGGTGTGCAGGCGGAAGTCGCGAGGAGCCCCTGAGCAACCGAAGCATTGCCCAGGCGAGGCCCCGCCCAGCGCGCCCTGGGGGCGGGGTCGCGTCCGGGGCGGGGCCTCATGCCGGGGCGGGGCCTGAGAGCTGCTGGTGTTTGGCTTCTTTGCGGTTGCGCCCAGAATGGAGGGTGCCTGCCTGGCTTTTGTTTTTCCACTTCTGGCACATCGTTTCTGCGACAATAGGTGAGCTACACTTGAAAAATTAGATTCTGGCGAGGCTTCTGGAAGCCTGAGTGTCTGTCCCCTGCCCTGGCTAGGGGATGCTGTCCTCGGTTGTCTGCCAATTCCATCCCAGCAGGGTCCTGGCTTCTCATAGCCTCTCCTCACTGGCCCCCACCCACAGGCCCAGGCCTGGCTGCAGCCTCAGAAGACACTGTCAGAGACCTTGTGTCTGGACCACGTCTGCAGTGCTGGTACTTGAGCCCCCTTTGCCATAGGCAGCCCATCCAACTTTAGAGGTGGTCATTGGAATCAACATTGTAACAGCATTGAGGCCTGCGCAGGCTTCGCCTTGGGTTGGCTGTGTTGCCAAAGGCTTGCATCGCACCAGATCTCATCTCTTCTGTGAGGGATGCTAGTATTTATTAATAGTGGTGACTCTGAGGACCAGCATGAACAAGTCTAGAGCCTTGGACATTGGGGAAGGGCTGACATGAAGGATGGGCAGTGGCCTCTGAGGCAGCAACCGCGTGTGCCTTGCCAAGGCCTAGGAAGTCAGGAAGTGACAAGACAAAGTGCAAGTCATGCACTAAATTAAGGAGTCCTCATCTTTGATTTTCTACCGGACCTGTGCTTAGAAGACACATACAGTCTGTTGGCAGTTTTCAGAACCACAGATATTAATTTTAAGTTCCCGTGGGACCTGGAATTGATTCTAGTAAGACCTTTTGGTGGAAACCACAGATACAGGGCTACAGGGCAATGAAGGCACTGGCTTTGGTGGATTGAAGGTAGAGGCAGAGGTGTTTTTTATGTCCTGCAAGTTCCAGGACAGCAGGACGTGAGGTTTTTCAGAAGATTAGTTTTAGACCTTTTTCCCCCTTTTGTTTAATATGTAGTATTTTGGTTTATGACATGCAGATATACAGACATATACCAACATCTGAATAAACTACATTATGTTCATCACTAAGTGCAATTTCCATCTATCATCACAGATTGAACCCTGTTGCCCATTTAGCATATCCTTCTTATAACCTATTTTGTTTGTGTACTCTTATTAGTTTTGTTTCTTCATGTCTTTCTTTATCAACCAGGAATGAGTGAGAACATAGACTACTTATTTTTCTTCATCTCATTTATTTCTCTTAGCATAATACACTCCAGGTCTATTTAAGCAACTGCAAATATCTTATTTCTTTGTATTTCTTCATGTAGTATTCCCCGCAATCCGTGCGTAGTGTTTCAGTGTGTATAGATGCCACATCTTTATCTACTCCTCTGGGCTGGCTGTTTTCAACTTCTGGTTATTGTGAAAACTATCTTGATGAACATGGGAATTCACATTTATCTTTTGCAAAAATACCATCAATATTAGCTTTAAGTTCAGTGGGACATGGTAGTTTATTCTAGTAAGAACTGTTGGTGGAAACCACAGGTACAAGTCTATGAAGGCACTAATATTGGTGGTTTGAAGATAGCAGCAGAGCTGTTTTATGCCCTTGAAGTTCCAGGACAGGAGGACATGGTTTTCCAGGAAATAGGCCTGTAAGCCTTCCCCACCCCTTTTATTTGTATTAAGTTTGATTTATGACATTATATAGGTATACAGATATATACTAACATCTGTATATACTATATATGTTCATCACCAAAATTATTTCTATTTCCCACTTACTATATCCCTTACCCCTACCTTCTGGTGCTATTTTGTTTGTGTATGCTTATAGTTCTTTATCAACTATTTATAAATGAGGTTATATATTACTTGCCTTTATGGATGACTCCTTTCAATTACCTTTATACCATCCAGGTTTACTGAAGTTACTGTAAATGGCAGAATTTCATATTTTCCCCCAATACTTGAGTAGTATTTCAATGTGTATGGATACCACATCTTTATCCACTTTTGGACAGACTGTTTCCAACCCTTGTTATTGTTGAAACTGGTGAACATGGGGTTCATATTTCTTTGGAACAGTATTTTCCTACTTTCTACAAAAATATCGAGAAGTAGGACAGTTGGATCATATGATTTTTCATCCCTAATATTTTGAGTAACCCATACTCTTTTCCATTTTGGCAGCACCAAATAGCATTCCTATCAACAGTGTATTAGGGGTCCTTTTCTTCTAATCCTCACCAACACTTGTATTTTGTCTTTGGACAACAGCCATTCTCAGCTTTCTGTCATTGTGTGAGAGAGTGATATGTCATTGTTTAGATTTTCATTTTCATAATACTAAGAGATGGTGAACATTTTTTCATCACATGTGACCTGTTGGCCATCTTTATGTATTCTTTGTTAAAGTGTCTATTCAAATCTTCTACTATTTTTAAAAATTGGGTTGGCTTTTGTTGTTGATTTTTATGAGTTCTTATGTATTTTGTATATTAAACCCTTCTCTGATAGACATTTTACAAATATCTTTTCCCATTAAGTAGCTTGTCTTTATTTTAATAATGGTTTCTTCTGCTGTATAGAAGAAACATTTTAATTTGATAAAACCCTGTTGTTTATCTTTGATTGTTTCCCTGTCTGTTGGAGACATAGTCACAAAGCCATCACTAAAAAACAATGTTTAAGATTTTATCTCTTATGTTCTCTTCTATTATTTTATGGTTTCAGGTTTTAAGTGTTTCAGTCTTTAATCCATTTTAAAGTAGCTTTTGTGCAAGGTATACAGCAGTGTTCTTGTTTTTTTCTTTTGCATATAACTGTATAGCTTCTCAGTATAACATACTGAAGAGACTTGCTTTATTCTAATTTATGCATTTAGATTTCTTGACATAAATTAATTGTCCATATAGGTGTAATGGTATTTCTGGTTCTCATTTCTGTTTCATTGGTGGGTTGTCTGCTTTTATTCTAATGCCATGTTATTTTGCATATAGTATCTTTGTGGTATAAGTTGAAGTTAGAGATTATGTTTTCTCCTTTTTTTTTCCTTAGGAATATTTTAGTTATTTGGTGTCTTTTGTAGTTTCAAATAAATGTTATGATTTTATTTACTTTTTTCCATGCCACATGGCAAGTTTATTAAGGAAATGAGACCAAAAAAAAGTGGTGCCTGGATAGAAACAGATGGTCAGTTCTTTTGCATAAGGACAACAAAGATGAAATATAACTATACATTTTTAAGACTGACTTCACTGGAATCTCCACAAGAACTCTCATATTGAGCTCTTACTTTTTTGCTTCTCAGGGTAGGAGAGCATGCCATGGGGTGACTAGACTTTTCCTGTAAATACCTACATTTTGAGGTAAATTCCTGTCCTTGAGGTTCCAAAATGTACTTGGATCTTCAGGTCTCTTAAGAGAATAGTATTTGATCTTTCTGGTAGACATAGATCCCTAAAAGCAAAGTATTAGGATGTCTTAGTATTCTGAAGTCAGTGGATTTCTAAAAGCATTCTGGTTTTCAGTCAAAGATTTAGTCATTTTACTGTAGTGGAAAAAGGAGTCTTACTGGATTTATTCAAATACATTGCCATTAGTAAGTACCAATACTTTTAAGTATTTATATTTTGGGGTAGAGAGAGAAAGAAAAGCAAATACCCCAGCTTACTTATAAAAACATGCAACTTACCATTGATGCAGATCATAGCAATTTTCAAATAGAAGCTTTCTGGAAATAAAAAGCAAACTATTAAAAACCAGTATTAGAAAAAACTCACTACCAACTGTATTAGTTCTTCTCAGGATATTCAGTCCCATGTAGTAAATCTTGCTTTTTTGTTAGTAATTTTTAGGAGTTCAGTTTTTCATTACGCTTTGCAGTTTTTCTCACTTCCATGACAAGATGATAAGCTTCTATTCCAGAGTACTGTCAGTTCATTTTTCTGATTACAAATTTTAGTAATCTCTGTACATAGTGAAAGGCTTAAAAATAAACATTCTTAGAAACTGAGCATAAAGCAATAAAGGATGCTTGCTCAATTTTGTGGCATACCTATTTTATAATCAGATCAATAATATTGTACAAGAATATATTAGGTTTAAGAAATCTCATATGCCTTAAAACATTTAGATATTTTACATATATGCCGAAAAGATGTAGCCATTTCTTTGCATGACAATGCTTACTGTTTTAGAATTTTGATTTCAGGGAAGTTTTGCTACAGGCTTAACAAATTCACGTAGACTTTTACAAAATAGTATGTAATTACTCAGTCACAAATAAAAGGACTATAAGTAGATCTCTGATAAAGGGTCAGCAATGCTAAGTGGTGTTTAATGGTCTTAAGGATTCTTTTTTTTTTTTTTTAAAGATTTATTTATTTATGCATACAAGAGCTGGGGGATAGGCCAGAGGTGTGGGGGGTGAGAGGATTCACCACAGAGAGCTGGGAGCACAACAGGCAGATCAACAGAACACACTGCTGAGGGGGGCAGCGGGCACAGCAGGAGAGGTCTTCCGCGCCATGTGGGTCCCCTCCCTGGGCTGCAGCAGGGATTGAACTCGTGCTGCAGTGACTGCGGTTTGCTTCACAGTGCGTTGCTTAACCCACTGCGCCACCAGGGAGGCCCTTAAGGATTCTTTATGTATAAAATCACGTGCAAATAGTGACGGTTTTACTTCTTCCGTTTCTATTTAGACTCCTTTTATTTCCTAATTGTTCTGGCTAGAACACCTAATATTAGGTTGACTAATAGTGGGCATCCTTGTGTTGTTCCTGATCCAAGAAAAAAAGTGTTCAGTTTTTCACCACTGAGTATAATGCCAGTGTTGGGTTTGTCATACATGGTCTTTATTCTGCTGTGGTACTTTCCTTTTACGCATATTTTACTAAGACTTTTTTTTCTCATAAATCAAATTTTGTGTCTATTGAGTTAATCATATGGTTTTCATCCTTCATTTTTTTAATGGTGTATCATATTAACTTATTTGTGCATATTGGACCATTCTTGCATCCCTGAAATAAATCCTATTATTGGGTCATAGTATCTGCTTCTTTTATTGTACTCTTGAATTCCATTTACTCAAGTTTTTTTTTGATGACTTTTACATCTATGTAAAAATAAAACAAGATAATAGTATCAATACCCCCTTATATCCCAGCATTAATTAGTTAGCATCTGGACATCCAAGCTAAAACAAAAGAGCCATTCTGTATTCCTCCTGCTTCATCCCCCCCATAGCTAGTCAACCACTACCTAGACAAGATAAAAACATATATTGGGCAGAAAAAATCTAGAGTTCTCATGTCTTACTAGACTTCCCCCAAATAGATTATAAGATTCTTCAGATTATGAGCTGTATTTTTGTAACTGATATTTAACTATATTAGTAATATATATTCATACTGTCTAATTCAAAATTAAATATTTTGATGAAGGTTTGGAACCCCATTCCAAAACAAAGAAATATCTTATTCCACATTAAAATTTCAATTTATATTTACTTACTGACTTGTTATTTCAGTTATATCAGTATAGATATTTGGTTTCGACCTGTGTCAATTCAATCTGTTACTATCAATACTTATTTTTTCACATACTTACCTAGTTATTAGCTTCTGTGTTTTCATTTATCTCATTTCATACTTTCTGACACAAAAGGATACTTCAGGCTTATATTTTTACTACATCAGCCTTAGGTTCAGTCATTTGTCCAAGGAACTCTTATTCTATTAATGAAGAATGATATTTAGAAGCCAAGGTCAGAGTTTTAGAAGTGCTCAATATTGTTGGGATGTTGCTTCTAAGGCCACTCAGTGGACTGGGTTAGGAAATATATGTATGTATTTGTACATAAACACAAACATACTCATACATCTAAATCTTAATTTATTTTTCTATGTATCTATATATTTTGACAGCTATGGGTTCACACCAATACCTTCAGCTGCAGTTGAATATCAGAGATTATTTGTTTCCTTCCTTTTACTTTCCATGTTTGTTACTTTCTCCTATCATAAGAAATCTGAGTATTGTTATTCTTAATACATTTACTTATTCATTTAACCCATCTGTACATAAACAATATCTCATCACAACCATCCCCTCCATGTATAGTGTCCTCTTTCACCACTTGTACTTGGACTTGATGTAACAGCAACTGTGTTATGTAGATAACAACACCCTGCACCAGGTCACCATTCTATGACAAGCTCCTCTTCACCCTGATTTGACTCTAACATACTATTCTAGGACACTGTAACACCTCATTGACTGCTGTTCTACATTTCTTTTAGGTGTGATGCTTATTTTCCTTGGCTTACCTAGTGGCTATAACCCTGAATTATTCAGAAAGGGAAAAGATAAATCTTTCCTCTCTTCTTTTTTATGACATAATTGATATGCAAAAAATAACACAAATTTAAGTGCACAACATAATGCCTTTTGATAATAAAATCTTCACAACCAAGATAAATAGCATGTCGTTATAGCCCTCCCATTCACCCTTTATTTTTTTACAATTAAACTTTGAGATAATATAGATATAAATGTAGTTCTAAGAAGTACATACCCTATATATACTTAATTTATAATATCTTACAAGAATAGCAACCAGATATCAAGACTGACATATTCAAGATACAGAATACTTTTAATTACTACAAGTACTTCTCATGTTTCCATATTATGAACATACTTACTTTCCTATCCCTTAGGACAAAATCCTATTCTTTCTCTAATCTGGTTTCCATTTTATAATTTTCCTATTTTAAATAATATTGTTTTTGAAATGCAATTTTGTTCCAAGAGTTAATGCATTTTTAATTGTTTTAAGTAAAGAAGGGATATGTGTTTAGAATAGAAAAAAATGTCACAACAGGTTACTGAAGACATAGAGATCCTAGTCCCTTTCCTCTAAAATCTCTTGTGGCATTTTACCAGAGACACAAATTATGTTTCCAAGCATAGTATGCCTTTTTAAAGAACACTTTATCATTCCAAGAAACTCAGCATTCATGGCTTCATTAGCTTTATGCTTAATCTGCTTGTATATACATCTTTCATATTTTCACTAACTAAAAGAGTAATCGACAAAGTTACAACCTGCATAATATAGAATATATAGGCATTTATACTCTTTTTAATGTCATAACAAAAGACTGAAAGCACATCTGTCTTCAGATATAGTAGAATGTATGGAACTGAGTTAAAAATAAAGATTGACTTTAACTGAAGTGCTGTTTTCATTTTTTTTTAAGTTATAACTGACATTAATTTTAGGTATACAGCATAATGATTTAGTATTGGTATAAACTTAAAAATAATCACAACTATAAATCTGGTTAATATCCACTATTATACATAGTAATAAAAAATTGTTTTTTTCCTTGTGATAAGAAATTTGAAAATGTATTGTCTTAATCAAATTTCAAATATGCAATGTAGTATTAACTATGGACACCATACTATATATTATAGTCCATGACTTATTTATCTTTTAACTGAAGTATGTATTTTTTGGTCTTTTTTTAATCCATTTTTTTCTGCACCTCCCTCATACTCACCAACCTCAGTTATCTGTATTTATGAGCTTGTTTTTTCCACCAAAGATTCCACAGAAAAGTGATATCACAGAGTTTTTTCTTCTTCGGAGTTATTTCACTTAGTATAATGTCACCAAGAACCACCTATGTTGTCACAGACAGCAAGATTTCCTTACAATCATGTTTCCTTTATATACTCATCCATTGGGGGGGTCATGTTTCCATGTCTTGGCTATTGTAAATAACACACTGCATGTTTGAAATTTGGTATTTCTGGTGTGATACTGTTATGATCAAACTTAAACTAGGCCAATAAGTATTCTCTGGTTTCTAGTAGTCATTTCGAGGTGTTCCTATGACCTGCCATTCCTCCTATTTACCTAAATGTTGTGACTTTAGTTGAGAACACTTTGACTACAATTCTGTTTCTCTTTACTGCGTGCCATCTCATATATATGAGAATGAGTCAACCTTGAGAAAATAGAACCAAGCTGTGGGGAATAAGAAGCTGAATGTATTACTGCAGTTGGGGTACTATAAGGCAATACATTAAGATTTTTTGCTTACACCAGAATTCTGGTTTTCTGTCATCTACAGGAGAAAAGCCCTATGTGATGCAGTGATTAGTTTGCATATTTACCCATGAACTCTCAACCATTTTCTATTTATCACAACATAATATGTTCCTTATTCTTTAAGTTTAAGCATTACACAACACCATCATTCTTGCTGATGCAGGGCTGATTTTGAGAGTATGGCTTAAATCAATGCACCATGACCCTTAATACAAACTGTATTTAGACCCCAAAGACCTTATTTCATAGGGAGTCTAGTATGGTTATGTTACCAAAATCTCAGAGAGCAACAAGCTTAGACAAGATGTAAACTTAAGTTATTCCTAAAATGAATAAGCAAGAAACAGAAATGTATGTCCACACCAAAATAGTTTCACAAATGTCCATTACAGGTTTTTTTCATAGTATTTCAGGAATAGAACAACCCAAATGTTTGTCTGCTGATCAATATATAAACAAAACATGGTATATCCATAAAATGGAATATTATTTTTCATTAATAAAAATAAAATACTGGTATGTATTACTACATGGACAAACCTTGAAATCATGCTAAGAAACCACATCCAAAAGACCACCTATTGTAGAATTCGCTATATATGAAATACTCAGACAAATACATAGTGAAAAGTAGATCAATGGTAATCTAGGGTTGAAGGAATGAGAAGATTGGAGGATGAGGGCCAAGAACAATTTCTTTTCAGAATTATGAAAATTTTCTAATTGACTGTAGTGATGGATACAAAATTGAGCATACTAAGAATCACTATTATTTTTTTCACATATTTTAAAAGGACAGATTAGGAAAAGGAGAAAGAAAAACGCACCTGCATAATCACAGGCAGTAGAAGAGGTCTGAATTTTAAACTTTTTAAAAATATATATATTATTTAATTATATTTGACATGATTTATATTCCCTAGGGAGTTCCCACCACCATTCCACCCATGCACCATCACCTCAGTCCCTTGTGTTCTTTCTGCCCTCGTCCCTGTCTTTGCCTTGCCTTCCCTCCCCCACCACCCCATGGTTTATCTTTGACTTTTTGGTCTTCTTGAGTTTTTTGTTTGTGTTTGGTTGTAATTGCCCAATTCCTTGAGCTTTGAATTTTAAAGTTTTAATGAATGAATTTCATGGTACATGAATGACATTTTAATAAAGTGATTTTTTTTTTTTTTGAAAAAAAGATAGATTTAGTCACAGTTGCCTAAAGTGGAAAGTAACCAAGATGTCCAAGGTGAATGGCTAAGTCAACTGCGGTAGATATGAGGTATGCAGTCAAGAGAAGCCATGGGGAAAGTTTACATGCACATTACTAAGTCAAAGTAGTCAACCTGCTGGACTGTGTACCATATATTTGAACTACATGATATTCTGGAAAATGTCAGAACTCTGAAGACAGGAAAGATCAGTGGATACCAAGTAAAAGGAAAGGATACGGTGAATAGGAGATCACACAGAATTTTCAGGACAGTGAAACTACTATGCTGTTACAATGGTTAATAAAGATTTAAGAAACAAAGAGCAAACTCCACTGTAAAATATGGTCCTTGAGTGATAGTAGTGTGTCAATTGTTGATTCATTACAATAAATGTCTCATTCCAGTCCTGGATTTTGAATACAAAGGAGATGTGTGTGGGTGTGTTATGTATGTGGCCTATACTAAAAGATTTGTTAGTTAAAGCTTCGCTAATTCTAGAAAATAAACAATAAAAAAGGGTCTCCCTGGTGGTACAGGGGGTTAAGTCTCGCACTATAAAGCTATTGTCAGCTATTGCAGCCTGCAGAGCTAGCCTACATGTTGCTGCAGACCTTTCCTGTCTCACCCTTACTCCCCTAAGTGGAGTATTTTAGTAGATCCACCTGTTCTTCTCCCCACTCTGTCTCTGGTGAATCCTCTCATCCCTGCACCTCTCCCTATACCCCAGGTCTTGTATTCATAAATAAATAAATAAATAAAAATCTTTCAAAAAAAAAGAAGAAAAGTGTTAATGAACTTACCGAATATCATTTGAAGTTAATAATTCACATTTATTTTACTCATCTTTTAATGATTTTTGTTTTACTGCTTATTTTATTTTCTTATTAATTTTTAATTCAACATTTTCTTTCTTTTCTCAGGTGTAGTCCCCATATAATTTCTACCTCAAATTCACCCATGCACCATCACCATAGTCCCTGGTGTTCTTCTGGCCCTCGTTTTGATACCTTTCCCTGCCCCTCCCCTGAAACTCTAATTTGTAGTTGTCTGTTTATTTTTGTTTTTGTTTTTATTTTTTTTGTTTTTTTCAATGATTATTGTTATTATTGTTTTCCCCTTGAAACTGTATATTCCTCCTATGAGTGAAACAATCTGGTATTTTTCTTTTTTCTTCTGACTTATTTCACTGAGCATAATCCCTTCAAGCTCAATCCCTGTTGCTGTGAATGGCACTAGTTTATATTTCTTGTCTTTTAGTTTTTTTAAGTTGAGTCATGAACTGTCCGCTTAACTGTATCAGCCCCATTAATTAAAGGTGATTAAAACTAACAGACACAAAACTAAAATTTACTGTAAAGCATTAATAAAAAATGTCACTGTAAAAGAACCATGTCTCATGCTGACTATGAAAGTCAAAAATATCCTATGGGAAAGATCGATTTAAGGACACACATGATCCTGTTTGTCAATGATGCAAACATTTCAGGCAGTATTTCACACTTTCAAGCAGTGAATTGTTGAGACTCAAGTCAGGGTTTTCAAATGGTAGAGGAACTCAGACACTATCTGGGTTATCATGGAAGAAGCATACTTCCTTGAAGCAAATATAGGATGGGAGGGTGGAGTGGAAAGTAGATAGTAGTTTAGGGTAGAAAAACCTCGTGGACTGTGGAGGATAAAGGAACCTGCTGGACTGGAGGTTGGGGGAGGGGCTAGGGGCACAATCTATGGTATCCCCTCCCCCACTCCCAAGTATACTTTGTGACACCTCAGAGCTCTGTGATGTAGGCATGACTAAAATCCAGTGCTAGCATTCTCACAGCTCAGTTGCCTCAGGCAAGCGTGTGATTCAGATCATGGAGTTCAGAAAATGGAATGTTCTCTCATTTCTGAAGTGCCATACTGAGTCCTGGCTGAGCTTTGGCTCAACATCCTTGGATATTGACCCTGAACTCATTTACCTGTGTGGGTTTTGGTTGCTCTTTCTGTTCCTATGCTACCTGGTGGTGATTCCATCTTTATTCACTTGTTGGAAAAGCAAAGACAGCAGAATGGTAAGGAACTCTGGGCATGCCCCCAACAGAGACTCTGTATTGCCATTTCCGTTTCTGTTCCCGCATTGTAAAGTAAGTTTGCTCGGTTCTGGGAAACACCTAAGCTGGGAAGTCTGACAGCGGATACAACATCATGCTACTAGGGAATAGACTAGGTAGCACTAGGTCTCACGGAGATGCTCACAGACCATCTGGGTGTGGTAGAAGTAAGCACCATGCTTCTGTATTCCTGGAGCAGGAAATTTAGAGTCTGAGATCTCTGCAGGACAGCACAGGCCCAACACTTGATCATGAGTCACATTCCATGGAAGGTGCCATCGATCAAGTCTTCCTGAATGTTGGGCTGATCAGGAGAGCAGTTCCCTGAGCAGAGGCTGCAGCCCGAGATCTCAATCCAAGATACAGATTCCCATCTGAGGCAGCAAACAAGATAACAGACTGTTGATTGAGAATAGCAATGTGCACCTCATAGAAAACCCCTTGAGTTTTTCCAGAAGGAAAAACTAAAACATTTTATCACTTTTAAAAGGGAATTTATAAAAGGATTACAGTAAAATTCATAACGAGAGCACAAGGGACTGAGATGACGGTACACTGGTGAAATGGTAGTGGGAACTTGTGGGGACCACAATTGATGTCAAGTATCATAAATGTTAATTTCATAAAAAAAAAAACCTTCATAATGAAATTTTTCTTTGTATGTCTGAGTTTTCTGTAGAGAAGAGTGGTAGAACTGAGAATCATTCATTCTTTCTGTTCTCAGTGTGTGGCCAAGAGGAGAAGGAAAGGTGGAACACTGTCAGGTAAGGTCCTGTCTACTCCACCTGAGCTCTCCAAGGCTGCTATT